>JACKQL020000048.1:0-397864 GCA_018296165.2 Termitomyces sp. T153 | reverse complement strand
ATTGAGTGTATAGTCTAGTATAGTCCTTGTCCTATCCTGTTCTGTCTTTCTTCTGGTGTATTTAAAGGGGTAATGTTGCTGGGACTTGTTTTACTAGGAGGCTTACAGTTTTCAGCCTTAATAAATGTTTGTTTTGACTTCTGGTGTTTATTATGTTCCCAATGGTGTGACAACATTGTATCATCTCCCTCCCACCAAATAATGACTGTCCTCAGTCATCTACAGTTCCAGAATAGGCTAAGTTCCATATTTTTGACATAATTTCACAACATGTGTCCCTATCTCTTTGCAATGTTTTTGAGGTTTCTTTTGCATGTTGTGGCTATCACCCTATCCCTCCAAAAGACATTTAATCCCTCCTCTCTGTCATTCACCTCCTCAATCCCTTAGTTCCTCATGTCTCCTCCTACTGGTCCCAAAAACCCTGTTTCTTCAGATCCTTACTCAGTTGGATCCTGTGACTTGTGGAGTTTCTTCCTGCAAATGCACACCCTGAAGATAGAGATCCTCCTCAACATTTCCTTCAGTCCTTTCTTCCCTTAGTTCTTGTAGTTTAGATGGAGTAATATCAATCCATTCCTCTATACTGGTAGGCAGCATGATGTGTTGCCTAGCCTTGTAAGGAATGACCCTAAATGCTGCCACCCTTTCTTGTCACACAGTACCATCCAACTCTGCCACTATGTAGTTGCCCCCTTTAGTTCTTGTGAGCACTATCATAGGTCCCCAATAGCAAGCAGACATCTTCCCACTCAATGACTTGGCTGCCACCATATTCCTAACCAATACTAAGTCTTTTGGCTTGAACTTGTACTCTTTAATAGAGGTTTCATTTTCTCTTGTGAAGTTCTCTGCCCATTTCAACTTTTCCTTACTAACTCTGCTCCTCATCTCCTCCACATGCTGATAGTGCTTTGCCAATGCTTGAGCCCTGAGGCCAACTAGTTCTTCAGTAGACACTGGCTCTTCAGGCCAGTCCACTAACCAAGTTGCCTCCACTAAGTCCAATGGTAGAATAGGATGTGCTCCAGTTACTAAGAAAAAGGGGGGACACCCAAACCTCTTTCTAACTGTGATCCTGTCTGCCCACATTACATGCCAGAAGAACCAATACCACTTGGTCTTGTCTTCACAGGCTTTATACAAGGCTTGCCTCACATCCCAATGTGGTCTTTCTATCCTTCCATTAGCTCTAGAATTATAGGGAGCAATAGTTATGCCCTGTATCCCATACTTCTTAGATAGCCAATGTACCACCTTTGTAAACTGCCCAGCATTGTCTGTCACAATGTTGCTTATGCACCCCCATCTACAGATTACTTCTTCAAATAGCCACTGCCCAATCAACTTGTGGTTGTCCTTCCTCAAAGGTCTACCTTCCATCCATGAGGTTAAAGCACACCTCCCATGTACAATATATTTACACCCATTGGAACTTGGTGTCATATGCATGGTATCCAAGTGTATGGTTTCAAATATACTGGGAGTATAGGCTACCACAGGTTGCCTGCACACTGCCACCTTCTGACCAACTTGGCAAGCATGACAAGTGTCTATGTACCACTTTACATCTGCTTCCATTTCTGGCCACCAAAACCTTTCCTCTAACAATGCTTTAGTTGCAAAGGTCCCTCTATGGCCTAGTGCATCATGGGCTGACTTCAACATGTACATCCTCCTGTCCTTCTCTATCACTAGCTTGTGTTTTCCTTCTTCTCCTCTTCTATAGAGCCTTCCTTTAAGGTCAAAGAAGAATTGTCTTGCAAACTTGAGAAACTGTCCTTCCTTCATCCCTAACACTTCTCTTTGTACTTTTCCAGGATGCCTAAGCCAGTCCTGTACTAGAGGCAAGAGACTGTCTAAGGTTTTCCCCTTCTCTGTTCTTCTTCTTCTTAGTACTCTCCTACTGTAGAGGAAGAGGGTTCTTCTGGTAACAAGAGTGTAGACAAAGTTAGAACTGCCACTGGATTCAAGGTAGTTCCTGCTTTATTACTCTTCTCTTGCAACCTTAAGCCTATCCCCTGCTCCCTGTCTCTACCCAACTTCACTTCTTCTTGCACATCTTCTGGAGATGTTGCTAACAAGTAACCTCCTCTTGTGTCAATCTGGTCTATGAAGTCTTCCAACTTGAGGGGCACATGCTCCTCCCAACCAGGTACTTTGTTAATCTCATCTGGATATTCAAAGATCATTGGTTTGGGATCATCCAATAGTGACTGATCTACAGGAGCATACTCCTCATCCCCTGGCTGCTTCTCCCTGCGAGATAAACCATCCATACTGAAAGTCTTCCCTGGGACATGCCTCAAGGTGAAGTGATACATAAGTACAGCTTCCACCCAGCGCATTATAGTGGCATTAGGCCCAATCCCTGGATTGCTTAGCATCCCTTTCAGGTACTTAGCATCACTCTCAACAATAAGTTTCCTGCACCCTAGTAACCAATAGCTGCTGACTTGTAAGGCTCTTATAAGACCATACAACTCCCTCTTAGGTTGTGAAAACCTGGCCTCTCTTTCATTCAGAGTGATTGACCCTAGTCTAGCACAAGTCCTTATCTTGGGATTGCTACCATCCTCCTGGAAGATACCAAATCCAACAGCCATCCAAGAAGTGTCCACTGCCAAGATTACAGCACCTTCAGACTCATAGTCTATGGGTTTCAGGGCTGCACAACTTGCTAACCTCCTCTTGATTTCCTTCATAGCTTCCTTCTGTTCTTCTCCCCAGACAAAGGCCACATCCTCCTTGGTCAACCTATTAATAGGTTCTGAGATCTTGGCATAATCTTGGATGAACATCCTAAATGTGCCACAAGTCCCCAAAAACTTCCTAACCTCTGAGACATTATAACAGTCTCCCCAGCTCATGACCACTGCATATCTCTTTGTTTCTGGCTTGCGACCTTTATAGGAGCACAAGTGACCTACTACAGTTATTTCATCTGCACATAGCACAGACTTAATCCCTGAAAAGGTTCCTCCAGCATACTTGATGTGCTGCACAATCCTATTCACATTGTTCAGATGCTCCCATACAAAGTGCCTAATCCCCTTGTTTTCTGCAATGGTCTCATAACCTCCCCCTTCTAGCTCATATCTAGTCTCTGGTCCTCTTATTGGAACATCATCAATGTAAGGCCAAGTGAGATGGGGTATTTCTTCCTGCAAGATATAGGTAACATCATCATGGAATATAGGAACTGAATTAGTCCATCCCATTGGTAATGTAACCAATCTCAGAGCTCCATAGGGTGTCTGAAAGGTTGTATAATCTCTGGACTTGGGGTCCAAAGTTCTTTCATCATATCCAACATAGAGATCACACATGCCTCCACATGCTCTTTCAGCAAAGTGGTTGGCTAGCTCTTCTGTAGCAGTAGGTACTCCAGAATGTGCTATTGTGACCTTGTTTAGAGGTTCCAGACTATGCACAATCCTTAGACTTTTCCCATCCTTCTTCAGAACTGCAAACCATTGTGATCTATATGAGGAATTTGACCTCTCATAAACCCCTGCTTCCAACTTCCTCTTAATCTCCTTGCACAGATCATTGTACTTTCCAGGAGGAATGGGTCTGTTTTTCAACACCCATGGCTGATGAGGTACTACTGGCATCACCACTGGTGGAAAGTATTCCTCTTTGAACTTCCCCTTCTGACTATCATTCCATGCAAAAGCTTCATTTTGCTGCATCATCAAGTGGTGCAGTAACTTTCTTTCTTCTGGCCATAGAAACTCCCCTTCATGTGCTTTGTCTATAATCTGTTTGCACTCCTCTGTGTACCTCCCAGTAGGTCTGAATTCAGGTGGATTTGGATTCAAAGGTGGCATATCCTTTAAAGGGTCCCCAATGATATTCCTCTCTATCCTGAACTCTTCTGGTGTAGTACCTAGGACTGGCCTAACTTTCTTGGCTACAGGCTTATACTTCCCAAACACTTGTACTGTTTCTTCCTGGCTTTTCTCCCCCCCACTCTTGAATTCTTCAGGTAGGTATCCTAGCTCCCCATTCAGATAAGCTCCTAATAACTGTCCTGTTCTTTCTCCTGCTACTCCAGTGGCATGGTAAGCATACAAGAATGCATCCTTGAGTTCTTGCTGCTCAAAGCTCTTCTCCTTAACACAGTACCCCTTAATCCAGAAACCCTCCTCTTCACTGCCCTCTATCATTACTGCAGCCTCTCCTTGGTCAGGGATCAATTCCTCAAGGCTGACCTTTCCCAAGTCTTCATTTTTGTCAGGAGGTTTCTTCCCTCTCTCAAAGGTGGGTAGTGCAGTCCTCTTCCCAGTATTAGGGTCCCTGATGGTGATAATTGCACTCCCATCCTTCAAGTTCTGCACATTGCTCTCTATTGCTGTGTCAAATGGCCTCCCCAGTAGTACTGTATAGGCAGGTTTCTTAAATATATGCACTTGCAAGTATATTGTGAAACCTTCAGCAAACTTTAAGGGCACATTCTTAGCCATTCCCAAAGACTCATTGACTTGTTGATTGGCACTCTCCATGCGCAGCCTTATGTCAGGATCCCAAGTTAGGCCCAAACTTAGAGCTTTGTTCAAGGCCATGCATACAATCTGAGACCCACTATCCAATATGGCTTCCACCTTGGCCTGGTCATTCACACTAGGGTACAGAGACCTTAACACTTGCAAGTCTCTAGCCACATAGACCATTTCAGGCCTATCCCCTGGTGGAAGCTGTTCCAAGAAGGTAGCAACACAGTCTTCATGAACCACTGATCCCTTTGGAATTCCTTCTTCTTCACCTTTTGAGATATGATAACTTGGTTGAGGCAAGTCATCTATGTTGACTTGTGTCATCCCAGATTCCTCCTCACTATCCTGTACAAAGACCTTGGCTGCTGACCATTTGGTAGCACCTTCTTTCTTTCTCCAGGTCTTCTCCAAAGCTTCCTGTATTGCTGGTACCTTCAACAGTTCCCTGGTAGAGACTGTTACTTCACTATCCAGTATTTTACTAACAATTTCTTCCTCTTTTCTTTGCCATATTCTGGGTTGATACAAGTCTTTCTTCTCATTTTGTAATTTTGTCACTCTGTCCCCATTAACAGCAGGCACCTGCTCAAATGGCAGACTTCCTTTTTCTATCTCTATGACCCCCCTTTGCCTTCTTAGATCACTCTCAGGTAGTAATGGTGTCCTCAATTCAGGCTGGACCTTGCCATCTACCACCCTCCTTGAGTTCTCTAAAAACCCTCCTGTTTCTGCTGCTGGGTGCCCCTCTCATAAACCTGACTCCTAGTGGTTATTAAACTTGACACCAAGTTCTGCAATTCCTCTATCTTCTTCTCCAAGTCTTCTTTCTCTTTGGGGACTGCCTGCACATAAGTAGCTACACTTGGCATAGTTACTAAGGGTTCTTCTACCCAACCATAGAAGGCTGCAGCTTTTGGATCCATGATGGTATTGACCCTTTCTTTAGGAGGCACATTAGGTGGACTCCTGGGAATAGGATCCCCAGAAGGTAACCTAGGCCTGCCTTCAAAAAGAATGAGCTTTCCCTCTTGGAGTTGAGTTTTGAGGTATCCACAATCATTGGTACGATGTCCTAGCTCCCAACAATAATAACAATTTATCCCAGCAGCTGTATTGCTGTTGCCTTGGAACTGCATGGTCTGCAGAGTCTGTGCAGGCACCCCAATCCTATTCTGCAGTCCCCCTTGCACAGAAGTCTGACTTTTTGCCTTCCACTCATTGTTCATGGTCTGCATAAATCCCCTCAAGCTACTCATCTCTTTTCCCAAAGCCATAACTCCATCCTGAAGGTTGGCTAACCTTCCCTCAGTCTCCAAATCAGCCTCCTGCTTAACCTTGATCATCCCTGACCCTCTTTCTTTTGTAGCTTCTTCACTCCTGAAGGAAGTTCCAGAGTTTACTAAAATAGCCACTATATTTATGACTTCTTTTAGATCAAATCTGTCATCTTTGTGTCTCTTCCTGTTAACATCACTATAATGTCCATATTTCTGTAATGCTTGGGCCAAGATGAGCTCCCTGAATGCTGGAGTAAAGCATTTAGTGAATTTCTCCACCAGTGCTCCATTCCCCAATACTCCTGTCAACTTCTTGGCCTCTGCTCTGAACTTCCTGATAAGTGCATGAATTTCTTCTGTGTCATTCTGACTTAATCTGGCATGCTCTTTGCAGATCTTGTCAAGCATGGCCACACTTCCTTCTTCAGATATTGCTTCTGGATAAGAACTCTGCACTTCTTTGACAAAGGTCTCCCAGCTTGATCCATCACTAAAACTGTCCAACCCTCTCCATTCACTGTCTGTTTCTGCATCCACATACTCTGTTACTTTTTCCTTTCTTTCTTCATCATCACTTATTCCTGCAGCCTTGAAGAGGCTTTCCATCTTCTGGATGAAGCGGCAGACTTCTGATGGCTGAGTATGAGTGAAGAAAGGTGCATCACAGCTTGTAGACAGTGGTAACATCTGTTTTGGAACTTCTGCTGGCATGTTGAATGTTTGATTTTGTAATGTTGATGTATTGTGATTTTTAGTGGTCTTCTTTCTGCTTGCTCTTAAGATTTGTTCAGGGTCCCCAACACTAGTTAGATTGAGTGCTTTAGTCTTGTTGCTGTGGGTTGTGGGCTTGTGAACTTGCTCTGTAGTGTTGACCCTTTGCTTTGGCACTGTTCTCTTCAGTCTTTCTGGGGTAGACTCTCTTGGTGCAAATGATATTTTGATTTTAGCTTGATGTGTGAACCCTGCTTGCTGGTCCACAAAGTTTTGAACTTGATAACAGTGCTTCTTCTTGTAAACTTTCTAAGCCAAAGCCCCTCGTGGTGGGCTCCAGATGTAGTACTGGGTTAGAGTAATACTGATAGTTCTGGGGCTTTCTTGAAGACTCAGGCAGTCTACTCCAATTCCACACTGATGTCTTGATGAATGCTTGAAGTTGAAGGGGTTTACTTCCAAAATATTTCTATTCTGAATGCAGAGGGGTCTCAACAAACTCCAGCCTAAGTGATTCACTCCCTGGGAACCACCGAGCCTTTGCCTATTAATTGCCTGTCCATTTGCTACTCTACTTGGGCTATTTATACCTCTTTCTACAGTGCACAGACCACCCCCTACATGTGACTTTTAGTTCCATACTTTCCAACCCCTTATTTATAACTGTTATTCTAATTCCCCCTTTTGGCATGCCTGTTTCAGTGCCACAGGCCAGTTCTTGGTTCCATCATTCCTCCTTTGCATTCTTAGCTTCTATTTGCCCCATTTATCTCTCCCTCCTTTGTATTTCTCCCATTCATATTCTTCCCCATTCAGGTTCTTTCCCATTCAGGTTCTTCCATTCATCTGTTCCCTCCCATTCATTTCATTCATCTTCCTTTGTACATTTCATATTCTTCCCCATTCAGGTTCTTTTCCATTCAGGTTCTTCCATTCATCTGTTCCCTCCCATTCATTTCATTCATCTTCCTTTGTACATTTCATATTCTTCCCCATTCAGGTTCTTTCCCATTCAGGTTCTTCCATTCATCTTCCTTTCCCTTTCCTTCATTCCATTCATTTTATATTCTTCCATTCATCTTCCTTTCCCTTCCCTTCATTCCATTCTTTCTCATTCATTCCCCTTTTACCTCCTTTCAGTCAACATTCCAATCTGGTTATTCTTAGATCAGATCTAGATCCTGCCAGAATTGATGCCACTCAGGTGCTTTTGCCAGTCCCATGCTTCCCCTCCCATTACAGTGATTGGATTATTATTGAGTGTATAGTCTAGTATAGTCCTTGTCCTATCCTATTCTGTCTTTCTTCTGGTGTATTTAAAGGGATAATGTTGCTGGGACTTGTTTTACCAGGAGGCTTACAGTTTTCAGCCTTAATAAATGTTTGTTTTGACTTCTGGTGTTTATTATGTTCCCAATGGTGTGACAACATCGTATCAGTGGCAAGTCCAGATGTACCATACAATATCAGTGCTAACTTGAGGCCACCAAAATTGTTCTAGAAGGGCTGAGCAGGTAGAAAAGAGGCCTCTATGTCTCAAATCATTGTGCATGGCCTTCAAGACTCATAGGTGACTAGTGGTGGAAACAAATAGCTTGTGAGCACCATCCCAATTCCTTTGCCAAAGTTTGCTTCCTATGATGAAGAACATGGAAGCATAGCAGACAAAAGTGGCATACTCATTGTCACTAAGGCCTTTGGGTCTGGCAAGATCTTGAAGCCATTTCTTGACTAGGAGCCTGCAAGCATTGCTGGCAATAGCTTTAGCACTATGGGGCACATTGCTATAGGTAGTGGTGCCATCATCTCAGAGAGGCTGACTATCATTGTTGGTAGCTAGTCATGGGGTGGTGTCTTTATTGCTAGCGAAAGTCACTAAGGGTTGTGAATAAGGGTACTTGACCAGAGGAGGTAGGCAATGAGAATCCATGGAGACTTGGTGAAGGTGCCATAGCAGTAGCTGAGCTTGGTGGATGAACCCATGCAAACAATCAATCCAATCTTTGTAAACTGAATTGTTGCTATCATCTGCAGGAGGATTGCCCAGCTGGGGCAGGCATTGCAAAAGACCATCAGGGCCATGGAAAGTTCCCTTAATATGAATGAGCTCAAAGTGAAACATTAAAATCACCATAATCCAGCAGTTCATGCTGGTGGAGGGCTGGATATCAGAGTTCTGAAGCATACCCTTAATGTAATGAGCGTCAACTTTGATGATGAGGTTCCTAACACTAATAAGATACATCCACAAGGCTTGTAGTGCACAATAAAGGCCATAAAGTTCCAACTTGGGCTGACTGAATCTGGCCTCTCTGTCATTTAGCGTAATTGATCTAAAGTGGTTGTAGCGACGTTCTTTGCAATTCTTGCTAGTGCACTGGCAAAGGTAATAACTGACCGCTATATATGAAGTGTCAACCACTAAGATGACAGGGTCAGGCAATTCATAGTCAATAGGAACTAGGAGCTTAGCATCTTGTAAGGCTTTCATGAGGTCGTGTTGGGCATTTATCTGGTTGGGGCTGAACTCAAAAGGGATGCCAACATGAGTAAGTTTTGTTAAGTTGTTGGCTCAGTGTGCAAAGTTCTTGATGAAAATTCTAAGTACCTCTACTGTACCCAGAAACACTTGAACTTCTGATAGCAACTTGCAAGGGTCCCACTGCTTGATTAGGGCTAAGCAACTTTTGTCAGGGATACGACTGTTAGGAGTGCAAACATGGCCAAGGATCTTAAAAGTAGGGGAACATAGAATGAGTTTGTGGCCAGAGAAGGTGCTACTGCAGTATTTCATTTGCTGGAGAATCCTGTTAAGAAGTTCAAAGAACTCCCATAGTGCTAGGCAAATGTGTGGGTCAGCAGGATGCTTAGCAGGTTTACTGTCAACAATCCTCCAGTCCTTGGGTCCTTTAGTGCCAATGTCATTGATAAAGCTGAGCACATTATGGGGGATCTCTGGCTGCAAAATGAAGGTAATGTCATCATAAAATATGGGCACAGAGTTAGTCCACCCCATCAGCAAGGTTACTAGGCAAAGGGCACCAAAAGGAGTCTGAAATGTTGTTCAGTCACATGAGGCAGGGTTGATAAGTCATTCATTGTAGCCAACATAGAGGTTGAGAGTGGCACTGCAGATGTGTCCAGCAAAAGATTTGGCAACATGGTCTGGAAATGGTGGTACTCTGGAATGGCAAATGGCAACATGGTTTAGTGGCTTGAGGCTGTGCACAATCCTGAGCTTACCATTTTTCTTGAGAACACAGAACTATTGTGAGCAGTAAGTGGAGTTTGAAGGTTCATAGATGCCAGTGTTAATCTTGTTATGAATAATCTTGCATACTTCTTTTGCTAGCCCTGGTGGTATGGGATGATTGTGCTGAACCCAAGGTATGTGAAGTATCATCAGTATGTGTACTGGCAGAAAGAAGTCAGGGTGTAAGCTTCCCTGTTCAGAGTCTTCCCAGGCAAAAGCTTTCTCCTGCTTGGCAACCATGTCAACCAGTACCTTGATTTTGTCACTAGTGAGGAAACCTATATTATAGTCCTTAATAAGTTTTGCTTGTTGTTCCCTAGTGAATCGCTTTGTTGGGATGAAAGGTGGTGGGTTAGGATTGAGTGGCAGGATTGTCGCTAGTGGATTGCCAATGATCTGGTGCTTGATTTGGAAATCCTCACTAATGTAGCTGGCAACCAGTTTGGTTTTCCTAGCAATGGGTTTGTACTTCTTCTTTACCTGGACTCCTTTTCACTTAGGGGGTTTGTTAGTGACATATTGAGCAGGGAATGGAAGGTTAACATAGGTAGAGGTAGTGTCTGTATTGTTCATATCAAGGGGTAAAGTCTGTCCCAGAATCAGGCGATTAGATGTATCAGTGGAAACAAGATAGAAATGAAGTGGAAGGGACAAATCAGAAAGGTCACTAGCAGTAGCATAAAGATATGCTAGTGCAGGATTGGTCTGTGTGTCAGAATCAATAAGTAAAATGTTGTTGTCCAAATTGCAAGAAGCTATACAAGTTGCTAGACCAGTTGAATGGTCATAGCTGATAACAATTGCTATGTTGCTATCTTCTTTTTTAATGCCTTCAGCAATAAAAGCAGTGGGGTGCTTCAGTCTTGAATCAAATGTTTTGGTGGTTGTTTCTTTTGGATTTGCTGTGTAAAAAGGTTGGAATTGTGCACCTTTGACCACAGTTGGGATCTGTAATTGTTATAGTGGTTTCAATGTCACTAAGAGTGCTGACCATACTTCAAGTTGAAACATCAAAGGGATGTCCAAGGAGAATGTCATAGGTGGGAGACTGTAAAACATGAATCTGGAGATAAACCGTGATGTTGCCAATAGTGCAGGGTACATTATGAGCAAGTCCTAGTGATCAGTCCATAGTGCCATTAGCGCTCTGCATGTTTAAAATGATATTGGGGTCATAGGATAGCCTAAGGTCACTAGCTATCTCTGCAAACATCGAGATTATCTGGGAGCCACTGTCATGAATACATTCCACTTCCTCTTTGTTGTCAATCAGCATCATGACAGAACAAAGTGATTGGGAATCCTTAGTGACAGTGAGCACCACAGGCTCTTCTCCATGGGGTAGCAAATCAATATAGGCTTCAACTGGGTCAACAGATGCAAGGAGTGCCTTGTCCAAGGTAAGTCTGTTAGTGGTATCGACATTGGATCCAAGCAAAAACTGGGCTTCTTCAATAGCAAAAGTCAGCAAAATATCTTTGAAAATGTTGCTGGGGTCCTGTACTGTGTTAGCACTAGTGCCTACATGTCATTTGGGCATAACTGCTGTCCTAAATTGATTTCTGATGTCCTGGGATACTGAGCATAGTTTGCCAACCAATACTGTGACCTTTGTGCTTAAAACCTGTTCAAAGACCACTTTGAACTGCTTGATGTTGTAAATGGGTGGCATAGTTCAATATGCACTGTCATTAGACCTGTTGGGGGCAGCAAAATTCCTATTAGTGGGTGGGACATAGTGACCAGGGATGCCAGAAAATGGTTGGACAGGAGGCTGAGTGATAGGTTCATTAGTGATGGGTGGCTGCTTACTAGCAACAATTCATTCAGGTGCTTTGCCTTTGTCTGTAGGCTTAGCAGCAGGAGTTGGAGTAGACTCAGAAGGGGCTGAAGTAGCCGAGGTGTTGCTAGTCAAGGGTGCTGCCTTGGGAGTATCATTTGCTGGGCAATATGCTGCATGGGGAACTTGTACACTATCAAACTTTTTGCCATGTCACCTGAGTGCAAACAGTTCATGTTCCAAAGCCTCGATTCATTCTTCCTTGCTTAGCATTCAGCCTGTAGTGACATCCTGTTGCATTACCTTGTGGATTAGCAACTGCTGCATAGCCACTTGGTCTGGGTCAGGGTTAGCATTGGAAGAGAGTCTGCCAGTGACAATTTGTCCTGGGTTAAGCCTGTGCCATTCCTCAATGCATTCCATATATAGCTGTTTGCCAAAATAATTGGGGATCATAGCACCTGATGGTAAAATGATCTTTCCTTCAGCATTGCAACAGATCTTACCCTGTTGAATCATTTGCTCCAATTTCATACAAGTACCTCAGACCATGGTATGACCTGTTTCGCCACAAAAGTGGCAAGTAGTATTGGTGGACTGTTGGCAAGGTTGGGTGTTGCTGCTTGTTAAGAGGCTTCCAGACGTTCCAGGGCACTGACAATTGCTGTGGTTGTTGCTAATTCCAAAGTTTCCCACTTAGGCATAGGCAACAGAGGAACCAGTGTGCTAGCAATTGGCAATGACAAAGAAATGCCACTGGTGCCATTGCTGGTCTTGGTCATTGAGGTGTCTGTTCCCTTCAAAACCCACTTAGCACCTTTGAAGACTTGGTTGACATTGTAAGGGTCCTCAGGATGGTGGTTAGAAAAAGTGATTTTGAGTTGGCAAATGATTTTGGAGCAAAGCAATGTAGGGATACCTTGTTGGAACAAGCAACATTCCTTGTTACGATAGAGTTTGCTGTTAGCGAGCAACCATCTGGCAATACATTGGAAATCCCTGTAGTAGTCTAAGAACCTGCCCAAAGTTGCTAAGCCACTGTTAAAAGTCTGATTGACAAGTTGTTCCAGATCACCAAGGTTATAACAAGCACTAGCGTCAGTGCCAGGGTACAACCCAAGCACTGCCACCTTCCATTCTTGATAAGTGTAAGGTCAGGGTGCATTGTTACTGATGACAATGTTGTTGCCAAATTCAGGTAAGCCAAGCCAGGTTTCAGCTGTGTCATAGGAGACATATTTCTGAGTGTCATCAGTGATACTGCAGTCAGCAAAAAGGTATTCCAGTTCTTTAAAATACTGGAGGAGTTCCCTGGGGTGACTCTCATCCCATTTAGGCACAGTTGTGTCATTGTGCAGCAGCATTCTAGCATGCTGAGCGGTGGGGTCATTGTTCATATTAGCAATTGTCAAGATTGGCAAAGGAGGGGGGTTTATGGGCAACAAGGGGATAGATTGGGCTTCTGGGAAGAAGATAGAGTTGGTAGGAGTCAAAGGAGAAAGGGGTGTGTCAAGGAAGCTTTTGATAAAGGCACCTGGAAAATCAGCAAGGATTTTGCTAACATCACAAAGGTTTCTGAATTGAGAACTGTTTTCTGAGATATGATTTAAAAGGAATGCAATATAAAATGTAGAGACTTAGAGAAGGGCTGTATAGCAAGGCAAGAGCAGCATAGGCAAGTGGTACAATAGAGTTCTATCATTTGTGCTGAGAATGCAATAGTTGGTTGGTAAAGTGCTAATAGCATTATGCCTTGCTCCACAAAAGAGGCAGCAATGGTGTCAATGCCTCTAAGCAGAGGCACATAGGAGACATAGATTTCTGTCAACATCATTGCACAAATAGAGGGAATAACTGCAATGCACTGAATAGATCTACAATCTTGATATACCTTTGTTCCTGACTTATTGCATCTTTGCTCATTGGAGCCACAGTCCTACTTCCCAAGACACTACAATCCTTGCCCCACTGCAAGTAAGCATTGACCAATGAAGCCAACTGTGTAGGAAACCCACATTTCCAACAAATGGTTGCATCACAATGCAACTAATAGCCCTTTTTTTTTCTTGTAGCCATTATTCTTCTCCAAATAGCTCTTCAAATTTGCCACCTGCATGGTTCACATTGATTGCTGTTGTGCCATCCAGTATGGTGTCAAATTTGACCCAAACATTGATTTTGCTGCTGGCATCATTATGTTTGTCTTCTGGAATATTGCAAATTTGATTAAGTGGTGAAATCAGCATTTCTGCTGATATTCCTCAGAATGTGGGGCATACCTTGCTCATGCTTGTGGATTGCTTTGTTCTAGTGTGCTCAAAAGGCATGTAGCACTGCAATGGCTGAGAGTTTGAACCTTGTAGAGTGTGGTGGACCTTCTTCAAAGATTCTGAATTTGCCTTGGCTGGACCAACACTGACAAAGTGACACATGAAGTACAATCAACTGTGGCAAACACCACATGACATATACAATGTATCTTTCATGTAATCATGTCTCACCACTGCCTCAATCATTTGCTTACCTTGCTTACCTTGCTTAAATATCACTGTCCAGTCAGTGTCCAGTGAGTTCTTTTATTTCACTACTCTGTCACTGGTTCCCTTTGTATAGCATGTTTGGTTCCTCCAAGTATAACTTCTGGAACCAAGGAAACAAGTGCACTTCAGAGGGGGAGACAGTGCATGGCTGAGAAGCTTTTGAAGGTATGAAACTGACTTCTCTTGAGGTGCTTATAGGTCTATCAGCCACTACTGTCTTTTCATGCACTCACTAAATGCTCTACAATGTGACATACACAATTTAACTTAACCAAATCAGATATGTTCTGGTACCATCTTTTCTCCCTATGATTTTATACCCATCTACTGTTCTTTCACCATCAAGTTTCCTGCACTTTTGAAACATACAGTGGATTGTGAGGACTTGCATAAGGAGGATGCTATACATTTACAGAGTCTTATACCTCCTGCTCACTACTCCTTGCCATGCACCTATGGCATTTGACTTCCATTGCTGCAAATACCAACCACCAGCATGCTAAAAGGATGAAGAAACAAGCTGTGTAAGTTGAATGTGAGTGCTGTGCTTGTGATGGGACATTGGCTATGGATAGTCCAAGCCAAGCTTGCCACTCACATCCTGACCAAATGGTCAAGAGGCAAGTGGTGAGTGAGCCAGTCAGAGGGCACAACAGGCAAGCAGTGGGCAACTAATGTGAGAGGTAGAGGCAGAGTGCAGAGCAAGGCAAGGGGCAGCACTAGACAAGCTCACAGTTATGCTAATGAATAAACCCAGAAGCAATGCTATTGTCTGGACTGGGGATATTCTATCCCCAGGTCTGCCTATATACCACAAGGTTACTAGATGGCTAAATACCTATGACTAAGCTGGAGGCTGCTGACTACAACCTAATGATAAAATGGAAGCCAATGACTACAAACTATTGACTGATTGGGCCTAGTAGTAGAAGGATCAATAATCAACAATAATATACCATGTGCCAAGTACAATATACCCATTAGGCCTGGGAGCTGAGATGGTGAGGGAGTAAGAAGGGCCAGGTGGTCCAGAGGTTGGCTAGATAGAGGTGTCAATTCCCACAGACTAAGTTAGGCAAGGCTGGGATGGTCCGAAAACCAGTCCCCTTACAGTGCCCCAAAGAAACAAACAATAGAACAGTATCAATACAATGCAACACCCATTCAGACAAGCCTTGCAACAGAGCACTTGCTGGTGGCTTTGGGTACCTACTCTATACAAAAACCTCTGTCTAAGAGATGGGAAAAAAGGCCTGGATCCTGAAGGAAATAGGAGCAGAGATTTATCACTTTTACAATGGGATAGCCAGTGAGTGCCCTTTTTTCCCTGTAAATCCTAGCTCATTTTGTGCAAGGATGAGCCACCTGCCAGTTGACAAAGATGGTAGAGTAATTGCAGTTCTTGTTGGCCAGCCACAGGATGAAACATACTGCACTGCTGCAAGGGCCACATACAATTACATTGTGTATGGAGGTGAAGCTGAGTCCTTTTGTCCCTATGAGAATCAACATTGAAACAGCACTTATTCCAAGCTCAACATCAAGGTATCATATGGGTGAGGAACACCAAAGCTGATCACATTTGACAATTGCAAGTGCACTGGCCTGATGTGACAGTTTGTTGCTGACAAAAACATCCAGCAACTTGCAATCTTTGCAAGTGGTACACATTGAGTTTAGCAAGATGGGCACCAAATGTGTATGGATACTATTGTGAACACCTTGACCTGCTTTGGGCACACATGCCCCACCTTCAATGCAATCTCTTGCACAGTATCTTTTCCTCCACAATGTCCAACATAGGATGGAACATATGGAACTATGATGTCTTTAACTGCTCCCTTGGCTAGTGCAGCATTCAGGCACTGGGGCAGTTTGATTATACAAAAGACAAACATCTTATCTTGTGGGATTTGGGGATGTATGTCCAGTGTTTACCAGGAGCTCTCATACTAATTTCTTCTGCAACAATTTCTCACTTCAATGTCCCTGTTCAAGTAGGCAATTATCATGTGTTGTTCACTCAGTACTGTGTTTGGGAGGTCTGTTCTAGTATGCTGATAATAGGTTTCAGACAGAGGAAGAGCTCAAATGAACAACCCAGTAAAATATGAAGCAATGTGTACAATGAGCCTCAATATTCTTGATAAGATTGAAGATTTTTAGAAGGCTGGTTGTAGTCTAGCATTATCAGCATTATCATTCTTGGAATCATGCATAACTTTTATATGCTAGTAAAGATTGAAGTCTCATTCAAAAAGTTTGCTGACAAAGGAATGTGAGAGTAAGTACAAGTGTTAAAAACAGGGCATGGTAGCACAGCTGGCACCATCACATCCTGAGGGGGGTCACATGATCTTCCAAGTGGCAAGGTTACAAGATCAAACTGTGCCTGTGTAGAAAAACACTTTGGACACTATATGGGTTCTTCAACACTGCCAGAATCCACCAATCTTGATGCCAAGTGATGGAAGATCCTGTGACAATGATGCAGATGCTCTGATATGGCAAATGAAGCTGATCTTGAGGGTTGGCCAATGGGAACACCAGCATCACATCCTACAATGAAGGCAAGGTTACTACCACACTCCCTACAGATCAGAAAAAGATCCATGGACTGTTAGGATCCTGGGAAAAATGGGAGATGCCAAGTTGGATATGGAAATCCAATGGCAGAGCAAGTAGCAGGGACAATGCAGCAGGGCTGGATTTATCTGCCTGGCAGCTCTTTGGTTGCATTGGCAAAACAGGCCACAATGGGAGAACTTGGAGTTGCAAATTACCAAGAAGTACTGGGATGGTTTGGCCAGCAACCTTTGGGTGAGGCCAGTTTAGGCCAACTCCTTGAATCAACCAGGCTTAATGCTCACTGGCTGAGGGTGTGGAGGGGGTTTAGTCATGTGGAGCCTTGAGGTACAGGAAAACCTTGCCTAGTAAATAAAAGGGATGGGATGGGACATCAATGACAGATCACAAATGAAGTCAAGCCAGAGAGAGCAAACAACCATAATGCATACTGTACTGCTCTCTATACTCTCCCTTGTGTACTCAGTGCTGAAATAAAATACTGGTCTATAAGGGGTGGTGTGTATACTCTACAAGTGTTAAGGAGGATTACATCATAGACAAGAGTACAAACACTGGGAAGAAACATCACCCACCATGAAGCTACATGTGAAAATCATGTTTTCAGATGCTAAGCCTAATGTCCAAATGGGTGAGGAGTCTGGACAGCTGTCAACAGTCACTCATGTTGCACTTCTAATACAAAACATGAGTGAGCAAGAATTTAAAAATGCAATATAAATGATATGGACTTGAAGGACATGGACACATTCTGAAGAGTGTGTGGGAGAGAAATGAGAGGAGCAGAGTTTGAGCTGTCCTCATCAACCAAGTCATCATTATAGAGGTTGTCCTCTGTGTTATTTGCCTCTTGGTGATGGGTTGATGCAGCACATTGATGAGCTTGATAGGCTGTGCTGGGTCAAACAGGTTGTGCATGGTGGTGTGCCCAAATGCTGGGTTGCACTTTGATTAGCTCATTGTTGATGAGCTTAGTGGGCTGTGCTTGAATAGTGAGGAGTCAACCAGGTAGCAGTGTGCTCAAATGCTAAGGGGTTGAACAAGTGGAGCATGGCAGTGTGCCAACACATTGTGGAGAGTCCTCAACAAGGCAAGTAAGGTTGTTCATAACCTCACAATTCCAGGCATCAAGCACTGACTGGTAAGTATATACCCCTTCCACCAACCAGTCTTGCTATTGACAAGATTAAACACATTTTTTGCAGCTGCAAGCTTATAGAAGGATGTGTTCTGAAATAAAATGTATGCTACCTGGTCCTGAGAGTAAGGGTCATCTAACTGAAAAGGATTGGGCTTTCCATGCAAATGCTCTTGTTGGGCCCAGTTGAATGTGTCATCAATTTTCAGGCTGTTGATGTAAAGTACATGATTGTTGCTAGTCCTACACAAAGAGGCTGTGATTGTTCATTCATAAGTACTGTCAGATGAGGCCGAAGAAAGTACTCATAAGGTGGACTTTGTAACTTTGGAACTTGAGGAGTAGATTGTGTAGACCCTGGAAAAATTAAAACACAATAGTTAGATGAGACCAGTGAATCAATGGGAGACTTACTTTGCATCAAATAAATTTCCATTTTCAGTAAAAGAGAGATGTAGAGGGAGGAGGAGAGGAAGAGGAATTCAAGAATATGGAGGAAAAGAAACAAAATGAAATCATGGAAGTTTAACACATTGATGTGCTAAGATTCCATTATTATTTGTCTTCCCACAATCATGAATCATCAATAAACTGGAGGACACCAAAGAAGTTCTTGCACTGCAAGACACAATGTCCACTGTTACTCAGCCTGGCCCTCTTGATACCAACAATACATGGGCTGGGCAAAATCCTGATTGACCTGTCTAACCTCCACAATCCTGAACTCATAAATCATACAATAAAATGATCACCCATGCCTCACCCTTGACTTCAACTTGTTGCCCTTCTCTGGCAAATGTGATCCTCCACTTTGAATCTCAAGAATTTAATGGAGGTAATTTGTCAGACATATTCAATCTTCCTCAGTTCAGGCTCCACAGGAAACATGACATTCTGCATATTGTATACTTGTTGCTGCCATGTATTTAACAATACATTGTATATGTTCTGCTACTGCTGGTCTCATGAGTTACTATGTAAAGCACCCTCCACTACACTGTATGACACAGGACTTATATATATGTTTTTATGTGAACCTGAGCAATTTAAACAAGGTTGAAGACCAAAAGTAAAAGCATCATGTGAGACTTTCATGATGATTTTTTGTATATTTATGCTGTGATGTCATCTTTGGAAAAACTAAACACTCTAGTCCAAAATACTAGTATGCAATAAGAGCCAAAATGTTTTTTACCCTTGAGCTGATCACCAGCAATCATCCATATTAATAGCTGTAGATGACCATCAACTTACACCAAGGGAGGGTCAAGGGCCAGAGCTTATGGCTGCTACAATATATTGACAGAAGTAGTGATTGTATTGGTAAGTTAGGTGTGCATGTGAACTAGGGACAGTGGGCTGGTGCCAGAGGCCAGGCATTGCCAAGGCTACAGCAGATGTTGACTAGAGAGGCTAGGCTGTCAAGCCAATGTATCATAGGCTTTTGGAAAGTGCTTGGTAACATCAATGTGTATAGGGAAGGAAATGTGATGAGTCAGATGTCATCAATAAGGGACAAGGAGCAGTATAGCAAACTCAAAGCTTACAAAAGAATGACTGCATCTATGACAGTAACAGTAAGGGTCTGCATGCCTTTATGGAGTGTTTTGTTGATAGGGTGCATGCCCCTGGAGCTACTAACAAGTTTGTATGCAAAAGGTCAAGATCTTGGCATGTAAGGATGTCATGGAAGACCTGTCTTGCCAGCACAAGAGAAGGAGTGTCTTGTTACATGGGTGGACATCCATGGCTGTAGGGCATTGATGTTGTGGGACTGAGGAAGTACCATGGGATTAGCCCTGTCCTTTGGTCAAATCTCCTTACTTTGTCAAGAGTGCTTCAAGGGTCATCATGTAGTTGTTTTTGTGTAAGTAGTAATTGTGATAATGCATTTCTATTGTAGCCTGAGCAAGGCCTAAGTCATCTCTTAGATTATTTTCCAACTAACCATCCTTTCATGAATACCAGGCAAATAAAGATGTTGTCAATAAAGTTGACACTTAAGCTAGTCAAAAGGGATCTAGTAGTAATCCTATCCTTTGGAAATTCCCTTGATATCCAAGTCCTCTGCAATAATGATAGCTGCTTTCTCTCCAATGACCAGAGCAGTGTTGTATGTATTTGCACCCACATTGGATGGTGCTATACTACAATCTAAATCCATGTCAGTCCCTGCAATACATAATGGCAAGATTGGCCCACCTACAACCTTCAAGTTCTTGATACCATATACATTTAGTCTGGAGTCAACAACTCCACCTTTTCCTTGTGGTTTCATTGCACATGTACCCATCTATGAACCAGTCATTTCAACATCTAAGTGAAAACAGAATAATAGACACACCGAGTGCCATGAAGTCTCAACTAGAAAGAAACACAATCAGCATACACTCAAATTTATATGACAATAATAATAAACCCGATTTTCGATGATACTCATCAATCGCTTTATCATCTTCAGCTGAATATCTGATGTCACGTGAACATATCTCGACAGGTTGTGCAGAGACATGAGTAGATGCCTGGCTACCCTCAGGGAAATCTGGATGTGCAGGTACAAATTCACCACAATAGATCTGCATCCGCCGAGCAAATTCCCGCCCTTTCTTGTATCCCCATCTCAGGACTCCGAGATCGGCTGGACTGGTAAGATCTCTCAATGAAGTTCTGGTTCGAAATTAGAACTACTCACTCATCAAGAAATCCCGTTTCAAATTCAAGTTTCCCATATGGGTCCAGACCAGCGGATATATGCACACGACCTACAGAGACAGGATATTCCTATCAAGAGCCTCAGTTATGAATTTGCAGGACAGTCAGGCATGTAGACGTCACAAAGACCTACAACATAATATCCCATCGAAAAATATTTACGCATTGGAGCAGAGGAATCATTTCCCGCATAACTGAAAAGAGGGTAGCATCCATACTATATTTCATGAACAGCATAGTCTCTTACGTAGCGAAGGGCCCCAGCCACATCACTGGCTTGTCCGGAGCATTTTCAAAATAGGTCTTCCATTTTGGCTCGAAATGCGGTCCTATTTCTTTGAGATCATCTGCATTGGGTCTCAGTTTAACACCTGCGTCGAGCCCACTGTGGATTGCATCAGATCCTGTTTTATTTTCGATCAACGTGATGGTACTTCTGTGCCATAAGGCCTTGACCGTCTTCCGTCCAACACTTTGCGAATGCTGATCGACGGAATGACATATTCTGCAATTAGAAATGATTGAGAAGACCTACGTTCGATCTCGGCTTCGCTTCCACGGAAGATGACATCCATAGTATCGGAATCTTCACTGGCAAAATATGGTGCAAAAATGACGTTATGGTCTTCAAGAGACATCAGTTTCTTTTCATGTCTCATAGGATGGAGAGTTAGAGTTACCCATGTAGTGCTCTCCGACACCAGGTAGATCTACGATTTGGGGAATGTTGTTCTTTTGCAATACATTTGTACCCCCAATACCGGATCTTTTCCGAGGAATGACATTGAGAGGAGATCAAAAGCTGAGGAGAACATACCTCTCTAGTATCGCGGGTGACCCAAAGGTACCGGCAGACACGATGACTAACTTTGACGCGTAGGATACAGTCGACTTGTGAAAATCTTTGGAGTGACGCCCGAGGTCACTGACATGTTCAACTCCGACTGCACAGAGGTTCCTAAATTATGCATTTCATAGTTTCGTCAGAGTGACATTGAATACAACCCACTCAAAGATAACCCGGACAACACGGCGTCGCTCGAGGATTTTGAGTTTTGTATGTACAGTATGGTTGTAGATGTAGTGATGAGGAACATCTGAACGTCGGCCGGTAGCTCCATCAATGTATCTATAAAGGCGTTCCCATGTAAGTCTACGTATACCGTGAGAGTCAGCATTCAGTGTACCGAGGCCATCTCTGGAGACAGAGGATAAATATGTTGTGCAATGATAAGAAAAGATTACGGACGCCGTAAACATTACACGTATGAAACCCATTTACATCTTCAGTCAATCCTCGTTCCGTATCGTATTCAGAAGCAACTTTGAGAAACTGCAATGCCACATTTGTTTCTGGTCCAAAAGAGACTTTGATAGGCCCTTCAGTACCATGGGTGGGAAGACTGCCTTGGACTTGATAGGTCTCTGCCTAAGTCTTCGAGTTGGTCTGACGACAAGCGTGACAAAGAAATACTCACTTTCTTCGATAAGGGAATCAAATGCTTTGTACCCCAACCGTGATTCCCGTGAACTGTTTCCCAGTCATCATAATCTGAGGCGGCTGCACGCGTGTACATGGCAACTACAGTATAGATTTGTCAGATGGTGCCGTCGTGACAGCTGGAAAAGAGTGGATGAGCACAGTTTACACTAGATCCTCCTCCGACACAGCGACCCGTTGGGACAGTCAAAGAGCGACCTGCCAATGCTGCGCTGGGTTCGCTCTGGTGCAGCGTAAACGTCTTATCCGCGTTTTTGAGTTTGCTGAAGAAGCGCGCAGGTTGGATGTGGTCTGGTTTGTCTTGTGTTAGGGGCCCTGCTTCCAAGATCTTTTAGAGGAATGTGTCAGCGAGTTTCTCGACTCTGATAATTTCATGACGGACCAAGATCCTCAGATCGGGTTTGGCTTGTGCAAGTCTGCTCGCAGTAACACACGCGCAGGCACCTCCTACCAGGGTCGAGAGTTCAACTTGTACTACTAAACCATTATATAAGATCAGTACTTACCACCTGCGAAGATGATATCAAACTCTTCATCTGCAGCCCTGGAAGTCATTGTCGTTTGGGAGAAACAAATTAATGACTCATCATCTTTACTTAACATATATATAAGAAGAGACCCAGGCAGATCAACTGAACTGCATCGGGTACACACCAAGTGGTGACTTTCCCAGACGTTCATCAGTTCCCAGGCGATTCCACGCTTTACTCCTGAACCATAGGGAATTTTTGTGCAAACATCTTATGAATAGAGCCCCACCCGCCAAAAGAGCGATGGCTCCACAACCAAAATTTGGTACCTCCTAAGATGGAAAGTGTACGGTCGTTTTCATCAGACGTAATAATTAGTTAGTTTCCGGGTAATTCTAGCTTCAATCTGAGGACCTAGGAATTTCTTATACAAGAATCTTGTCCAAGTTGGGAATGACTGTTATTGCACGTTACAGGTAGATTATGCATCTTATATGCACCACCATTGTCAGTAGAATAATAGCAAAAATCAATAGAAAGCTTTGGAACAAGACTCGGAAAACAGGACAAGTGCCTTTGGTATATCTACAAGCCTGCAGCACATGGTCATCAAGTTGCAATAATGCCTCTGCTTATGTAATTTATTGTTTCAGATCTAAAATCGGCAGAGTATCAATCACATGGAGTATATGTGACAGTGGAGTACATTTATGTCAGCCAGATGCGATAATGCCTCTAATGATTGATACACACACAAGCTGATTACTATTTCAATATATAGACGAGCTAGTATGGGCCGCTGCTGCGCATGGCATGTCCGAGATCTAGGGTGTTGGTAGTAACGAATTATATATGTGCATAATACATTTGTCTTTGATGTCTTAAGATGTACAAGAGAATTATTTATATGTGGCTTTATGTCATTCATCAAAACAATGTAAATTAAGAGTGTATCCCTCACAATGGCCAAGAATTACAGTCTCCTATGAGAAAATTGGAACGACTATAAGATCTGCAGGTCCACTTGTAGATGTATGCCTATATAAATTTCCTAACAGCTAAATTCCTCAAAGGATGTGCATTGAAGGGTAGTTGCAAAGATTTTTGACAGGTGTACCAAAGGGCAGCCATTGTACTTTGACTGAGGACATCATTAAAATAAGTTATGGTGTCCATTTATATGGCAAGCAGCATGGATTCCCAATAGTTTATCTAATCACATCAAGTGTGTGTACAGTACCTTGTTTGAGTATCATCTGGTGACTGGAGGCAAGCCCATCATAGAACCATACTTGGGATCCATTATCTGTGACAACCCTGGAAGTGAAGTGACTATCAGCATAGTAAATCACACCTTCTAACCAATATTCAACAGTGGTCCCATCCTTAATTTTAAGGGATAATATAGGTGAAATTATAGAATTGACTGCAGAAATATCAAATACAATCAAAGGAGGAGCTCTTACATAGGAAAACATTCTGATCAAGCAACATCCACAAGAAGCACATATTGCTTCTGTAGGAAAAGTAAGATCATCAGCATGTGCTTGGATGGAATGTACATTCTGTTTCACAAATACTGTTTGACAGTGCTTCAATTGCATTACTGTTCACATAACTGTATGTTGTCTGGGACACTTCAAACAAGATTCTAAAAACAACATACTTAGAACTCAACACATAGTCAATAAGACAGTGCACACTGGTGTACTCACCCTCTGGAAACAGAGCTGGATATTTAAGAAACAATCTTGTTTGTAGATGCTCTCAGATAAGCCATCAACAAAATACTTAACAGATGCTTTGTAGATGGTGAACTGGAAGAATGGAAGTGTCCAGACAACAGGGAGGATATGATTGACATAGCAAACCAATACTTTATATCAATGATAGATACACCAATAGGAGAGAAACACATACTGTTTGACAAGTTTACAGAGCTAAGATGAGTTCTTGAACCCATGGCAAAAGCAGGATACATCTGAACAGAGGATAACATTGTGAACTATATGAAATGGACTGAATCAACAGATCAAAGCAATGTGTGGGTACTTTATCACATGATTTAATAAGCAAAACAAAGACTTATAACATAAATAAGGCAAGAACAGATGCAGCCCAAAGCATTCAGAATTGGTGACATTGTTGAGGTGGAAGTATCTTTTGTAGTAGTACCACTCAAGGGAGACACATGCAAGATGTTCATTATCATGAGGTTGCTCACCCTCTTAGATGGTTCATTCAAAATGGTGAGTTGTGTCAACAAAAGCAGAGATAAATCATAATCATTTGATAAGAGAGCAAAGTCAAGGAGCAAAACAAAACAGATCATGCTGAAGAGAAACCTTTTTTTTTCCATTTAACATGCATGGAACGCTTGGCACTCATGCTGCATGGTACAACAAACAGGCTATATAGACTATGAGAGCAATGGAATTCCTACCCCCCTGCATATGCAAAGAATGAGCAGGCCGACATTTCCCAGTGTTGTTTAGACCGCCCTCCCCTAGAAACCTTACAGGATATACTAATGAGGGGCAACACAAATTTGGGACCATGGAGACAGAAGAGTATGGATCCATCTTGATATGCATGAGTTAAATGTATTGAGAGAAAAAAAGAGTTACTTATGCAGATGTGTCATTACATAAACAGAGGAAATTCCCTCCAATGGGTGTGATTATTGATTATAAAAAGTATGGGTTCATGATTACATGAACCATAGGAAACCCATTGAGTGGACAAACATATACAAATGGTTGTATCAACACTTATTTAGATTCAGATCTAAGATAAGAAATGAGCAAATAAGTGAGAAGAATCAGATAAGATAACAAGAATGATTACATAAACCATAGGAAACCCATTGGAGTGGAGAGTACAATGGACAAACATATACAAATGGTTGTATCAACACTTATTCAGATGTTAAGTAAGAAAAGGCAATAAAAAAGATAAGATCACATAATAAGATAATGAAATAATGAGATAAAGAAAGATAAGGAACAAATAGATACAAGTGGTTGTATGGATCCACATCAAACTTTTGAGGATAAAGGCCTCAGCTAGATCTTGGAACACTTATGTGCAATTCTTCCTTGACATTACAAACCTGCAGCACATGATCAGCAAGTTGCAATAATGCCTCTGCTCATACAACTCATTGTTTCAGATCTAAAATTGTCAACATATCAAGTACATATCAAAAAGTGTGGAGTATATGTAATAGTGGAGTGCATATATATGTCAGCTAGTTGCAATAATGCCTCTTTAATTGATACATGTGTAGGCTGATTACTACTTCAACTATAAAGACACTTACACACAATTCTTCCTGACTTTCCTGTTGGTATTGCTCTGCCTCCAGCTGAAGTAGCATCAGTACTCTCTGTCAGCCTCCAACTAGGCTGTTAACCAATAGATTATGCAACAGCCATGGACCCATATTGATTGGAACAGCCCTCAATATCTTATTGTATGGGATCACAATTACACAACTATATCTGTACCACATTTCTTCTAATCAGTGAGTTGTGTTTGTATCATTTTCCCTGTATGCTCAAGGACAATCTTTAGTGACAGGCTTTGTATTCAAGTTTTTGTCAGTTCATTTTACAATCTTATCAATCACAACTCTTATACACACCCCAAGTCTACTTGCTATTCATTGGAGACACAGCTCAGACTCTTCTTGAGGCTTGAGGACTTGGTTGTGCTTGTTTTGCCAACATAATTATCACTGCTACTTTGGTATTCTATCTGGTAATTCCTAGCAAATTGATAATTTGAATGAAGAAATTTGATGTTTGAATAGAAAATACACAGGGCTGGATTCATATGAACAGATAGATATATTGATCATTTAATAAAGTGTAAGTGTTCTGAAAGCCTTTACACATGTTAAGACAGACAATTGAACTGAATTGAAACATTTACAGTAACTATACATACAGGTCAGCAAACCTCTGATTCAATAAAATGGATTGGGGTTTGAACAAAAAACATTGATTGCTTCTAGGCTTCATTACAGCAATCTGGGCATGAGTTATTACACAAAATATAAAGAAATGACCTAACTTGCAGCTAGGCTTTGTTAACTTGATGGTGTATCTGCTGAATGCAAGTTCTTCCCTAATGTTTTGAAGAGTCTGTGATAACTGTCTAAACATTTGCTAGCCAACAGGATTGTGAGTTACATCTTTGTTCATTTTTAGTTGTGTTCTCACTCTTTCTAGGCATTTTCTTTTCAATTTTCCCTCTCCAAGCTTGACATGGATTTCTTGATGAGCATCTTCAATGCATGGACATCCTGGCAATATGACAATAATTGTAGTCAAGAAACAGTAATAAACTTGTTGACAGTCCAAAGTAGGCCAGGAGTAGCTGGGAAGACATGTGAGTAAAATTGATTTTTTTCTAACATTCATTGCTTGAAGACTAATCTGTCATTTAATGGGACAGCAAGGCACAGAGGCAAGTAAACTGTAAACTCACTTTGTTGGTCTACTTGAGATATTTTCTTCTCAGGTTCATGTGCATGTTGAGTCATGTCAAGCAACAGATCCTCCTAAAGGAGGCCATGGTCTATGCTCAAAAATGTCAGGAGTTGGAATTACATCATAATCAAAAGAAGCCCAAGAGTAGCAGGGGAGTGTATGCTACTAATTTGGGTGTGACATGGCTAGATGGAAGACCATAAATTATGAGTAAATGTTGGCAATTGCTTGAAAGGATGCCAAGTCATACATGAATCCCTATACCATGTTACCTAGAGGTGATACACCTAAATATATCAATACAGCTAATCAGATCATGTACCATATGCAAAAGTCTCTCAAAGTACAAACAAACCCAACTTAGAGGTATGTAATGGTATGCATATTAATACACACCCCACTCTACACACCCCACTCACTGATAGGTAACCACCCATTTATGCATGTATTTTGTGAATTCACCTACTAAATCAAACTCTGTACTGATATATTGATGCAGTACTATTGTTAGCTGTAAATGCTGCAGTTGTAACATCAGTATATAGAATAACCATTAATGAACTTGTGAGTATGTAGTGTGAAGGAATGCAATGCTATAGAGACAACACTTGCAAGAACAGATGCTACTTCTGGTCTCAGCAGAATCCTTTAACAAGATAGTTTTGAACTGAGGATGTAAGTTGAAGAAATGTTGCAATTCAATCCAATCTTCAAGATCTGATGAGTGCACAATATGTTGGCTGACAAATTCTATATCAGCAGCCAGATTCTCACCTGTCAGCCCATTCTATAGAGCAAAAGTTTCCATACTTTTTCCATTTTATAGAAATAGAATAGATAGATAGATAGATGTATGATTTTTAGGAAAAAATGAAAAAGACATACTAGGGCATTATAAGTCAAGCTAGGTTCCAGAGAACCCAGTTTAGTAAGGGGTTGTAGAGGGGGAAAAGTCTCAAGTGTGGATGGATCACTGAGCATTAGCCTTAGTTGCTAGGTGTTAAACTAGTAGACAGAGTACTAGAGTTGCTAGTAAAAGAGAGGTAGAATGAAGGGGTCACTAGATACAAGACAAAAGCTTAGTAAAGGAGTACTCATAGGTAGCACTATCAAAATACAGAGATAGAAAGAGTCACTAACTCAACAATGTCAAGACAACAGTTGCTAAGAGAACAATAGAGTGCAAAAAAGCAATGGCAGCAGATTGAGCTCTGAACTTAGAGCATGGCAAAATGTGGTGCTAAAACAGTGTACAATTCCTCAACAGCAGCATAGAAAACATGACAGTATTGATGGTGTGTAAATATGATGAACTTAAAAGAGATGATAACAGTAAGTAAATGCAAGATTGTCACTAGCAACATATGCAAGTGAGGCAGAATGTCAGGCCATATGTAATTTATGAAGATATAGTCAAAGATGGCACTCTGAAATGACAGCCAGTATGGTGGTCATAAGGTTGTGATCATGTGTAATGAATTAAACTAAATCAAGTAAGATGAAACCAAGTCAATAACACAAAAACAAATAAGATGAAAAGTTGCAACACTAAAGAGTCACTAGCAGCTGCTGGGGATCCTGCCTAGACTGCATGTGACAAAGTCACATAGTTGTTGTGTTGCATGGAAATCAGAAAAATTGTGAAGTTGTAAAACATATGAATTAATGCTTAGTGGAAATTTGGTCTTATCACTGTTGACTATCAGGGGATGTCCCATTCCCCCTCTGTCCTGTTCTCCCTCCTTATGGTTTTCCTTTATTCTCCTTTGTTTTCCCTATCTGCTGGTCCCAGTTCTAGCCCTCAGGCCACACTGGTTCTCTGTTCATAATTCTGACAAGTATTGCCCCTTCTACATGGCCTCTTACCAGACCCCTGGATTGTTTCCTGCATTCCAAGCCTACCACTCATTGTAGGCCTCCCATTCTTGGACCACAAGTACTTCCAACTAAGGGCTATCTTTTGGTCATATTTGTACATAGTCACATGCTGGGAGTCTGGAGATCAAGGCCATTTACATGGATTTCTGCTTTTGATCAGACTCCAGATTGACTTGTTGTTGGGTGTTTCTTCCAGAAGCTCTAGAGTAAATTTTCCAAACACTGGCATTGGAGATCCTTAGACTTGTTCTCTTTGGATCTCCCTCTGCCAGGTGAGTAGCTAGAACTCTAGAACTTCTTGTAGATGCTGAATAGAGTTTGGATCTCCCTCTGCCAGTTGTGTGATTGAGCCACAGCCTCCAGAGGTCACTCTTACAGCAGAACAAGTCTCTAGATTTGGTCTGGGAGCCCCCCTCTCAGTTGCCTGAGTTTCTACTTGGTTCCTCAAAAGGTCTCTCCCCCACCAGTGTCTTAGTGCCCCCTGTGCTTCTTCTATGACCCAACCAACCCCCTCCAGCACCTCCTTCTGATGCTTCAAGCCCCCAGAATGATGCCTAGAGTCATTGGCTGGACCTAGAGACACAGCTTCAACTTATCCAAGCCTTTCTTACCTTCCACACTGCTGAACTCACTGGGCTCTGTCAAACCACTGAAGCAGTGTCCCTTTCCCTCCATGCTCCCCACAATGTCTCCCCCTCACTTCTACTCCTCCCCCTGGACCCTCAGCAGCTGCAGAAAGGTTCTCTTCTGCACCTAGCTTGAAGGTTTTAGCACTCCACTCCAAACTTCCTCACCCTGTGCTCTCTGATGTATTTGATGAGGACTGTAGAGTTGGGAAATGTTTCCTCCAGTCTTGCATCACCTATATCTAGTTGAGAGGTAAAGCCTTTGCCTCTGATGCATTGAAAATTGCCTGGGTTCTCTCCTATATGAAAGCAAGCCAAACTTCAACTTATGCACTGTGCATTTTTTGACACCCAGGAGGAGTTGAGAGTTTTTTTTGGCTGGATAGAGTTTGAGAAGGAGTTCTGAGCCAAGTTCTCTTCTCTTGACCCCACTAAGACTGCAGCTCTTTCCTTTTGAGACCAAACCCAGTATGGTCAAGAAAAGCAGTTACTGGATGAGTACATTGACTCTCTCAATGCCTTAGTGAATAGGCTAGCTATCCAGATGGCCTGCAACTCTGCCTCACCTTCCATGACAGACTCCACCCCTCTCTCATGGACTGTATTGACAGTTTGGCTGAGGGCTGCCCAGATGATGAGCATGTCAATACCTGGTACAAGGTGCATGTGAGCTGTAGCAGTTGATGGAACTACAACATGAGCTGCAGTGGATGCAACCCTCAATGTTTCCCTTTCCTCATGGTGGGTTTACCTCCCAAGTTCCTCCTTTCACACCTGCTCTAGCCACCCCACAAGCAAGTGCAACTCTTCCCCTTCCATCCCATGTTGCCCCCTTGTGCTCCCTGGCCCAAGGAGTCCCAATGAATGTTGACACCTCCCAACAGTGATCCTCTACTCCTCTGTTGTGTCAATGCTGTGGAAAGGCTGGTCACTTTGCCTGCTACTGTCCTCAAGAGCTAGAGGTCCACTACCTGTCTGCATCCAAGTGAGAAGAGCTGCTCATCCAACTCCTAGCAGCCTGGGATGCAATAGGAACTCCTTCCTCTGATGCACCTATCACTGTTCACTCTAATGAGGCAGCCAACATATTAGAGGAGGTTCTCACAGAGTCAGAGGAGGATTTTTAAAAGGGCAACAGATGACTTATATGCTGCCATTGCCTAGTGCCAATCATTTTGCTCCCCTATTTGTAGAATCAAATATATCTGTTGCTGCTTTTGATACTATGCCCAAAATGATAAGCCCCTCCTCAGACATACAAACCCCCTCCCCAGCTAAAGTCTCCACTGGAAACACACCTCCTAACCCATGCCTCCAGATTCCTGCATGGGAATGCTGTCTCCCCTGTTGTTATGTTGTTGCTTCCATCCCTTCCACTAACTCTCTGAAGCTACAGGTAGAAATTGAGACAATGATCACCCAGCAGACCTGAAGTGTGGTTGCCCTGCTTGACAGTGGTGTAATGGGCCTCTTCCTTGACACATACTATGTGCAGCAACATTGTTTCACTACTCACCTCCTATCTCATCCTATTTCTGTGTACAATATTGATGGCATGCTTGATGAAGCTGGCTCTATTTGCTCTGTGGTGGACCTGGTCCTCCATTACAAAGACTACTTCTGAGCAAGCCACTTTTGCTGTCACTAGTCTGGGAAAACAAAACATGATCTTAGGGTTCATCTGGTTATGTGAACACAACCCTGAGATTGACTAGACTAAGAGCAAGGTAAAGATAAGTTGTTGCTCTTGTTGTCATTGAATGACTTGTGCTGAAGAAGCCTGTCAGGAGCATAAAGCAAAGGTTTGTGAGTGTGCTGCCATGCATGCCTGTTGTACTGGGCATCTACTTTATGCTGATCTCAACCTCCTGAATCCCCCCTCCTTTGGCATTCCCTCCTAGAGAGGCTCTTTACAAGGATGTCTGAGGTGTTGGATATGAACTTCAAGAGGAAGATGAAGGCAAAGGAGAATCCACCAGTGCTCTAGACCCAGAGTCTCCAGATGGAAAAATTGAGGTAGGTGATAGAATCTATGCTACAATGCTCTGCTCCCCTCCTACAGTAGTAGAGATTCAGGCCAGTCAGACCACTTCTCAACATCTGGCTGAGGCATTTGTGGCAAACTACTAGCCCAAGCCTTTTCATAGCACAGTTCCTGATCACCTCCACAATTTTGAGGATGTATTCTCCAAGGCATCCTTCAATTCACTCCCAGAGCATAAACAGTGGGATTATGCAATTGAGCTGATACCAGACACAGAACCCTCCAGCTGCAAAGTCTATCTTCTTGTGCCCCATGAGCAGGATGAGCTGGACACATTCCTACAGAAAAATCTGAGCTCTGGACAGATACAACCCTTTAAGTCTTCAATGGCCTCCTCAGTCTTTTTCATTAAGAAGGACAGATCTCTTTGTCTGGTTCAGGACTATTGAGTCTTGAATGTGATGACAGTAAAGAATTGCTATCCTTTACCACTCATCTCAGATCTCATCAACAATCTTTGAAGCACATGCTACTTCACCAAGTTGGACATCTGTTGGGGCTACAATAATGTCTGCATCAAAGAGGGAGATGAGTGGAAGGCAGTGTTCCAAACTAATTGTGGACTCTTTGAACCTCTAGTGATGTTGTTTAGCCTCACAAACAGCCCAGCCACCTTCCAGACTATGATGAATGACATCTTCTGTGATCTGATTGTGGAAGGTGTTGCTTGCATGTATCTGGATGATATTCTCATCTACACTAAAACCTTGGAGGAGCATCACCAGGTCATGTGCATTGTCTGGGAATGCCTCTGCCAACACCAGCTCTATTCAAAGCTTGAAAAATGTGAATTTGAGCAGACTAAGGTGGAGTACCTAGGGTTGATTATCTCATATGGAATGGCTGAGATGGACCCCATTAAAGTGGCAGGTGTAGGGGAGTGGCCTGAGCCAAGGAACAAGAAGGAAGTACAGGCCTTTCTTGGGTTTGTCAACTTCTACTGGAGGTTCATACAGGATTTCTCCCACCATGCACATCTCCTCTTCAACCTCACAGGCAAGGATGCAGTATGGCAATGGGAGCCTCCATAGCAAGCTGCCTTTGATGCCCTCAAATAAGCCGTTACCTCAAAACCTGTCCTCCTGTTTCCAGATGATGACTCTCTTCCATGTTGAAGCAGATAGCTCAGACTTTGCCACAGGAGCAGTCCTCTTCTAGCAGTCAAAGGAGGATGGCAAGTGGCATCTAGTAGCTTTCTACTCCAAAAGCCTTGACACAGTAAAACAGACCTATGAGATTTATGACAAGGAGATGCTTGCAATTATTTGGTCCTTTGAAGAATGGCAGCATTTCCTTGAGGGCACACAGCATGAGTTTGAAATCTGGACAGACCACAAGAACCTTGAGTACTTCCATATGGCTCAGAAGCTGAATTGATGCCAAGCTCAGTAGTCCCTGTATCTGGCCAACTTTGACTTCTCACCACATCACAAACCTGGATGGAGCATGGGCAAACTGGATGCATTGTCCAGGTGGGCTGACCATGGAATGAGGGCAGGGGATAATGACAACATTGTCCTCCTCAAGCCTAAGCTCTTTACTATCCATGCTCTAGAAGGGATTGTGGTCCAAGGGGACAAGGCAAACATTCTCAGAGACATTCAAAGAGGGAACTGAGAGGGTGCACAAGAGGATGCTGCTCCCTAGGCTGCACAGGCCCTACAAGCTCAATGAGCAAGCAGGGTTAAGTCTGTGCATGCAGATGAGTGGGGTCTTCAGGATGGTCTTCTGACCTTTTGAGGACACATCTATATGCCTAACATTCTAGAACTTTGCCAGTGCATTGTAGAGCAACACTATGACTCTCAGGTAGCTGGACATCCTGGAAGGTGGAAGATGCTAGAGCTGGTATTCCAGAATTACTAGTGGCCACAGATCTCCTAATATGTAGGCACCTACACTAGCACCTGTGATCTCTGCCTCCACACCAAGCCTTGCCACCAGACACCTATGGGGCAGCTATACCCTCTCCCTATTCTAGCAGCTCACTGGAGTGTTGCATCAGTAGATTTCATTGTGGAACTTCCAGATGCTCATGGGTATGATGCTGTGATGGTAGTGGTGGATCTCTATGACAAATGGGCCCACTTCATCCCTACCCACACCACATGCTCTGCCTTGAGAGCAGCTAGCCTGTATCACAAGAATGTCTGGAAGCTCCATAGTCTGTCAGATGAGTATATCTCTGACTGGGGCCCCCAGTTTGTGGCAGAGTTTACTTGGGAACTGTACCACCTGCTGGGAGTGAAGCTCCATACTACCATGGCCTATCACCCCCAGTCAGATGAGCAGACAAAACATGTTAATCAGGAACTAGAACAGTATCTCCACCTGTTTTGTAATGAGAGGCAGGATGACTGGAATGAGCTGCTGCCAGATGCTGAATTCCAATACAACAACCATGTGCACTCTTCCACACAGATGACTCCATTCTTCCTGGATACTAGCAGGCACCCCCACATGGGATTTGAACCTTGGGCATGCCCTCCTGAGAATGATTCTGTCAACAAGTTTGTGGACCAGATGAAGAGGGCACAGAAAGAGGCAAAAGCTGTATTGGTGAAGGCCAAGAAGGACATGGCACAGTACTATGATCAGCGTCAGACACCAGCCCCAGTTTACAAGCCAGAAGACCATGTGTACTTAGATAGCTCAGACATTAAGACAACAAGGCCATCCTAGAAGCTGTCACATCATCATCTGGGCCCCTTTATGGTGGAAAAGAAGGTAGGGCCTTTAGCATATTGACTTAAGCTCCAATTGCACCCAGTCTTCAATGTTGTCAAGCTGTTTCCAGCCCAAGGATCCAATCCTGGGCCAATGCCCTAAGCTACTCCCACTACCAGTCCTAGTCAATGATGAGGAGTATGAAGTGGAGGAAATCTTGGGTAGCAGGATATTCTAAGGAAAGCTGCAGTTCAAGGTGAAATGGAAGGGATATAGCATTGAGGACATCTCTTGGGAACTACAGGCTAATGTACATGTACCAGCCCTGGTCTGGGACTTCTACCATAGGCATCCCAATGCCCCAAAAGCCATCTGAGGCATCTACCCCATTTCAGCAGCTGACCAGGCAATTCATGACTTCTTCTACCCAGTATGTTAAGATGCCACATGCTAGAGGGGGGGTGATGTCAGGGGATGTCCCATTTTTCCTCTGTCCTGTTCTCTCTCCTTATAGTTTTTTTTCTTTATTCTCCTTTGTTTTCCCTATCTGCTGGAGTTCTAGCCCTCAGGCTGTACTTGTTCTCTGTCCATAATTCCAACAAGTGTTGCCCCTTCCACATAGCCTTTTGCCAGACCCCTAGATTGTTTCCTGCATTCTGGGCCTACCACTCATTGTAAGCCTCCCATCTTTGGACCACAAGTACTTTTGACTAAGGGCTATCTTTTGTTTATATATGTACATAGTCATGTGCTGGGAGTCTGGAGATCAAGGCCATTTACAATGGTTTTCCACTTTTGATCAGACTCCAGATTGAGTTGTTGTTGGGTGTTTCTTCCAGAAGCTTTAGAGTAAATTTTCCAAACACTGGCATTGGAATCCTTAGACTTGTTCTCTTTGGATCTCCCTCTGCCAGATGAGTAGCTAAAACTCTAAAACTTCTTATAGATGCTGAATGAACTTTGGATATGATTGAGCCACAGCCTCCAGAGGTTGCCCTTACATTGACCAGTGTTGTTGGTTCTGTCTGTTGTTAACAAATTTATTCAGTTAAGAAAATCAAAACTCTGCTGTCTTGTGTTTCCCATATATTTTCTTCTTTTCACCCTTTTTCTACTGCAGTGTGAGATGACAAGGTTGTCCTAACTGGAGCCCACAGCATAAAAAGGAAATAGAACAATTGTTACCTAGATTAACCTGGGCAACCCCCCAACTCAATTGCCCAATACATTAATTGGAGGCAATGATTTGACAAGAGGAGGAAAAACAATGGTATGAGTTGTTCAAGTTTTTTGGGTGAGCATTGTGGGAAGAGATGAACTTTCTTGAAGTGTTTTGGGTTTTTACCAGCAAGGGTAAGGGCATATCTCATGGCTTTGATGAAGAAAGCATAAGAGAGCACCTTGACACCTGGTTCCTCAAAGAGAGTGGTGTTTCTATCATGGGGAAGCTTGATAAAGAGATTCTTGAGTGTGGTGACTGAACAGGTAGGGCATTCTAGAGTGGAAACAACTGCAATGGTGATACCTTTCTGGAATGGGTTGGTATTAGAGGCTAGTAAGGTGAGGCAGATATGAGTGGCCCACTCAAAGTCTGGCAGGAATTTGACAGAGTTGTGGGAGAGGTTAAGGGAAGATGAATACTTGCCACCTTTCCAACTGTGTACTCTCCATTGCATAATAGGCCTGAGTACGCAACGCAGCAGGCCTGAACGAGTGGAAGACAGGAAATGGAAGTCCGCAAAAGGGAGGCACGGAATGAATGCGGAACACGTTTCCTGCTGAGCAGTCGCGGTCACATGCTTCGTGCCTCTTAGTTTCGAACCATCATCTACGCGCCGTCTACAAGCGCTCATTCTCGTGATCCATTCTCCACTTTGCATCTTTCTCTTGACCCACCCACCCACACCTATCAGCAATAGTGACACTTCCATATATAACATATTCACATTACATATATTCCTATTAGAGTAGTGATACAATCTACGATTTACTGATTCTATATCCTCGAGTAGGCGTCATTTGCTATCAGCCTGTCGCATTTCATTGTGATTAATATTTAGAGTAAACCCGACGGGTGTTTAAAGATCGTATGAAATCATCCACTTGTGTATTTATCACTTAGGCTAATAGTACTGTTACTCGTCAAGAGTAATGCGATAGAGAATTGATCAAGAGACCTCATTGGCCTTCTGCTCCGCCTTGCCTTTCTCCTGCTGAACGTTACCTGCGGATCGACCTTATATATCACGCCCTCAAAGATGTTTAGAGATATGCTCACCAGAGGTCTGCTGGGCTTTGTCACCGCTCACAGCACCAACGATGGAATCCTTGTATCCACCAATGCGATCGGCGATGCCCTCGGCATAACCCTTAGCTTGGGCCGCCTTGTACTCGGCTTCGCCCTGCGCGTGCTCCTCTTTGCCCGACTGCTGCCACGACGCAGAGCCGGTGAGATTCCCGATCTGAAAGACGCCTAAGAAACCCAAGCAAAGAACTACTACGATATTACTCACGGTCTCGACGGTGGTGCCCTTGACCGAATGGAGTTGACCGGTGGTCTTGCTGCAACAACAGGTGAGTAAGAGCGGGTGGGTCAAAGACGAATGACGAACTTGGGAGATCCGTTGGACGACATTGTAAAGAGTGATTATAACAGGGGAGGTGGTATCTTGATATAAAGGTATTGTTTCGAAGTAAAGAGCATTCCAAGGGGGCTATGGTCTTATATACTCGCCAGGATGTCTATGACGCGTTTGCGCGACGATGACGTCTTTCCAGAGCGAATGACATGTGATCGTATAATTGTGATGACATCATGCATGCCTTGCCTCTTTGGCGATGAGGATGTGTGCTTCAATGCGCAATACTATTTTTACAAGCAGAATCACATGATATTGAGCAGTCTTCACTGCAGAGTCGTCATAACTGAGATACTTGTACGGTGTAGACTTGGCGCAGAGTGTTGCAAACGATGTGCTATAGGGCTACAAAAACAGTCGAGCGCACAATATATATACGGACGCGGCCCATCACGTAGGCATAAGGTTCAAAAATCAGCAAGGATAGAGACGGCAGGCAGTCTTCATATATCTCTCCACAGCATATCGGTGTTGACGTCTGGCTCAACACGCCAAACACCATTGACAGCAGTGACCACCGTCCGATCAAACTCGTTAACAAAGATTACGCGCATGACGGTCGGGGTGTACAGGCGCATCTCGCTAGACAGTGCACGAAAAGCAGAAGGCGACGCAGGCGCAGGCACCCATTCAGATACCTCAACCTCAACACACTGAACCCGCGGTAACCCCATCAAAAGGCCATAAAAACGCAGGCGCTTACCGATTTAGGAGTGTCAGAAATCAAGCGATATAGAATGACATGAAAACAAGTTGCGCACCTCTTTCCCCATGACTGGCAAAACAAGTGTTCCAATATAGCGCAATTCACTGATGGTGGCTCTAAAGCGGACCACTGAGGAAATAAGTTCCATGGAAAACGCCTCGCTATATGTCGAATCTGCTATGTCAAGCGAGCGGAAAGGTTGAGTGGAGAGTTTTATTTTTGAAAAGAGAAGAGCCATCTCTTCTCGCTTCTCGAAGAGATCGAGGCGTGAGAAGCATGTCTTGAGATGAGTAATAGGTCGCCCTGGGACTAAAGCGATCGCAGCTTCTGAGAACGTACATTCCAAAGTCGCCAGATTAGGAAGAGAATTCGCATCGAGGACAAGAGAGGGAGAGGATACATTATTGATAGGCGTGACGGAACCAGTTTCATTATAATCCAGTATGTAGAGATCGATGAGATCAACCTGTGTATTTAGAAACGCGACAAGGTGAAAGTCCCAGTTCAGGTCGCAGTGAAATCGTCGGAGCCGAAAAGTGCAGTCGTCAAGGACCCATGCAACAGCCTTATTGGTAGCCTTGTTAATGTGGATATTTAAGTAACGGAGCCGTTTTGTCTTTTTCAATGCACCCGAAATGGCTGGCCAATAGGCTTCGATTATGGGCGTCATTTCGATATCTTCCGGGTGTTCATGTTGGTTATCATTGTCGCTGTCGTCCTCATCATGCGATAAATATATCGTTAGAGCATCGACGAGAACGGAAAGCCGGGGTTGACCGGTGAGCGTATTGCAAATGGAAATTGTGCGACTAATGTCACGCAAATAGAGGGTGTTGTACAGTGCACGTTCGCAGACATATTGGAATCCTTTTGAAACCCTGCAAAGAGTGGCTACGTCGTGCCGACTTCCAAGGTAGTTGACAATGTTGCGATAAGCCTCTAATGTCAGCTCCATATACTCAAGAGCATCACCTGGCTTCGGGAATGAGGTCTAGCGAATCAATGAAACCCAAGACGACTCACAGGCTGTCGCTGAAGGAGATTGGTTGTTTGAGAAGGAGCGGATGCCCAATCTTTGACTGGATAGGGAATAAAATTGCATAAACAAATCTCCCACCACATTCAAGTCGGTAAAACTCACCAGATAAAATGGGTCCCTTAGAATGGGTTAATAAAAAAGTAAGCCGGAAGGAAACAATGAAGCCGAAAAATATCGAGGCGAAATAGACCGCGATATGCTTATTTATGCGTCAGAGCATCATCATCGTGGAAACTATGCCAAGGCTTCCGAACGGACCGCGTTAGTCAGTAAGTGTCTAAATCGGGTCTCCATTTCACAGGTTTTCCGCCTAGCCTCCCCGTGTCGAGTACTTCCATTGGATCTTTAGTAACACACAAAGGAGCGGTTCTCTAACCTAAATTTCCACGTGGTAGCCATGTGGCTATCGCGTCGGGATTTGCAGAGTTGAGAGACGTCACCTCGATTATTCAACAAAGGAGATCATTGGTGACCGTCATCGTCAATACATCATGCATGTGCAAGATGGTATTTAACTTTTCACCGTTTCTTCTGAAAACTCAACACAGCCCAACACGTGTTCCCGTAAAAGCCACTACAGGACAGATACGAATTTGAAAGAAGTCCATGAACGACGTGAAGATCAAGCTCATTGTGGTAATGGCCCTAGAAAAGAGCGATCAGCGCACAATAAGGTTGCATATTCCTTTGGTCAAGTTGTTCACCATTTTGGTAGTTGTTCACCATTTTGGTACTAGATCGTTTGCAGTGGATTACTCACAGGGACAGAGGTATTCCTTGAGATTGAACAAGGCTAATGACGTGCTAAGGAATCTGTCATTCCGACCTTGAGGCGGAAGTAATTCCCAGGCCCTAAATTTGGTATCGCTAGTCATTGCTTGATCGAGCTCCCACCAATAAAAACAGATAATGCAAAAGCAGCGGCTCGTGTAGATTGCACTCGTATCCGTGTGTATTTTGCAGCCTTGACGGAGTTAACTTCCGGCGTCGACCGCGCCATAAGTGTGGTAAAGCTTATACGAACGATTAGAACCAATAGGAAGCTTCACTTTTACGATAAGAAGGACACATCCAACTGTCCGTGGAAAGGAGCGGTAGTTGAAAGCTGAGGACAAGAAGTCAAGGGCGAAGATTCTTACACCAAATATCACCTTGACTAGCCAAATCAGACAACGGAGAAAGCGTACGTGAATGGTCGTACGTATATGGTAGAATGTGCAGGTGACATCTGCAGAGTAATTCGGAGACGGTTGACAGGTCGGCAGGAAATGATCGGAAAGGAAGACATCACCAGAACATGGTAAGGAAAGGGTATCATTATGTATATACTATTATATTAGAACCAACATAATCAGGAAGACCACAGAAATGAATCGCTGGGTACTCACTTACATGTTCACTCAAGTTTTTCCAGCTCTTCTAGTCGTGACAACACCACATCTTTACTCGTCTCTTCAATCTCCCCAGCAAGAAATATTTCATCGAGAATGGCATAGACCTAAGAAGGATCGAGGAAGGGGAGATGCTACAATAGCCAGGGATACACACTTTGTAAAAGTTGAATACCAAATCAAGCTCGCAAACATTGTCAAAGAATGAATCTACAGTGGAGTGAATAGTTGAATGACGTAATCGAGCAGTTTGAACTCACCCAAGATCTCAACGAAGAGGTGAATAGCTTCGAGGTATGCAAGCTCGTTATCATTAGCATCTACGCAGAGGCAGAAGAAGAGTCCTGCGTAGCGCCGGTATACAATCTTATAATTACGGAACTGAGTTTTGGTTGGTCAGGATGTACACGTCTTTGATCAATTGAAAGGGTACCTCAACGAAGTTTGATTGATATTTCTGGTCCCGTGGCGCTACTAGTCGATGCACTTCTCCGCGAAGGCGAACCTGGCAGAACAGTCAAACAGGCTTTCACGAGAAGACTAGATATGGATTTGAACTGTACTTTTTCATCATCATCATATGGTACATACCATTTTGATAGCCTGGTCTTGCCTTGACGGTTCTATAGGCATACTTAGAACTTGCTGGAGAGTAGTAACGTCATGGTTGAAGAATTCACCTGGACGAGAATAAACCTGATCATAGTATAGAGTAGGGGAATCAAGGATTTCCGAACACCTTGACAAGCATGACCACACAAGCCGATAACTATATTTGGGTTTGATCGCGTCGTCGACGCAATGAAGAGGAAAATGCGATTCGCCGTGTACACAATATGACGAGTGATTTCTACAATAATGAGACATCGGATGCTATAAAAGCTTCTATACAACGCCAACGATCTCTCCCACAATGCTTTTGAATGTCTTCTTAGGATCAAATTGTTCCCTGACCTGGGCAAACCTTTGTAGGCTCTGAAGAAACGTGAGCAAGGGGTTTTACTCGAGTTAGGATAGACGCACATCTTGATCCAAGTTCTTCACTGCCTGTCTAAATATTTCCCTGGTGTTCTTTGTCCAATGAGGTCGGACAGGGAACTGAAAGTTGATATCAGGAACATGCAGTTAGCCGCCTCGCACCAATAACAGACCTCATCGATCAACGTCTTTGTGAGCGTCCCGTACCTGATAGATTTTTAAATATTGAGTGAGCTGTGATAAGCTGATGGAGATCACCATTCTTCGTTATAACGATGGTGGTCCCCCGTAGTTGGTAAAAAAGATGGAAAATCGAACATAATGGCTCCCTGGACATTTTGGTCGAGTGGTCAGTTCCCTATCATAAAGCGAAAGCTTACCTTGGACCAGTCAGCAGTCCTAATTCCCATTCTTTCTGTGGTCTGACCCAAGAAACTATCAAAGGGTTTGCCGAACTACAGCCTAGATTAATTGCCAAAACCAGCGAAATGAGGACATCTGCCAACCTTGATATTGATCCCACTGACAAGAAGTGTCAGAATCGTGGCAGAAACATGAAGTCTCGCGAATCTGACCTGCGGTACGTCGAAGTCACTGCCCTGCCGTCAGCCGCTGCTTGATCGAAGAGTTCTCGTACGCGTTTAAGCAATGCGTTAGCTTGAGTGACTGGAACCGCAAATTCAAGTGTTTTCGCCCTGAGCCCATAATCCCACTCCGGTTTCAAATTTGGGTATAATCCACCGATCAGAACGTCGTAAGCGTAGCCGTGCACAGGCCATGAGAAGAGAGGCAAGTTGGTACGTTTATCTGGAGATTTGTTGAGAACGCATAAATTCAGCACGTATAACTTTCACAAACGTACCATGGAAGTTTGGAGCGCTCCAAAGGCCGAAGAAAACACGTTCAGTCACAAAGTTAGGGAGACTCGTGTTCTGTCCGCTGTTCAAGAGATGAAGAGCGAGAGCCGCTTCTGTATTCGTGACCGAAAATGTTGACTTGTAATGAAGGTCATGAGTAAAATTGAACAGGTTGAACAGCTAGCTACAACTAGAAAAACAACAGACCTGGAACGCATTACCTAAATGTGTGACAGGAACAACGCCATAAGTCCTCAGGTGGAATTTCCTCTGACCTACGAGCAGTGTTAAGAAACAATGCTATTTGATTTTACACAAAAACTGGATACCTGGCCACCACTAGACGAGTTAGCTTCGTTAGAATACATGTACAATTCATGAGCGTACCCAGTAGTTTGCAGTTACGTATGGAGATATCTGAGCGTAGATATCTCCATTCAAAACATCGTCTTCGTCGAGAATAATTTGATCGGCATAAACTTTGAAGTCAGCTAGGACACCAAGTTTCACCCTAGCAATAACACCGAGGAGTCCCAGTGAAGTGGTCGCCGCCAGCCACGTATCGTTAGTTTGATCCTTCTCTAGATGAACGAGATCGCCTATGATTTTTCAGCATTATATGCCTAGCGATAATTAGAACATGTGATACCATTTCCGTTGATGATATCGAAGGCGAGTGCCGCACTGGAAACTTGTGAATCTTCTCGTAGCGAGGAACGATGAGCACCCATTGCCATAGCACCAGCTTGCAAACTTATGAAGATCCTATACTAATCCACCAATGAAAGTCATACCAATGGTGATGTTCCAATTGACTAGTTGACGAGGAATCTAAGACAACTGGATTTCGACAACGAAAGACTTACCAAGCGTGTAGCCCAACGAAGCACCTCGACCGTGAAGCCATTCGGCACTGAAGGAAGAATCAGGGGAGAGTAATGATGAACTATAAATTGTGCGTACATTTGGGGGAAAGTGACACCGGCCTCAACAACAACACTACCCATACCATCCTGAAGATGAAAATCGGAAATCCCATTGACAGCATCCGTCTTGATGATGATAGTATTCGGGTCGTCAGAGCACATAGTGTCGTCTAGATCATCGTAAGCACGGAATCGAAGAATACCCTTACTCGAGTAGAATCACACCACATGTGTCCATTCTCAAATCGAGGTATCGTCAGTATGGGACACGTCATGAGGACAGAAAACATACACCACTAGCTCTGATCGACTGACCCTTACTAACTGCATCTTTCACGATTGCTTGCATCTCATCAATCGTTGAGGGTCGAAAGACCCGAAGGATGTTATTGCATGCAGGAAAGCCAGGGCCATCGAACGTATTGTAAGGTTCACCTGACAGGAGAATATCGTTCAGAGAATCTGGGAAGGTGAATATACAACATGGAATCCACGTACTTATGGTTGATTTCGACAAGCTCAACACGCCCAAAGCACCGCGAAGCTAAGCATCCTGAATTCCATGGGGCGAGAAAGACCGATACCTGTGCGTAATATACTCTGTCAAAGGCCCCTGGAGCCCCAATGGTCCTTAACGGGGAGCATGAAATGTTGAATCACTAGACTCAAACAATTGCAACCAGAAGGAGAATTGGAAGCTTACCTTGGAGTATGTGGGCCAGTATCTGAAAGAACTGCATTACTGCAAATTGCTGAAAGGTGATTGATTTGGAGATGTTGTCAACTCGCGGAGAATGGCACAAACTAGCTACACTGTTTGAAGTTTGATCGAAGCGCGCTTAGAGGCTCCCCGAATCACCGCCGTTTTGATGGTAGTAGCACCCACGTGCACTTATTCTTGGTGCAGCACGAAATGCGTACTCTTGCCTTCGTCATGTCAGCCTGATTCTCCATTTTCTCCATAAATCAGATTTTGCACTCGCAGTAGCAACGGTTCCTGAACGAAATAGTCTTCTCTAGGATGAAATGAAGTATTGACAAGGGACTGGGATTTTGCACTTGAATCTGAGTAAAACAGTGTCTTACAGTAATGGCTCATTAGCGAGGAGTGGGCAGAGCACAGCAGGTTTCAGGATCGGCATAGGGTAGCGGGCCAGCACTGAAGACAGTGCAGGGCACTCCACCAATTAAACTTGAATGATCGAAAATAAACAAGGTTTGCAGCGGTGGAAGTGTGCGCACGACATCTAATCTTATCTTATGTATATCAGCCGGGCCGCCCATTATCGGGCATTTCGAACAACTTCTCTTTCAATGGTCATGCTTCACGATACTCCTCCCGACATTTTGATCAGGATCTGTTCCCACCTTGAACTACCTCATGTCCTTTCCTTTGTTTCTGTAAATACCTTCCTGAGCTTTCTTGACCCTAAACCCAATGCGAACTAACCTCTACAAGACTTGTTCTTCCCTCCGACACCTTGCGGATTCAAAGTCTCTCTGGATAAATGTATTGGAACGAACCGGGAGGATTCGAAACTTGGCTTGTCCTATCGGCACTGATCTTTCCGAAATGACTGTCAGTGAACTTAGGCGTGTAGCTCGTCATACCAATAAACTAGAACACAACTGGGGCCGAGCAAAACCTTACATGGCGCGATCGGTTAGAACAGCTCAATATTCATATGTAGAAAATGGAGAACCCGCAGCCATCCTTGCCGCTATCCCAGCGACGTCTCTTGTCGTGTTGTATCTCAAAGAACATAAACAGATTCTTGTCTGTGATAGCGAAGGTCAGATGCCCCTACAAAGGATTCATGTGGGTAAAATCCGACGTCGTGCACATTTCGATGATTCTGGACGCCACTTAATTGCAGTTCTAGCTGCAGATCTGGATATATGGGGGGATACGTGGGTGTGGAAGGCTTCCGAAAGATGTTGTCACTCATTAGTCTTGTTTCAGAATATCATTGAAAGTCATCTCCATTGATTACTGTGAGGGAGGAAAGACTATTAGTATTCGAGAAGTCTTTCATTCAACTCCGCCATCTCAATACCTGCACGGACCTTTGTTTGTTGCTCCGGACCTCGTCGGTCTCCTCTGCGATGTCGACGAAGGGAGATCTTTCATACATATCATCAACTTCACCCGAAAGTTTTCCGTTGATGTCCCAATCACATCTTCATATCTGACGGTAAAGTCATGATCTTATACAGAAGTTCGAGAGTTGATTCTTGATTCCATAGGATGATCGGTCCATTTCTTTATCAGTCGTTGACAGAAGACTTTTTATCATATCTGCCTGGAATAATGACGATACAGGTTATGAAACATACGATATTCATTTCTGTCCAGTCGAGAAACTCTCCTCAGAGGAAAACCTCAGTTGGACGGAAATCGCGACGGAAATCGGCGCTAATATTGTGCATGCCGCACAAATGGTTGTGTCCAATCACACTCGGGGATTCGACAGAGAGACAGTAGAACTGAAGCTATCGCGGGTTGGATATCATGCTCTTCATGTTGTGTACCCGGAACTCCACGCTGGGCTTACCTACGCATCCTTCTGGCCTATCGAGCAGTTAGGTACTCGCAACATTCAAAGTACCAAGTATGGTGGGACTATCAATATTGAGGGAAAGATCGGATCTCACCATTATGACTATTCTGCGCCTTGGCTGGTGGCTTCAAGTCATTCCGGGATATATTCAGTTCTCATTTTGCAACATGCGGACCAAGACCCCCAGCTATGTCTCCTGCAACGGGACTCAAGCCCGCCAGCTATCCATGTTCGTACTCTTGACGTTCCCCGTTACATCGACTTAAAAGAAGTCTATGCGGTGGCCATCGAAGATAGATATGGCGTTGTATATCTATCTCATGCACATGGGTATCTATTTGCTCTTCCTTATGCATAACATACTTGAATTTGACTACAGAAGGGAAAACTGATAGAACTAGATTGGTAGCGTGTTTTCGTGGCTGGTTTTGTCATGACAATCACTTATATACGTAGCTTTACGGATCCTCGAAAACCATAAAACAGACGTTGCGCCTCCGTGTCCTAATAGTGTGCCAAAAATACTCCTTACGACATACTGTTGAGAATCTGTTCCCTCACTTAAAGTTCTCTGCATAAAGGCGACATTAACGTCGCTCAAACACCGCCAATTCATTCCAGAGATTCAGAGACGCCTGCAGATCATTATTAGTACACGATCCATTCCTCATTTTTGCGAGGGAATCAGATTAATTCCGTTCATCAAAATAAGATCGATTCGATCAGGGACAATCTTCGGCCATGACCGACGCGTCGACAAACGCGCAGAACACGTGACTGTCGTCATAGATATACCTGACCTGGTGCCAGCATGCTGCAAAGGTCCAGGGGAACTCCGAAATGAGACAAGCGCTTCGAGTTGGACACCTTCGACAACGTCTACGACTATCACCTTCATATTCCTTCTTCTTTCTTCGTTGTAACTCTGCGTTCGCATTTGCTGGTGCACATCGACGGAGTGTGATGAATTACTATCAACCTAGCAAGGATAGAGATTATATTCCGCTCGCAGACCATGCTTTGTGAGACATGGTCTCAATGTCGAGGTCGAATGTAATTACTGACATGGATGTGAATATTATCGTGACTTAGAATTGGCAACCTACGTACTGCGGCGCTTGTCTCGATTGACGGATCCAGTGAGTACCTTTCACGTATGTTTCTGTCAAAGGACAGCTTACCTACGCCCATCGGGGGAAAGTCGAGAGTTACTGTGTACCAAATTTCGACTCCCCGTCTGTGTTCGCGCGGATACTCGACAAGGATAAGGGAGGACATTTTTCGATCATGCCTACTGTCCCGTTCACGGTGAAGCAGAATTATTTGCCAAGTTCTAATGTATGTATACCTGTCTATTCTAATTGTTATAAGAAATCACGTTTGTCTGCGCAGGTCCTGCAAACAAAATTCATGAACGAACTGGGTGTCGCGAGCATAACTGACTTCCTTCCTCGTCCAAGCTCGTCTGCCTCCGCCACAAAACCGCTCCTTCCGTGGCTCATCCGCCGCGTCGAATGCATCCGTGGCACTATGCCCCTCATGATGCAGTGCGCGCCTGCGTTCAACTACGCGCAGGACACCCATTCCACCGAGATTGTACCAGACACTTCTATACCTCCTCTTGATCTACAGCCAGGCACGCCGACACAGAACTATCAGAACAAAGTCGTCTTTACGAGCAGCTCAGGCTTTGTCCTAGACCTCCGTTATATAACCGAAAGCACATTAGACGCAGCGTGCGTTCCGTCCATCGAGCTCGGCACGCTCGATCTGACGTCTAAAGGACACAAAGGTCTTGCTGCATACTCTGCGATACAGCTTTCTGAGGGACAGGCCGTGACCTTCGTCTTGCGCACGCCGCCCGAGCATGAGGCACCAATGACGGCGAGTGCTACAAGGACGGGAACGAAAGCTGAGCTGGAGAGGAAGTTGACGCTACTAGGCCCGCTTGGAGTCAAACCGCGCACGGTTCACGATCTGTTCCTGACAAAGGAGCTTTTACATAGTTTGCTCACAGTTTGTTTTTGGTTTTGCTTTGTGGTGATGATGCCATTGACCGACCTGGTGATAGATCACGAACCGCTATTGGTACGAATGGATACGCCAGTCGACATACACGGGTTCATGGAAGGAAGCTGTGCATCGCAGTGCGCTTGCACTCAAGCTATTGATTTATGAGCCGACTGGTGGGTTTGTCTGCTCAGCCTAGATCGTCTTCTCGGGCTCATCGTGAGTAGGTGCTGTGGTCGCCAGCCCGACGTTCTCCCTTCCCGAGTTTATTGGCGGGACGCGCAATTGGTGAGTATCTTCTCATCAGTTCCACTCCCATTTTCATATAATACCTAACAACGTCGATTCGTTATAGGGATTACCGGTATGTGCATTAATACCAGCCAAAACCCAATCCTCACCATTGCCACTCATCGAATAGCGCTTCCTGGATCCGCGACTCATCATTCACACTCTATGCACTCATTCGGCTTGGATTTACACAGGAAGCTAATGGTTGGTCTTCATCTCAGTCTTTTGCCTGCATACATGCACTTACTTTACCCGCCTTTAAACAGCATACATGGAATTTATATTCGAGCGCCTGCGCCACAAAAACCCGGACGGAAGTTTGCAGATTATGTATACCATACACGGTGAGTATAGTCCCTGAACTTCCATCTTCCCTTTGATATCCCAATATAATATGTACTGACTTGCCTATCTCTGGGATTCACGCGAACAGGCGGAAAGGATTTAGAGGAAATAGAACTACTACACCTCGATGGTCATAAAGGGTCTAAACCCGTTCGTATTGGGAATGGGGCGGCTGATCATGTGCAATTGGTCTGTGTCTCCTCTTTTGTATCTTCTTCCCTCTCCTTCTCTTTCCCCTTCAAACTAACCCGCTGACACTTGTTATTCGGCTGGATCATATATAGGATATATATGGAGAATTGTACGTCCCTCCCTTTTTTTTTACTAACTCAGATAATGGTTCACAATATACGATGCCACGTAGGATGGATTGTATCTACCTTGGACAAAAGGTTCGTCTGTGCATGTGTTCGAGCTCCAGTAATATCTACATTTATTCACAACAAATAATGTTTCTGCTTCAGTTCGGAAAACCGCTCGTAAGTTCACTCCCGTTATCTCATCACAATCAACCCGTCATTCTGATGTATAGAGCTATGATGATTGGTGCGTCTGCGCCTGAATACCCCAATATATGCTAGGCGCTGATGCTTGTGTGTGCAGGGTTCTCGTTCGTGAATTGTGAGTCTATGTCTGTCTTTGAATTCCGTTGAATGAGAGAGTGATGGCGTGATATTTGTTTGTAGAGTGGATTGTAAGCGTTCAATGCAATATCATTTGTAGGTAGACAGGGCTGACGGCTCATCATAGACGTGGTGGCGAATTATAAAGAGCCGGACTTGTGAGTAGCGAGCACATTTTAGGTTTGAGCTCATTCATTCCTCGATGCCGGTAGGTCGATATGGTGAGTGTACTTGTGCACCCAAAACACGTTTCTAAACTCAATATCAATTTTACCGTGATAGGGAAGTCCGAAACAAGAAGAGACATTTCACTTATTCCAAGGTTGGTAAGTGTGCTTCGCAAAATACCTGGCTTTACTGATACCTTTTAGATCATGTTATGGTACGCTTCCTTCCCCCATCACGATCCAACTCATGCCTGAACCTGCATTATCAAAGGGTCGCTATTGACCGAGGTGTGCCTTCTCTTTCTAGCTCTCCCCTTTCCCACTGACTCCCTTCTCGCTCTCCTCCCCTCCCCTGCCACCCCTCGCACCCTCACAACCCACCCCCAAAGGTCTTCGCCTCGCCGACAAACGCTCCCTCCCATGCCCAAATCGCGCCCGCTGGCTCGCCGCGCGCGACGAGCTGTATGAAGAGATCATGAACAAGGCGTGGAACAGAGAGGGCCAGTTCTTTGGGCAGAGCTATGAGGATACGGATGTTCTTGATTCTGCGGTATTGATCATGCCGCTTGTGTTTTTCATGCACGGGGTGAGCTCGGGTGGTCGTTTTTTCCGGTTATCTTTTTCCTTCCATCTTTCTTTCACATTTTCTGTCTTTCTTTGTTCCATTTTTCTCTGTTGTACCTTACAGTCTACTGAGAGCTGATGGGATACGTGTGTAGTCCGACCCGCGGTTCATCAGCTCGTTGAAACAGATTTTGAAGTCTCCCGAGAGAGGAGGGTTGACTTCTAACGTACGTCTTTGGTTTCCCCTGTTCTTGTATAACATTCGAGTCTGGCTGGGCGCATAGAACCTCGTCTATCGGTACGACGTGACCAAATCAGAAGACGGTGTTGGTGGGGAAGAGGGGACATTCTGTCTTTGTACGCTCTGGTGCGTTCGTTTTTGTCATTCATCATTTCGCCATCGTATCCTGATTTGGGCTTTGGGACATAGGTGCGTCGAAGCGCTAACTCGCGCTGGTGAGTACGATAAGGCACTTCTCGCGCGTTCTGTGTCGATGTTCGAGGTGGGTTGGTTGTTAGAGAGGGTAAGAGCATGTCGCTGATGAAGGGTTGAATACAGGACTTTTTGATGTACCTCAACCATGTTGGGCTTTGTACGGAAGAGATTTCGGATGCGGGTGAAGCGTATGTTCTCTCTTACTTGTCTACTTCGAAAGTCTGACAAGATAGGTAGTCTGGGTAATGCGGTGCAAGGATTCACGTATGATGATTTCGCATCTTTTTAAGTAGTGCTGGCATTTACTGACCTCTATATAGCCACGTCACACTCATATCTGCGGCATACAATCTCTCGAGGACGCTAGAAAAAGTCAAGCGGCACGACTAGTAGGAGAAGTCACAGAGTAAGGTATCGATCTGCTATTGAATTTGAAACGCAATGTTGTATCATGTAGATGTAATCTATCAATAAGCAAAGTTTGACCATACTGTCCATGAGTGACGGTGTCTGAGGTATCTTGGTATTGTGGTCTGGTTGTTCGGTACCACCCGATCGCGAGCGCAAGCAAAGAACTATTTGTTGTCCTGGTTTGTTCGCTTGATCGTTCAGAGCGGGGAGCCTCGTAAATTAGACAGAAGTTGACTGCTCGTGCCGACATAGTCCATGCTCACTTTTTCTTCCTGGTGTCATGCACTACTGGGCAGGAATAGTACCATCAGTCAGCCATGCCAAACTTCCAATAGATTGATCCGCGATGAGATTCTCCTTCGCAGCCAAGTGTGATTGTTAGTAATGTTGCCATTTTTTAGAAGATAGCTGCGGACTTGAGGGTGCAGACAACCCTTGTTTTGCAATCATAGAGTGAGCACATATCTGAAGAACTTGTTTTGTTTTGATATTTTAGTCATCATTTTTATATCTAGGATGTTTAACTTTGCTACAGCTTGCTCAAGGGTGGCACTGAAGTAATATTTGTGGGTTGTTAGTTTACCCTTGGTGATGTAAGTTGTCATATTGTTCTCTCACTGGCAATAGTACAATTGATGAGCAGTGGGGCCCTGGTAGATTACTTGGAATGCAAGTAATACTTTATGAAGGGTTGACTGAACCTGGAGGATCTGACAAATAGTATATGCCATATCTCTTCTACTAAGGACAACACAAATTCATTGGAGTGTTACAATGGACTGGGCCCTCTGACCTAATTTTGGACTTAGTAGCACAGCCATCCCCTAGAGTCTTTGTTCTTACCATTGTGTGCAGTCACCCTTTCCACTACAGCATTGGGTCATATGCACTTGGGACTGGGGACTGAGGCTTACCCACAACCAACTGTTACAGTGGAGCTGGCTGTTTACTCATATATCTGCTTTCCTTTGACTTCTGGACCTATTTCTGGACTGCTTTGGAACCTTTTTTTCTGCTATTGAAGGTTCTTTCCTTGTTGGAAGGAATTGAGAAGGTTTAATGCTGGTTGAGATGTGTTTGAGCAGGAGAGGTGGATGTCATCGGGGGCCATTGGGTCATATCTTGAGAAGGAGTGCTTGGTTCACCTCAGTTCTTTTTGCACATTCTTTCCCTCATTTCCAGGACCATCTTGATACCTGGATTGACTCCATGTGCCCACCCCTTTATGCTCTATGCTTGATGTTGCACTCAGTTGCTGATTTACTGATATCTTGTATCTGCTGTGTTTTGATATGCTGGTCTTGAGAACAAGACAAGCAGAGGAAAAAGAATGAAATATATATGATACAACCAAAATAGGCTGAAAATTGTGAGCCAATAAAATATCAAAAACTGTAGATGTAGGGTACACCTCAGAAAAGTATGAACTATTGCTTGAAACCAATGAAAAATAAGCCCAAAGCCAGTCAATGATGGCCAGGAAACCAGCCATTAAGGTTTGATGGCAGTGCACAGCAGAAGTTTATGGGAGGGGAGGACAGGGGCAGGAAAATTGTCCACTGCCAGCTGATTCTCATCATCCCCCTTGTATGGCACATATTCTAAGGAACTTTCCCAGAGGCAGAGACCTATAGTCCAACCTGATCACTAAGTGACCCTGGAGTAGACCCCTGCCCCCCTAAGCTAGTACCCTGACCCAACACAATCCCCCCAATTAGGGACCCCTGCTCTCAGATCCCCTGGAACACTAGGCATAACAGGTCTTGTGATTGACATCATCAGGTTCTCTTGAAAGATGTGCATTGTGCTCAAGCTGTGATTGGGAGTCAACGTTCTGAGGACTCTCTGCATGTTGGGTCATGAAGAACAGAGTTCAATGACGAGGTAAGGAGTATTAGTGCATGATGAAAAATATGATTAAGCAAATAAAAATCTAGTACTGAGATCTGCAGTGGGTGATGAAATAGAGACTCATTGAGTGACAACTGTAGATGAACCTTACTTTAATATTAGAGTAGTGATGCATAAAGAATTGAACTGAATAAAAACAGTGACTACTCTGTGGAGGGTATCAGATTGTTGGAAAGCGATGAACGAGCGATTCTACACTCTCCTGACAATACTAGTGGTAAGAGTGCAAGACCATTGTACAGAAGAGGAAATACAAAACCGTTGCATGCAAGAACGACTGAAATGAAACCTCAGGTCTTACTGTTCCTGACTCGGCATCCAGCAAACAATGGCACTGAGCCGAACACGGCTGTTGGAGTTCTTGATGATCTGTGGGTATGAATGCTTGGCCACGCAGAGGCCTCAGAAGATGCTCCTTACCCTTGGAACTCGCGTTTACGTCGAGAAAAACATGTTATAAATCATATAATATTTTCTGATCAATGTTTCTCAAGAAACTCACTTTGAAGAAGTAATTAATATTGAAGTTAGGCTGATGAACTACATTCAAATTACTAATTCGAATTCTGGCTAGTACGCGACAATCTATTGACTGAATCACCTCAGTGGAGACTCCTTCATTGATCTGACAACTCATCCGGAGCAGAGACGTCGAAGTGGATTTCCCTGAGTATTCCACTCACGTCTCCTCTCTCGTGCCCACGCGTGATCGTCGCGACTTGAGCTTCTAACATTGGTTTTGTAAAAACAAGTATCATCATCGAAGGGTCGAAAGTAAAAGCCAGACAGTCCTTGAAGGTCTAATTCGGAAGTTATAATTAGTTCATGTAGAATGATCTAGAATTTCATTGTGATTTCCTCTCTACTCTGGAGAAACTCCTGAAGTTTTTCAATCCGAGGGTTGAGTTTCAAACGAAACGGGAGAGGAGTACGCCCAGACAACCCTTCATACTCTTCCAGAGATATTGGCTCATCAAGTATGCTCTGGAAAGAAAAGGCCCAGAGGAGGCGCGAGATGGCAAGCCAAAGTTCTCGTTCGGCAGCGGGCAGGCCAGGACAAATTCGTCGCCTAAGAATTTAGGTTAATGAGATTTGCCATCTTGAAACTGCCCAGAGATTACCCAGCGCCAAAGGTCCAATGATCACGTTCCATCACGTTGGCTAGCTTGGCTGATTCGCCACAGCTGAGGTGATCTCCCAGAAACCTATCAGGGTTGAATGTATACCTGAGCAAGAAGCAAACATCAGCATCAAACTAAAGTCAGTATTTCACACCACAGCTTACGGATCAGGATAGCGCTCCTCGTTATGATGCAAAGTGAAGCAATTCAGAACAACAACAGTTTCTTTTGGAATAAACATTCCTTTGTACACGAAGTCTTCACTTGAACAATGTGGCGTGGCCATCCAAAAAGGAGCATGTACTCGTTGGACCTAACACATTTTAGTAGAAATTTTTGGCACTGAAGAGTGATATATACTGGTACGTACTTCTTTGATAACCGCGCGAATGTAAGGAAGACTTGCCTCATCCTCGGCGGTGGGCCAGCGATCACGTCCAACGACACGGTCTAATTCTTGATGAGCACGAGCTTGAACCTCAGGATGAGAAGGGATGAGGGCGAGGAACCACTGAATCAGCCCAGACGTCTAAAAAAATGGAATGTAAGAATCAAGCAGCCTTACGCGATAAATTTTGACTAACCGAGTGAACTCCACCAAGTGTGAAAACTGCGGATAGCATGCAGAGGTCTTCCCAATCCAGGTTTTCTCCTTCTCGCGTCTGGAGTAGAGTCTTCACCAGGCAGTCAGGCACATCTTCTCCATTGTCCATTCTATCTTGAACACGATTGATCATGGTACCATACACGTCCACGAGCCCCTGGTGCAACTTGCGCCCTCGGCTACGCATTTTTGAAGGTATCAGCTGCAGAGGTTCAAAGAAGTCGATAGCGTTCGACCATGGTCCTGTAGAAGGTATCAGATGTAGAAAGTTGGTGATAACTATTCCGTCATTGAACTTACCCGTAAGGTCCATAAATTCCATGGCGAGTTCAAGAGCTTTTTCCACAAGAGGGTCGGACGTCGAGTCTGTACGTGTCGCAAATGAGATGATCAGCATATTGCTATATGTTTATGTGAGCACAAGAGATCAATAATTTTTCTCTTTCCAAAATTTGCTTACTTGAGTGCAAAGCGGCCGCAGTAATGTGACGGGTTGATTGGAAGTAGGCCTTGCTTGGTTTCATCGAAAAGGGAACGGATGAAGATGTGTGCTTCGTAATCCATGACATCCGCATAACCTTGGATAGCCTTTGGCGTGAGAAGTTGAGTCGCTATTCTTCGGTGCTGTCTCCTGGACAGATAGGTCAGATACCCCACTGAGCGATGACTTCAAACAGAAGATTCTGACCATCTATCACCATATTCAGATGCAGTAATAGCGCGTCCACGGAGGATCATCTGGTTCTTCATAAAGTATTTCTTCCGTGTGGAGAAATTTGAGCCATTGACAACGAGGAGATCTCGAGCTATATGAGGGTCAGAGATAACGATGAATAACTGGGTCCCCATCCAAATGGAGAATAGTGGTCCATAAGACTTTGCCCAGGCGTGCAATGTTCGCTCTGGATATTTTCGTAGAAAGCTGTAGCGCAATGCAGGACCTGGGGGTAGAACGGTACCGTCAGGCCCTTTCACCCAAAAACGAAGCCACAATGGACTCAGAAAATAGAGCAATGTGATGCCGACAACAAGGATAAGAACCTGTTGAAACCCGTCCGTAAGTGGCGTAAAGGAAAAGGTAGCCTTGGACAGGAACGTACATTAGAGGCAACAACCATGAGAGAAGAACTTGAAGGGATGGGCGATGCAAATTGGGTCACATCGTCAGCACATCTCCTACCTCTTTTAAAGCATGGATCCATGGTGACATAACCAAAACGAGAATTATTAGCATCAATCCTCCATTGCATGAATTATCGATACGTTGAGGCAGAGATTCAACGCCGAAGAAAATTTGGTAGTGCTTGCTACCTGGATCTTCCTTGTGTCGACCGATCATCATTCAAAGTCAAAACCGGCCAGCACCGCATGACCTTGCTCGACATGTCATTTGGTTCGGTCGAGCTCATATACCTTTATTAGTGGTGATATAATTCCGGCGTTGACGGGATCATTAGGTTCTCGGCGTTACAGTTACAAATATAGAAATACGAACATCAGAAGTTCATCACGCAATTGATGTTGAGGTTCTATTAGAAGACACATCAACAAACGATTACCCAGCATTGACTTGTCCATGTGTGCGCAAGATCATGACATGGTTGACACATTCTGATTCCCTTCCCGTCGCATATCTCAAGATCCGAGGAATATCTTGGCTATCGTAAAGCAAGGCTAACGTAAAGCAAAAATAGATAGAGTGCGGCGGAAGACAATTCTGACCTCTTCGCATGGGTCCTGCAGCCAGTGGTTCAGGCATTTTTGTCTTGTTTAGTGACAAGCATCCTGCTTATGATGCGCATGGAAATCATGGACTCTCTCAAGTTAGACCTTAACGTGTGTTCAATTCTTCTTTTCACTTCCGGCTTGCTTTCGATAATTAAGTAGAATACGACACACCCTTGCTGACCATATAATTTCCTCTATGAAGTCCGGTATGTAGATCCACAATTCAATTGACAATATATTCATCAAGAACTTGTCAAGTGAGCCTTGTTTGAGGTCTTTTGTATGTCTGAAGCTCGGAACGCTCCTTTGGTATGGCAGGCGCAATCAATAGTTGGAAACAGGTTAAGTATACTCTATCCACTCATTTACCAAATTTGGTGTATTACACATGGATGGTTGTGGTAGAAACCTTTTTTGTCCCACTCACTCTGAGTTACGGGGGGGAGGTTACAGGGGGAAGCAATAGTATACGAGAATATCGATATCTTAAGAACACCAAAAGCTATCAAAGAGATCTGTTTGACTTTCACGTGCATCCATCAACGCCAGATCCTAGAATGTTATCGCGTATGGAGTTTCTGTCTGCCATCTGGATTCGTTACAGATATTGCATGTATGGAGCTAAAACTTCCACAGTCAGTCAATTATTGCAAATGGGGCCAATGAAACGAACTGGCAGAAGTCAAAATCTCAGGTTACGTCGCTTCTCACGTGTTTCTTGCGCACTTTAGAAGGATGAGATACAGTGCAACGGCCATGCCTGAGGCCTGACTAGCGGAGTATCAATCAAGATATTGCTCTTGGGTTTGTTTCGTGATTGTTTGACATACACACCAAGACAAGTGTATCGGACAAGTTGAGAGGGGGTCGTCCGAGGTTAATTCGGGTCACAGAGTAGACGCCGATCTTCCCCCCTTTTTCCTCATTGTTTCTTCACCATATCACATCGTTTCTTTGTCTATTGTTTCATTACCTATATAGCTGCGAGCGTCGGTTGTGAAGACTCGTCGTCTCACACTGCGCTCGCAGGTACGTATCCCATTTCCAGTACTTACGTCGTCTCACACTGCGCTCGCAGCGCTCTTTGTCGTTACAGATCTTACGTCACGCGTCGTTATCTCGTCGATTAGATCTAATTGAAATCCGATACGTCTGTGATATCTAGCATAGTATATGCCCTCGCAACCGCAAAGAGCACCAGACGGCCGTTTTACCAGAGCATCTCCGCGTCCTGACACCCCTCCTGCCATGTCCAATACGTTAGCCACATCTTCAGATCCGAACGCGGCGGTCTCGCAAGAAGCCTTTGATGCGTTGCAAAGTTCTCACACCGAGCTCCACCCAATGCTGAGGGATCTTCTTATGAGAGTTCCCCTACCCGCCGCCTCTCCCTTGGCCTCTCATGCCGCAGACCCAGCCGCGGCAGGGGCAAGTGCATTTGTGCCACCAATTCCAGGTGCAGGAGTGAACGGTACATCCACATTCACTGCTCCCCTTTCTCTTCGCACGCGCTTCCCCGACATTGAGGTGGCTGTCATCGGGGCTCTCATTTCACATGAGTTTAAAGTGGCGGATCTCCACAAATTGGACCCAACGAATCGCAATAAGGAGACAGCATACACGTTCAATGGCACGACCAATCAGTCTGAGGTGAGCCACTGCACGGCCAAAGAACACAAAACATCCTTCTCCGTCATCATCCCACTCCGATCCTACTTCAACATCCTTTTGTTTCACATCAACAACACATGTGCAATGGGCGCCTTCTTCTCTTCTACAGGGCCCATCTTGTGAAACTTGTAGTGGAATACAAATGGAGTGCTGTATATGCCTATCACTCCGTTTTCTTCAACAGGCACAGGGCCGAGATGGCTGCAGGCGACTATAGTAAATGGGGTAAAATAGAGAATGATCTAATGTCTGAGCACGTTTACGGCCATTGAAAGGCTTTCCCCTCCAAGCAAGTGAAGAATTCCACAGTTAGCAGTGTCCCCACTAACCCCAGTGAGGCCTGTTGCAAATTCAATGATGAAAAGTGCTTGACAACACCCTGCCCCTGGGGATGCTTGCACACCTGTGCCACCTGCAGTAAATTGGACCATGGGAGGCACCAGCATAAGGATTAGCACCCAGTCTGGGCAATTCATACTCTCCCCACTCATTTGTCTCACCCTGGCTGCTCCCTGGGCACACATAACATGTCTACTGGCATAGAATTCTTGGAACCTCTCAACCCACACCTACCCATACCACCCTCTCATCCTAATACTGACCCTCGTGCAAAAAAACAACTCTTAGACACCAGCTCATTACCCCTTGTTCCCTCCACACTCAACAAAAGAGCATGAAGCCATTACCTACATGACTACCCTGATTGTACCTTTGTAGAATTGCTAATACAAATCATTTGTCATGGTGCAAACCTTGGATTCTCTGCAGACTGCTCCTTGAGTCAGACTTGCACAAACTTGAAGACTGCTTTTGCCAATGTCTCAAGTACCCAGTCACTCTCTGAGGACATTGCTGCACAAGTAGCCAACAGGCACACTTGTGGACAGTTCACTTTACTGCCATTTAATAATTTCTGTGTGTTGCCCATCAGGGCAGTCACTCAAAAGCATTCAAGCAAAGTCTATCGCATCCACCACCAAGTGGTGGGTCTAAGTGGTGGGTCTGTGAATAATGGCATCCCAGACTCTGAGGCCTCCATCATGTATGACATGGTTGACCAGGCAATTCATGTTCTTGTGGCATTGGAACCAGGCTCCCTAATGCTCAAACTTGATTTGGAGGCAGTGTTCCATCACATCCCAGTCTGTCCAGAGGACTGGCCACTCCTTAGCTTTGAGTGGCTAGGGAATCTTTATTTTGGCATTGTGCTTGCATTTGGGGGCAGGTCAGCACCATATATTTTCAATCTCTTCACCAAAGCTTTATACTGGATCTTGCAATGAAACATCCCAGCATGGATCTGCCACTACCTCAATGACTTCCTTGTGATCTTTCCCCCACACTCCTCCCATGACACAGTCAAGACTTCCTTGTCCTGGGCCATTGATGTTGGGACCCAGCTGGGACTATCTTTTCAACCCTCAAAAATCATTAGGCCAAGCACATGCATTGAATTCCTGGGACTTTAGCTTGACTCTATTGCAATCAAGGTCCACCTCCCCCAAGCCAAACTCATTTACCTACAGAAACTCATTTCTTCATAGATCACACACCATCACTGCATGTGAATCAAGCTCAACAAAATGACTAGCTTCCTCCACTTTGCCTCACAAGTAATCCCCATGTCTTGTGCTTTCATCTGGAGCTTACATGACTTTGCTACCACTTTTCCCTTCTCCTCCCCATTTACCTGTCAACATATCTCCAGATTAGCACAAGATGACATATCATGGTGGCACTTAGTCACTCCCAGATGGAATGGTGTCCATTGCATTGCCCCCAATTGGCAACAGCTTGATGTATTTACAGATGCCAGTGGTGCAAAAGGCAGCAGTGGCCATTTTGGGCATGAATGGTTTGCAGCTTGGTGCCCACAATGCTTATGTCCAGAGCATATCCAAGTGAAGGAAATGTTTGCAGTGGTCTATGCAGTCTTATGCTGGGGAAAGTCCTTCAAAGGCCACCACATAGTCTTCCATGTTGGCAACAAGGCTGTCTTCTATGCAATCCAGAGGCTGTCTATTCAATCCATGCCAACAATGAAGCTCCTACAACACCTGATAGCTCTGGCATGCTGTCTCAACTTCTCTTTCTCTTCTAAATGGCTCTCTTCTACTCAGAATTTGATTGCTGATGCTGCTTCACATTTTTTTCCTCTCACATGTTTAAAATTGCCCCCTGGCTTGAAAAGAAACTGGCCTTGAAGCTCCTCCAGCTTGGTGGTATGAACAGAATAGGCACCACCCAAGAACTGTCATGTTCTATCTTTGACATGGCCTTGCAAGCAGCACTTGTCAAACCTACTCCACCAGTCAACAACAATTCATCCTTCATGTACAAGTCAACAACCTTTCCAATGCTGATGGCTCCATCCTCTCCACTTCTCAGCCAGCCATTCTGTCCTGGGCTAGTAGCCTTGGAGGAAGGGTCCAACCCAAGACAATCAAAGCATACTTATCATCCATGCATTTCCTCCACATTGATGCAGACTTGCCCTTCTCAGCTACAGAATCTCCCCTTGTGCAATGGCTCATCAAGGGGATCAAGTGCTACTATGGGAATGTGATTGTCAAGCAGTACTTACCATCACCCTCCTCATCCTTACAGCCCTGCTTGGCCAACTCCATCCCAGCACAAATTCAGGTGACAGGTCAGTCTATGCAGCATGCTGCTTGGCATACTCTGTACTACTCCATAGTGACAAATTTATGGTAGGGAAAGGTGGTAAATTCTCTGTTAGATGATAACAGGTCAAGTCATCTGATAGCTTAGAGCTCTAATTTCTACACAACACTGTTCAGTGCTCCAGTCCCTGCAGTGAGCCACTTATCACAGTAGTAGAATCATCTCATGCCTGGAAGGTACTTATATGTAACTTCCTAGCTCTCTGTGTAACCAGACCATGTAGCTCAGTAGTTAGAGCATCACATGGAGTATATATTCAAGAGGTCCCAGGTTCAACTCCTGGTATGGTCACTTTTCATTTCTAACATTCTCCCCATCCCTCAATCTTTCCTGGAAGTCAGTGCAGTTCCTTCTCAGCTTCAACAACACCACACATGCAAGACTCACACTCCTTGCCTCAAAAAACAACCCATTTAAAACAGGTGTCACAATCACAATTGCTGCAGCTCCTAGCCACATCAACTGTTCCATTGCTGCACTTAAAGGTCTCTGTACCAAGCAGCCTCCTCTCCTATTCTTACTTCATAAAAACAATCCAGAATGCTCTATCCCTCATGGGCATGAACCTGGAACACTTTGCAGGCCACAGTTTTTGGTGGGGTGCAGCCTCAGCAGCAGCAGCAGGATATTCCAACTATGAGATCCAGCTTCTAGGGTTGGTGGTGCAGTGACTCATATAAGCTTTACATTGAAAATGATCCTTCCTGCATCTTACATCTATCCTATCTTTTACACTTGGCCCACACTCATCTTGCCCCTTTTGAACCTTCAGCTCTTCAGGTCTTTACTTCTCTGGCTTGAGTTTGGTCCCTCTCCATCTCTCTTGATGGAGGGGGGGACTGCTCAAGAACTGTAGACTCAAGAAATATCATTCTTTCTACAACCACTCAATGACTCAGCTCATTCTCACTTGACCAAATTTTCTCAAACTCAGAACATCATAATTGACCATCAACAACTTTGAATTCATGTATTGGACAAGTTGAGAGGGGGGTTGTCCAAGGTTAATTCAGGTCACAGAGTAGACATCAATCTTCCTCCCTTTTTCCTCATTGTCTCTTCACCATATCACATTGTTTCTTTGTCCATTGTTTCATTACCTATATAGCTGCAAGCATTGGTTATGAAGACTCATTGTCTCACACTGTGCTTGCAGGTACATATCCCATTTCCAGTACCTACATTGTCTCACACTATGCTTGCAGTGCTCTTTGTTGTTACAGATCTTATGTCACATGTCATTATCCCACCTGCCATCCCTATTCACTTCATTCATTCTACCTAAATTCACTCTACTCATGCTATCATCTAATACTTTGTAGTTAGCTTGTGTTTGGTCCCTCTCCATCTCTCTTAGAGGAGGGGGGGACCACTCAAGAACTATAGACTCAAGAAATATCATTCTTTCTGCAACCACTCAATGACCCTCAGTTCATTCTCACTTGAACCACTCTTGTTTTGCAATGCATCATATTCCAAGGTCTACAAAGTAGCTGAGGCTTTACTCCTTGATTCCCTGCCAAATTTTTCCTTCAAATTTTGTTCCCATGTGACTTGACATGTGATGTATAGCTGATGACATAGCTGCAAGATTGTTTTCAATTTTTGCTCCCTACTGATTATACACATGATGTATAGCCAACAATATAGCTGGAGGTTGTCTTCAATTTTTGAGTTATCTCCCTAATATACATGTGATGTATAGCTGACAATATACCTGGAGTGTTGTCTCCAAGCTCCCTTCTGGTTACCTTCCCACTATGCATGTGATGTGTATCCAACAATATAGCTGGAGGTTGTCTTCAGATTTTGCTCCCTTCCAGGTTACCTTCTTGCTATGTGCATGATGTGTCTCTGATGATATATAGCTGGAGCTTGTCTTCATATTTTGCTCTCTTTCAGTTATGTCCCCACCAACTGCTTTCTATTCTTTTTTATTTTTATTTGCATATACTTGACTGTTGCTATTTACAGGATGGATACATCCATACTCACAACTATGAGATAGAAGGTGTGACATATATATTATGGTGATCACCATTTCACTAGTAGATATGTGTCAGCAGATGGTAACATGTGGTTTATGATGGCCTGGTAACAAGTAACCAGATAGTTAAAGAAAGGGGGTCTTTGAACAGCATGAACATGTTGGAATGCAGGTCCAAAAGTGCAATTATTGTGGTGTATGTGCCTGCAGACTAACTTGTCATCTATATCACATCAAATGATAACCATACAAATGACAGCATTAGATATCAAACAAACTGAAGCAGTCCTGAAAATGGGATGATCAGTTTGATGTGGCAGTTATATGTTTTGTCATGTACTATTGCAGCAATTGGTTTATCTCTATATATTATGCAACAACAGACATGGGAAAGTGGCTGCACCTATGTGATGACTCCTGGGAAGAATTCTGCTGACTAAAATTTATCAGCACTGACCTATACTGACAAAGATACAACCTTTTATAGTAGCAAAATCAGACTTGGCTGTTTTTCTGCTCTTCAGATACATTTTTTTACAAAAAAAATACAGTAGACAACTTTGATAGATATGAATATTTCAAGCAATATTTAACTCTTGTCAGTCTTTTTCAGGCATTACTTATGTGAAATGTACTGTCTTTTAATGCACCTCTTCAAGGAACACTTCTGGCTGTTCTGGAGAAAAGAAACATGTCTCATGCATGTATTTTTCATCAAAAACACTTCAGAACAATGAATTTTGATGAGCAGAATGGCCAAATAAGTGGTATAAGATGTTTCTTTGACTCTTAAAAGCTTCTACTTATTATTTAGAAAGGAGAATAGTTGCCTCATGTAGAGCCCTAGGCAATTATGGTCCTTAGAGGACATTGAGAGGTTTATGACATACAGTATGCTTTGACTATAAATCTGACTTGAATTTGATTGCTGATAGCCTCAACTTGGAATGTGCTGGATTTTTTTTTAAATTTAAACAAGGGGTCATTGGGCCTGGAGGAAATAAGATCCCCCATTCCCTTGATGGGTATGGGCTCTGGCAGGGGCAAAAGCAAATATATATTTCCTCCAAAGGTTTTTTTAATTATATTTAAAGTAAAAAAAAATTTCTAAGAGAAGGGGGAGAAGAAGGACCCTTAGTTATAGGATATTTTATATAGAATTCTAAATTTAACCCTTGTCCTTGCCCTAATTCTAGTAAAGTATGGGGCTCATTATTTTGAGAGGTAGTCAAATTTTCTTTAATCTCTAATCCCCCTGGCCCCCCTGCCTTCTGTAGGTGGGCAGGTAAAGATTTGAATAAATCACAGGAGTCCAGGCATGGGGTATTAATACAAAAATTACCTTTAGCATGTATGAAAGCAGTTTCTTTAACAAGGTTAAAGTCTCCTCCTATAAGGATTGAAGATTATAAGTAATATGATTAAATAAATCATTAAGAATAAGGATAAAAGTTAAAAGAGATTTTAATTTTGTGATGTTGGGTGGTACTAATGTTGAATTGTAAGATCAAATCCCTAACCAAACAAAGTGAGGCTATACTTGGACTGGAGTGCTGATAGCTGTGTGCTGGCTTTCTGATTTCAAGGTGTGTGTTCAGACTTGAGAGTGTGTATTCTTATAGTTTTACAGTAATCAGTTCTTATACCTTAGAGTCAACTTGTTCTTGATCATCTCCAACTTTTCCTGCTTTCAATAGATGTTTGACTACATTATGACAGCTTCTAGAAAAGGATGGTGGGTATAATTTATTATGCTAATGGAACTATTAGTGAAGAGAGCATTGAAGATTGCTTTGAGATGGAAAAAGTTTCAGAAGGTAGTATTAATATAGAATGTGTAAAGTTGATAGTCCTCTGTCAAGGGGCTGGAACAGGAAATTTTTTGCTCACTACTATGACATATATGTATGTTTGGATAGATTGAATTGCTGATAGCTGTAGGCTAGGTCCTGTTTCTGAGGATCCACAGGGTTTCTGATTTGAAGGTGTATGGTTTGTGATTGAATAATTGTATGTCAGATATATTGAATTGAAGAAAACAGATGTGTGATGTGTAATGGATCTTAATTAGATAGAGTATTGGAAAGGGATTTTAAGAAAGAATCAAGTCAAAGGTCTAATTGCTAAGTATTAGTACCACTTAGTGATACCATAAATGAGATTATAAACATCTCATTATTTAGGCTACTTTCTCTAAGTTCTTTCTCTTTAGTATATCTTTGAAATGTCAAAAATTGTCAAACATGCTCTTCAGAGTGCATGAGTAATAAGGGGACAGAAGGTGAAGGAGACCTTGAGTCATCAATGATTCTGAATGTTCAAGTATATTAAAGATGATCTATTGAATGATAGTCACTTGGAAGAGTTGAGATATTGAAAACCTAACCAGGTGAAATAAGGTTTGGTCTGCATTATGTAAAAAATAATGGAATACTTATAAAGGAAGGTTCATTTGACTGACTGACTGATTGATTGATTGATTAACCATTTTATTTTGTACAAGTGCTGTTTGTATGCAATTTCCTGGAGCTCTAGTGTTCTAGCACCTGCAATACATTAAGGAGTTGTAATTACAGACACATCTGGTTGGTACTCTGGCCTGATGCCTTTTCAAGCATTATGCCTCATAGCCACTTTACTACAATTTGATCCTATTTTGGAGTTCATACCACTTCCCCACACTAAGTCCTCTACCATTTGCTGCTAATGGGCCATCTCAATTTCTAAACCCTTCTGCTTTTGGCAATGCTTGCTGGAATTCTTGCATACCTGGTCTTTCACCAAGCCAATCCTTCCAGCCAAGAAACCTTCACCAAGCCAATCCTTCCAGCCAAGGTCCCTTGATTTTAAGCCTTCACCATGCCCAGATGGTATTCTTTAGAGTGTGAAGATCACCCTCTTCTCCTCAAGGGTAACAGATTTGGTCAATGTGGGCAAATTAGAGTGTAGACATGGCAGTCATATTGTTGAGGGCAGAAGTTGGATAATTTTGACCCTGTGGTATCATGCCACACCCACCCCCAGTCCCTCCTCTGAGCTCAACACACATGCCAATACAAACTATCAGATTACTCAGTACTTTGGCAACCATTTCCCCACTATGACCCTATTTTTCCTGCCTACCCATATACAGTGGCCTGCTTGGTCTATGAAGTCACTCTCTCCCAAATCCACTGTGCCAGAAAATCCTTCCTTTTTCAGGTTGGACACAAGCATGGTGGTCACATTGCATTATTGAGTTACATGCTGATTGGTTGCTCATTTTTGGCCTGTGCAACAAAGCCTCCCTCAGGTATGTGAGGGCAGTGGCTACCCAGCAGCATTGAATAACTGATGTGGTGTCTCAGGTGTTTTCCACACAGGTGCACTCAGCCAGAGTTGAAACCCCAACCTTGCACTCACAAGTCAAGTGACCTGCTTTGGGACACAATGGTGCCAGCTAAACCACCATGTCCCTTTTGACTGAGTGAAATATAATTGAAATTATAGTGGAGCTTACATCTATGGACTATGACAATGACAGGACTGTCAACACATTGATTGAAAAAAGCAAGACCAAAGTCACTGTAATGAAACAGATGAGTGGGAAAGCTCCATTTATATAACAATTCTGATTACTTCATTGAGGAACTCTTATCAATAACATGAAAGACCTGAGTGGACAAACTGAGGTTTGATTTGATTTGATTTATTCCTATACCCATTGGGGCCTTGCCTTATGTTGGGTTCTACTGTTTATGGAGTGCTATGTATTTTCCCTATTGGTCCATTTTCCTATGTTAACTGTATGTATGTGGTTGCACCTGGGGTTGGGTTATGTACTGTATTATGCCTGCGTCAGGCATTGTAAGCTATATTAAGTTGGTCAGTGAGGATTGGTCTCATCCAGGCCCTTCTATTGTCTCCTGTGTCTCCTCTTTTCCACTCTCATTTTTGTTTTTGGCCTCCTGCTCTCCCCGTGCTGCTCAGTCAAGTGTAGGTCTCTATAAGGTCTTTTGAATTGGCATGTGCTGTTGATGTATCAGAAGAGGACTCCCACTGTGCCTGGATTACTGAGAAGTTTGGGCAGTGCATCTGGCCCCATGCCAGTGACCCTGTGCATCTTGCCACGGTGTCTTTTGTGGGCTTGGCACTCTAGCAAGTAGTGTTCAACTGTCTCTGGTGCTCTGTGGCATGCAGTGCATTCAGGCAAGTCTTTTCTATTGAAATGGTGCAGGTATTGGTTGAGTGGGCAGTGTTCTGTGCATAGCTGGGTTAGGATAGATGCATGGCATTGCAGTAGCTTGTTTAGCATCTTTATTATGTTTCTCAACTTTGGAGCATCAGGGTCTATGGCTTGGAGCCTTTCAAATCTGAGTGACTGTCTTATCTTCTGCTCCTTCTCCTTTTGCCACTCCTTTTTGTGAACCACCATGATTGCTGCCTTGGATGCCTTCAGGGGCCTCTTCAGGATGGTCAACCCCTTGGTCTCCATTTCATCTCCCTTGGCTGCCTTTTTTGCTTCTTTGTCTGCTCTCTCATTCCCTGGTATGCCAGTGTGCCCAGGCATTCAATACACCTTGATTTTCATGTGCTCATCAATCTTCTTGACCTTTTGGATCCCTTTCAAGACCTCATCCACCAGGTACCTTGCTGTTTCCTGCCCTGTTGCCTGCAAAGCTTGCATCCCTGCTTGGTTGTTGGTACCCATCAATGCATCTGCTATCCTTCCTTTTCCCCTGACTTCTCTCCTTAACAGTTTCATCTCCAGCATCTGCCCCATGCACTCCCCCTTAAAGACTGTGTGCTCCTTATCAGACCCAAGGCACTTCCTTAAGACCTTGACCCCTTGCCTAAACCTCCTGTACAACACAGCCACTGCCCCAATCCTTCCCCCATGTCCTGATCTGTCAGTGTAGATCTTCACTTCTGCTTTGTTGTTCATCTCCCTCCTCTCAGCTTCCTCCACCAAACCATCAATTGTCACTGACACTGGGCACTCCCACTCCAGTGGGTGTTGTGTGATGGCTATTGTCTCTGTGCTGTCTGGGTGTCTCCCTAGTGCCCTCATGATGAAGTGGAGCAGTGATCTATGCCTTTTTGCAAATTTGGTGGCCTGCCATGCAGGCTTGTACAGTGGGTGGGTGTCCAGCATGACTGCAATCTGTGCTGCTGCTATGATGCATATCTTCTTGATCCTTGTCAGTATGGGCAACAAGCTGGCGTGTGCCTCCAGCATGTCATTTGGTGTCATCTTCAATGCCCCCATCATCTGTAATGCGCTCATTCTCTGCACTCACCCCATCTTCTCCATGAAGGTTCTTGACCCCTTGACTGTCTTCCCCCCCACCTCCACATCTGGCATACACCACATGTCTGCTGCATACATCATACTCAGTACCACCACCACTTTATACATCCTCCTCACAAATGCCCCCCTGACCCCTCCATTGGTCTTAGCTAATCTCCTTGCTTATGCCACCACTGTCACTCCCTTCCCTTGCACACAGGCTGCATGTTCTTTGAACCTGAGCTCCTGGTCTAGGATGACCCTGAGGAACTTGTGAGAGCTCTCCATCTTTATCCTTGTCCTGTTGATTGTGATGGTTGGCCTTGTCACTGGTCTGGACTTGTTCCCCCTCCTCCCATCTCTCTCTCTCCTCCTCGTGAACCCTATTCCAACAAACTTTTTCATCTCATATAATGAGTGATGTGTTTCTGCCCATTTGCTTGTGCCTCCTCTCCTTCCCATCATATCCTCCACCTTCCTTGCCACTTCCTCTATGTCATCCCCTTCCACTGCCACATACACGTTGTCCGCAAAAGACCCCACCAGCTTCCTGTTCTTCTCTCATGCTCCTTTGATCTGTTCTGCATTGTAGAAATTGTAATATAGCCCTGATGTGTTGCAACCCTGGTCTAACCCACTTTCTACTGGTATCATTCATGATGTGTAGTTGTCAAATGAGATGATTGTTTTCTGCCCCTCCAACTTCCTTTTGAACTACTTGACCACCTCCTCTGGCACTTCCCACTTCCTCATGTCTTTTGCTAGTATTCTTGGAACTGTGTTGGGGAAAGCTCCTTTCACATCCATAAAAACCACCACCACTTCTTTGCCCCTCCTCCACATGCTCTTAATGAACAATGTCAGAACATGTAGGGAGTTCATTGTTGATCTCCCTGTTCACCCTTCAAACTGGAGTCTCAGCAGGATATTCACCTTCTCCACCCTGTGCACTAATTTGGTCTTCACACATGATGACAGCACCTTTGCTACTGTGTCTAAGAGAGCAATTGGCTTGTAGGAGTTCAGGTTGCCATAGTTGTCCCTGCCTAGCTTCCTCAACACCACCATCTTGAACATCTTCCACTACTCTGGATACACCCTTAGCTCAAATGTTGCTCTGAAGATGGGCCCAATGTAGGGCACAATTGTATACCTTGTCTTCATCAGGACTATGTTGGGTATTCCACTGAGACCTGGCACCTTGTGGAGTTTCAGCTTTGCAATTGCAGCATATATCTCTTTGTCCATTATGGGGCTCTACTTGAATGCTGGTTCCCTTCCCCCCACTTCTGCCATTCTCTCCCCTCCTTCCTCCTCTGCCAGTGCCTTGTAGAAGAAGGCCTCATGAAAAAGTTTTGCTTTCTCCTCGTTCTCCACCACCTCCTTTGCCCTGTTCCTCTCTCTCATTCTGAGTGCCAGCATCCTTGCCCTCCCCCTGTCCAGCAGTATCACTGTCACAAAGCTTTTGGCATCCCAAATTGTTTTTGCATCCACCGACTTCAGCCATTCCTCCTAGTGCACCCTCTTGGTGTTTTTTATTGCTTGGCTGTAGTCATTCCTGGCTCACCTGTACTCCTCATGCACCTGGTGGCCTTCTATGTGTATGACCTTGTCCAATGCTCTGCCCAGGGCCTTTGTCTTCACCCTCATCTCCCTTAGCTCCTTGCTCCACCATCTTTTTGCAAAAGTTGACATCTGCCTCTCTGGAACTATTGCCTCCACTGTTCTCCTTAGCACCTCCATCACTCCCTCCAACCACTCTTCCACCTCCTCCCTCCTCTCTATCCTCTCTGTGGGAACCCCTTCCAGCTGCCTCCCTAGCTCCTCCTCAAACTCCCTCCAGTCCACCTTTTTGAGATTTCTGCCCCCCTCCTCCCTGCTTGCCTCTGTTTCAAGTCCCAACTCCATTACAATCAGGAAGTGGTTGGTGTTTAGTGGTGTTTTGCTCCTTAGCACTTTGCACCTCATTACCTGTTCTCTCAAACTGTGAGTGATGAAAACATTGTTTGGTCTCATCAGGTTTTTTGTGCTCATAGACTCCAGTGTTGGCATGCCCAGCCACAAAGCCATGATCATCCTGTGCCTTGTCAGCATGGCAATCAGCTCCTCCACTGCATCTAGGTTCCTCCTTGTGAAGAGATGGCTGTTCCTTGGGTCCTCCCACATAGAATGGTAACAGTTAAAGTCTCCAACCCATATGTCTGCCTCATTCCTGCCTCTCTGCCTTTGCTCCTGCATACTCCTCAGGTAGAAGTTGAGTGCATGTGTGCTTCTGGAGTGTTCCCCATTGTTGTACACATTGAAAACTCTTACTGTCCTTTCCCCCATTTTGATGCTGATGCCCACCATGTCGGTGCTCTTGATGTCCACCCTCCTCCATGTGTTTGTCACTATTCTCCTGCTCATGAGCATTAGAGCCCTTGTTCTGCCAATGTCTTTCTCATCATGTCCTTTTGGGTATACTGGCCACCACAATTGTGTTGCTCTCAACTTTTTGTTGAAGTCAAAATACAGCTCCTGTATGCACACTATGTCAATGTTATCACCCAGCACACACAGAGCCGTGTGCTGTGCCATTAGCAATTTATTCATATTCAGCTGCCACACTTTGAGCATTCCTCACACTCTGCCTCCTCCCCCCATCTCTTCTGTCCCTCAACTCATTGTTACATCTACTGGGGGGTCTGCTCATCCCTTTTGCTGGTTGTCTCCAGTGGCTCTGCTGGGCTTTCAACCTCATTGAACCAGCTGTAGTTCCCCAGTCCCTCATGCACTCCCTGTCCTCTGCCCTGGGGGTTTGGGAGTGCACTGCCCCACTTGTACTGGTCAAGAGTGGTCTGCGTACCTGTATAGGGAACTCCCCATTCCTCCTCTCCTCCCCCTTCTACATTTTCCCACCCCTCCTCTTCCCTTTGCCTCTGCTTTCCCCTTGCCCACCTTCCCTGGCTTCCATCCCTCACCATCCAGCTCCACAGTGCCCCTCCCATCAGTCTGGTTTGGTGCCCACTCATTTCTGCCATCCACTCCTGCCTTCCACCATCGAGTCTCTCCCATGTCCACAGCTGGTCTGTGGGATAGTACTTGTACCTCAGTTCTGGGGTTCTGCTTCTCAGCCTGTTCCTTGTTTCCTTGAATGCTGGGCATGACCTTGATGAGGCCAGGTGATCATGCCAGACACCCTTCGACTTGCAGTTTACATATGCAAATTTTGTTGGGTTAGTCTCCTTGCAGTCCTTTGTCTTGTGCTCCTTTGCACACAGCACGCACGTATCTTTTTCTTGCCTGCATTCATTAGTGAGATGTCCTTTGCCAAACCTCTGACACTTAAGGCATCACCTTGGTTCCATGTCCATCTTTTTTGCTAAAACTCTCTTCTCTTTGATGGCCAGCCCATGTTGAATTATGTGATTCGCACCCTTCTCTGTTGCACATGCCAGTATCAGATGTGCCACCTTCTAGTTTTTGTGTCTGGCATGTGGAGATCTTGCCCACCTCACTGAGACCAGTTCCCCCAGGTGTAGTCCATTTTGTTTCTCTATCTCCTCTGTTCTCTCTGCTGCTACATCTCCTAGGGTGACTGGAATGAACTCCACAAATATGCTATATGTCCAGTTCTTGATGGTTGCCCCTGCCCTGAACTTCTCTAGGAAAACAGCTCTCACCTCTCCTTTTACTAGCCACTCCACTGCTTCTGGGATGCTCAGCTTGTACAACACAACTCTGTTTTTCAGTTTGCATGCTGTCACAAATTCCACCTTTGGACTGTCCAGGCCTTATATTCCCATCAGGTCCTTCACAATTTTTGCCTTCTCCAAGAGCTCCAATTCTGTTAGGCCTTTCTACCCCTCCCTTTCCTGGAAATTGTCAACAATGACTTGTCTACTTCTGTTCTTTGTCCTGTGTGTGATTTCATCTCTCTCTGCTCTCCTCACCACCTCTGCAAATGTTGCATTCCCCTCCACCATGCTCCACTGTCTGCCCCCTCCTCCATCTTTCTGTCTGCCCCTCTGTTCTGTCCCCCTGTCCTCTATCTGCCCTTCCTCCATCCTGTCCAGGGACTCCCTTGCCTGTTCAGCCATGCCTCTCAATGACTTCATCAATGCCTCTGCCAAGTTTTCCAGCACTTTCCTGCATTCCTCCATTGCCTTCCCTATTGCCTCCGCTACCACCTTCTCCATCTCTCCCATCCCCAATTCCTCCAGTCCCATTGCCACTGCCCTCATTCCATCTCTAACCTTGCCTGGTATGTCTGTCCTCCTCGATAACTGCAGTAAGATGTTCTTCAGGGTATTGGTTTTCACTTTGTTGCTGGTGTTGTTGGTATGCCCATTGGTTTTCAGCCACTCTTTTGCTTCCTTTATGTTGTTTACACTGGATTCCTGTGTTTCCTCCATAATGGAAGAGCTGCGTGTTGCCATGCCTCTGATTTTCCTTGTTTCCATCACTGTATTTTTCCTCGTCATGCCCCTGCTTTGTGTTGGCATTTCTTGTTCTCCTTAGCAGGTAGATGTGTAAGAAAGTCAAAACTGTAGTATATCTGCTATCTAGTTCTAATCTATGCTACTTCTCTTCTCGGTGTTCCTTCAAGTTGGAGTAACTTGTTTTTCCATGCTAAGATGATGGTAGTATGAGATCAAAAGCGGTCAGTTCACAAACTGAGGTTGAGTCTGGATCTTAGCATTGAGTTGGCAAAATACAAAGACCTAACTGAACATAGTGAGGTTGGGTCTGGATGTCAGCATTGAGTTGATGAATTACAAAGACCTAAGCAAATGTAGTGAGATTGGGCCTGGATGTCAGCATTGAGTTAGAATATCAAGGACCTAACTGAACAAAGTGAGGTTGGGTCTAGGATTTAGCAAGAGCTACAGGCCCATGCTGAAGGCATGGACTGTAGCTTGTCTATTATATGTGCAACAACTCCTGGGAAAGTGGCTGTGTCTATATGCAATGACTTCTGTGCTGAGTAAGGCTGACCAATGCTGACATAAGAACTGCCTTTTAAGAGTCAACACATATGAGCTGGTTGTTTTTGGCACTTTGATCAAGTTTTCTTTGGAAAAAATTATAGTAAACAACTTGAACAAATATATACCATCTTTAGACTATGTGTGAAACATTCCAGATAGCCTGCAGGTGTGGAAAAGGCCAAATAAAATTTAGTGGACACTGTTTTTCATGCCTCATGTGTTATAACACAACATGATCAAACAATGCATGTTTCCAAAGTTGTGGAAAGGAGACCACACAACAAAGTATGTTTGGTCACATTTATTGACTGATTGATGTTGACTAACAAGCTTATTAGTAGATCCTTAACCACATTGAGCTATTGATATATTGACTATCTCATCATGCAAATTAATTTCAATGGCTTTTGATGATTAAAATGCTTAACAATTGATGTTTCAAGCATACAAACCACCCACCTACCACTCCTGAAAGCCAAAGGCAACAAGCTAGGATTCAAAGGAGACTTGAACAGTTACAAATGACAGATCCTGATGATTGTCAAACAAATAGAAACAATGGATCTTTAGAACAGATCAATACTGTGGTTGTTCTACCACTTCAATCTGGGTCTGGGAGTATTGGACCTTTGGAACAGATCAATACTGTGGTTGTGCCACCACTTTGTATTGGTTAATCTATGAAATCTGGGTGTTTGAGACTTGGGAATAATCATCAATCTATAGCCATCACTTCTGGCTCTTCAGGAAGACATATTAGGCAGGTAGCCACTACTGATGATTCATTTTCTATGGCCATTTCTGAAACTGTTTTGCATAAAGGATGGGATGTTCCTTTACAGCATCCTTTACCTAGAATGGTGCCACCTCTGCCTGTAAGGCTAAGACCAGTCAATCAGCCTACTATGGCTCAGGTTACTATGGGTATTCCTGAAATTCATCTACCTGAAGGATGGGATGCTCCTTTACAGAATCTCTTACCTAGATTGGTCCCACCTCTGCTTGTCCCTATACATGGAAGAGCTAGAAATGCTCCTGTACAAGGTCCTATCTCCATGATGATGATGCCACCTCCTGTTCCTCAGACAATAGCTCTATTGCAGGAGCAACAAAGACTGAGGCTGAGGCAAAAAGAGCAAGCACTAGCAGTTTTGCAAGAGCAGCAAGGGCATAAGACATTACTCTGGCTAAAAAGCAAGAAAGGCAACAACAAGCTTTGGTTATTCTGAGCTAGGAGGGGCAGGAGAGAGAGAGGGGGGAAGAAGAGCAATTTATACCAGAGGTCAGTTCAAGACCGATTTAAAAGGCTACTTTAACTAATCAAGTTTAACAGTATATTGATATCTGAATCCTGAATATAGGCTGTTGGAAGCAGTTATGGCTCAAAAAATCTTCCAAGGCTGGGAATAGCAAAATGAGACTGATCTGGAAGAGGACTTCAATAATTTAGATCCTCAAAATGACATAGCTTCTGATGATTGGAACATGTTGATCCTGCTGGAGATTGACTAGCAGAACTCTTGAATCCTCCCCTTGATGATCCATTGGGTCCTCAGGATGACATGCCTTCTGATGATGACTTGGAATATGTTGATCCTGCTCAACAGAGACCTGCTGAAGACTTGAACCCTGCCCTACCCAATCTTCCACCACAACCAGAGAACCCTGCTGAAAATATACCAGCAGAAGAGCCAGAGCTTCCCCTTCACCCTCCTATTCCACTACAGCTTGGCCCTATTTGACATATTCCAAGAGGAAGGCAACCTTACTTGATGGCACCACATTATCTTAAATCTATGATTGTCATATGTCCACACTTCCAAGCTCTACACTTTGATGCTGAAACACTTACTAAGTCTACCAGAAACAATCCAAAATTTAGCATGTGCTACTTACAAGGCCAAGTGAATTTGCCCCAGCTTCATCCTTATCTCTCAGCCAAGAAAAAAAATCACATCAATTTGGAGGTGTGTGCTTCAGTTGAAGCCATCAAGTATATTCACAAGTACATCTACAAAGGCTATGATAAGATAATTGTTAAAATATCCAGAGAGCAGATGGACCAGAGGGATGAAATCAAGGAACACCTGGATGCCAGATACATTTCTGCAGCTGAATCATGCTGGCACATCTTTGAATTTGATTTCAACATGCATGGAGAATATCCACCTGTGTACTAGTTAGCTGTACATATGGAGGGCCAACCATGAAGTCTGCTTTCAGGATAATGAGCCTTTGGAGATGGTAGCTGCCAGGCCTAATGCAACCAAAACTACACTCACTGCTTGGTTTGAAGCCAATGCCAGATTCCCTGAAAACAATACCACTGATTAAAGCTTTCCAACTAAATTTGTCTATAAAGCTTCCAACAGGACTGGAAAGGAGAGGAAAAGAAGAACAGTTGCTGGGAGGATGTACTTTGCTTCACCAAAACAGGGAGAAAGGTTCTACCTTAGAATGCTCCTGGCAGTTGTAACCAATGCAACATCATGGGCTGATTTCAGAATAGTCAATGGCCACAACTAACATACTCACAAGGAGGCATGCAAGGCCCTTGGTTTTTTGGAAGATGATGCAGAATGGAGGCAATGTCTTGCTGAAGCTGGTCCAATCCAATCAGGACCAGCTCTCAGACAGCTCTTTTACACTATCCTATTCCACTGTGCTCCTACCAATTCAGAGGCTCTATGGGATGAATTCAAGCACTCCATTTGTGATGATCCTTAACACAGCTTGGAGAATATCTGGCAGTACAGAGACAGAGTCTTTACTGATGAAGATGTATATGACTATGGACTTGATTTGATCAATGACAACTTGAAGAATTTTAGTGAGACTCTTCAAGACTTCAATGAAGTTATGGACTTTGTGGACAACAACTTGGGCAAGATGATATTCATTCACAGTGCAGGTGAATGTGGCAAAACATTTGTCTGCAATACTTTGGCCTCTGTTATTCAGTCCAATGAAGATGTGGCAATATCTGTAGCATCATCTGAGATTGCTGCCTTATTGCTGGAGGGTGGTAGAACTGCACATTCAAGGTTCAAAATCCCCATTCCTACTCTGGAATCATCCATTGCCAATATCAAGAGAGCAGGTCAGTTGTCTCAACTCCTACTCCATACCAAAGTTATCATCTGGGATGAAGTCTCAATGGAACACATAAATGCCATTGACTCTGTGGATCAAGGGTTCAGAGACATCCTGGAAAAGGATGTTCCTTTTGCCAGAGTGACTGTGGTGTTTGGAGGAGATTTTTCATAAACTCTTCAAGTTATCCAATGAGGACTCAGGCAATAGATGATTGCTGCTTCACTCAAAAGAGAAAGACTTTGGGATTGCATTCAAGTTCACTACTTGGTTGAAAAAATGAGATTGGATCAGACTTCTGACAACATTGCTCATGCAGCTTGGGTATTAGATGTTGGCACTGGAAAAAATCTTGGGCCTGGAGAAACAGTACAACTTCCAGAAACTGTAATCTGTAATGACATTTCTGTCAGTGGATTGATCTCTTCCACTTATCCTCATATTGATCACCATCAAGATGATCAGTATTACCTGGGCCATACCATTTCCCCCCCCCCCCAAGAACTCTGATATAGAGGATATCAACTTGGAAGTTCTGCAGAAATGTCCAGGAGAAGAGAAAATCTTGCAGAGTGCAGACTCTATTATATCTGATGATGGTAATCCTAATGGCCTTTGAATACCTCAACTTTCTCAGAGCCAGTAGTTTGCTTGTGGCTAGATTGGCTCTCAAGATTGGTGGTCCTGTCATGCTGCCCAAGAATCTGGATACAACTAAAGAACTTTGCAATGGGACAAGAATGATTGTCACCCACATCAGTACCAGAGTTCTCAGATGTCAGATCATCAGAAGGGATGCCAAGTTTGCAGGATCAATTGTTTTGATACCAAGAATCAACATGGATCTCTCTGAAGAGGATTTGCCAATCCCATTGCACAGGAAACAATTCCCAGTTTGATTGGCCTTTGCTATGACAATCAACAAGTTTCAGGGTCAATCAGTCAAGCATGTTGGATTGGACCCTCAATCAGAGTTTTTGCACATGGCCAACTTTGTGTTACACTTTCTTGGTGCACATCAGGAGATTGTATCAAATTCATTTTGGACCCAGAAAACACATCAAGAAAGACTACAAATATTGTCTATTAAGAAATCCTCAATGATTTACACATACTTTTGGTGGATTTAGCAACAAATTGCTAATTTTTATGAAGTTCAACATCTAATATATATAGCCTGACAGTGTAGTATAGATATTGTGAATAGTTTACAAATGTAAGTGTGACAGTTTAAATATTTACTTGGTTAATACCAACTTTGATATTTTTAGCATCCCTAATATATAACAGTGGACATTGTAGTGTTTTGTTGATAAGATGTCATATAAATACATGATTGGTTTATACATGAAATCTCAGTGTATTGAATTGTAAGAGAAAAGCAACACTTAGTCAACAAAATACAAAGACCTAACCAAACAAAGTGCAGTTGGGTCTGGAACTTAGCATTGAGTTGGAAATACAAAGACCTAACTGAACAAAGTGAGGTCACATGGCTGGAATTCTTTGAGTCAGGGATCAGAAAGGTAAAGCCTTGATCAAATTCTAGATCTTGGAATTGCTTGTGTCTCTGATCATGCAATGTTAATACTTTAAACTGTTATGATATCATGCTTTGTTGTTTTTATCAATACATAAAAGGTATATATGCCCCTCTTCCAAAGGGGCATTTAATCCAGCATGGAGTACATGGGATTGTATATAATGCACTGTACTATTTGTAATGGGTGTGTGATTGCTATGATATTAAACTCATATGATATCTACCATTTTTGGCCCATACCATCTCTTTACTTATTAGACAAGAACTTCCCAAACCCAAGGCTCCACATGACTAAACCCCCTCTACACTCTGGACTGGTGCACTATTGTACCAACACAGCCCAACCATTCCAGTATGGTGTTGTTCAATCAAAGGCTTATCTCCCACATGCTTTGTTTTTCCTGAATCAAACTCAGGGGCTCCTGTATTCTATATTTCACAAACTGATTCTGGACTGCCAAAACACTTGCTGACACATCAGTTTCACATGACAATCCAGCCCCTCCCAATTTCCCAAGAACCAACAGCTCATGGCTCTTTTTCTGATATATAGGGAGCATGGTAGTAACCTTCTCTTTATTTTAGGATAAGGCACTAGTGTTCTCATTAGTAACCCATCAGCTTTAATTGGCCCAGCTGCCCATGCTAGGTATATACACAAGGAAGTCTGCTAAAGCCAAGCCAGTCTTGGTTCAGCTGGCCTCATCCCACCCCACCAGGTTTTGGCATGTGTTATGCTTCACTCAGCATCATTCTTGATCTTCCATGTTCTTAATCTCCCATTGCTTGGTATCTAAATTAGTGGAATCCAGTAGCATTAAACAACCTCAAGACCAGTGTTCATTTTGTTTTCCAATTTGACACCTCACAGTACTTCACTAGGGTCTGGTGATTGGCAATTGCTCCTTCCAATTGCTGCTATGACTCAGTCTACTCCATGGCCTGTAGGTGACCTATACTCAGGTTCCCAATCTGGACTCATGTGAGCACCTAACTGGATGTCACTGACATTTTCCAGGAACCAAATTTAAACTCACAGTCTCTAAGACTAATTAGGATAACATGGGAGACCTCCATACCATGGATATGTGAGTGATGCCTGCAGAAGCCACCCAGCCCCTGTCAATACATTTCCATGTGATGAAGTGGTGATCTCCAAAATATATAAGACCTTTCATAATATACCTTTCATAATGTGTCTATAGCTTTGAACACCAAATATTAGATCAATATTAATTGGTTGGAGATGGTGGAAGAAATATCAATATATATAGGATAGCTGGACTATGTAAAATTTACTTGTTCATAGTAGTCTTCTTTGACAAATTTTTGTGCAACACAATTCAATCTGTGTAGAGAAATGGGTTACATGATCTCATAAAGATCTATGTTATTGAGATATCAACATCATCATACATGATCTTGTTTGTACCCTATTACAATGTACTCTACATTGACCTGGACAGATGAGGATGGACTGAAGAATATCAATGTAGTGGATGGATATTTTATTCATGACTGCATGAACCAAAGTGTACAAGCTCTGACATCTATAGCTAATAGTAGTTGCATGCAAGCAGTGCCAATGTATTTGCACAACCAGAGTGTCCTGCTAAAACCAAATCATGATACAATTGGATAATCAAGCACTTGACCTCATCATTCTCAGGCACATACACTAACCCCTGAACCTCACTACTCCTTCCTCAACTGAAAATCCCTCAGCCTTGACTTCACCAGTGCTGGTGCATCTGCCAACCTTTTGCAAGGGCACCAGTTTTGAGTTCTTCAGAGATATAAGCCTAATCTGCTCCAAGATCACCCCATCTTCCACCACTGTCTGCACTGCTTTCACTCTTGCCACCACCTCCAATCCCCCACAACTGCCCAGTAGCACTACTTTCCCCTCTTTACCACCCTCTCCCCTGTCAACAGCTGTTCTGAAGTATTATATGGCAGTCATGGGGAACTTTGTGGTCAGGCTACTAGGACAAACCATCCAGGCCTTGCACTCAACCCACTTGGATGGTGGTGAATGCAGATGACAATGATTCAAGAAAAGGCTCCACTGCACTTGCCATCTAAGTCTCACACTGGTGTGAGGGACTTCAAGTTTCTGTGATCTGAGAAGACCTCAATTGTGTGTAAGTTGCCTTCCAGGTAAGGCTGCCACACTTCTAATGCATACACCATCAAGAGCAACTCTTTGTCATGAACATCAAAATTTCTCTCTGCAGGCTGTATAGCCTTTGAGAAGAAGGCCAGTGGCTGCCACTCTCCATCCACTACCTTCCATCACAATACTATTCCCACCACAAAATATGGGGCATCTGCCTCTACACAAAAAGATGCATCCATGCTTGGCATCATGAGAACTGGAACTCTAGCAAAATTCCTCCTTCAATGCCTCAAATGCCCCCTACTCTACCTTCTGCACCACCACAAGCAGTCTTTCTGCTTCAATTTCTCCAATGCATAGTTCAGGTAATTGCTCTGACCTCTGCTTGTCAAACACATTCAGGTACTCCATGGCACCATCTCCACTGACTCAGCCTCCCCCACTTTTTTTAGCTGCCTCCTCTGCCAACACCTGTAACACATTTCACCATGTAGCCTCCTGCCCAGCACCAACTAAGGCCCATCTGCATGCCTTGCTGACTCCACATCCCATTTCTATTCCAGAAATGTGCAGACCCCCCTGCATTTGTCTGAGCACTACTCTCTCTGCCCTCTCAATGGCCTTGTCAATACATGTCCTGACTACCCCCACTGCCTCTATGCACTGCCCCCATCAAAAACATGTGATCCTTGTGTGCACACTCCCACCAATGAGTGCATACTTACAAGGGCTGTACATGTTGACTTCCAGGCAAAGGTCCTCTTTAAGTACTGCCACCTCCCCCTACTTCCAGTATTCCCTCTCCTCACCATCCACTGACACCACCACCTCTCCCTGCCTCTTCTGCTGCTACCCTCCTGCTGTTCCCTCCACTGCCACTCTATATATCTCTTTGATGGCAAGCACCTCAGTCCTCCTATGGCTCAGGGCACAGCTGAAGCTGTAGCCATTCTCTCCACTTTCATAGAACAAGACTCCCAACAGAATGTTGATGCAAAATCCACTGTTGGCCATGTCCAATCTATTGCTGGATCATGCCTCTGCAGCTAGCCCACTCCAAGGATCAGGTTATCATTTCTAATATCTACCATATAGAAGTCCATCACCTCTCTATGCTCTCCTATCACCACCTGTAAGTACACCTCTGTAATTGTGCTGATTCAATTTCTAAGCTCTCAATTTGTGCAGGAGAACTGCATGTCATTTGCAAACTATTAGGATTTGCTGCTCCTGCACAAAGGAGTTGACAAAGCAGCAGCTTGTCTGCAAGTTAACCACTGCTCTAGTGTCCACTACCCATGGCACTGGTCAGGTGGTACTGTGAATGATAGTGTGAGGGGCAGTTCCAGTGCAGAATGAGTAGAGTGTGGTGCCCCAGCATAAATGACAGCTCCATGCCATGATCATGCTCAATGCCTGTTTTTTTTCACTTCCTTCATTAGGGCCATGTAACAAAGTCCTTACTGGGTGTGAGTATGTGGAACCAATTGGTTGTTCACACTGCAGTGGCATGGGGCAACCCTACACAAAACCTTGTCTTGGTCTCACATCCATTGCCTCTAATTCCTTCTCCTCCCTGATTGCCTCCTTCACAGCTGCCTTGATTGTTGCAACCCACAGCAGGCTGTCAGCCATAAAATGGTTTACCTTCCCACACTTGAAACACTTCCTCACTGCCAGAAAACCCCTTGCACAATTCAAACTCATTGCATGTGGACCCTTTAAAGCTGGGGGGAGGGGGGCAGACTGTGCTGCTGAGCTGTTCACTGCCATTACAGATACTGATGTCTATGGAACCAAGGCCTGATATCATCCCTTTTGTCTGGCTGTGATATCTGCCAACTTGCTCTCATGGCACAACAGGATATTGCAGGCCTGTCCCAGTGTCTGATAGTTGGTGTTGGCCAGCACCTTCATTGCAGCTGTATTCATACCCTTCCAAAAGTGGACCTAGACATACTCACTCTCCACATCAGTTGGACCCAGCTTCCCTTTTAGCTCTGGGTACTGGGAACAATAATTGGTAATTGACTTTGAGCCTTGCTGTGGATGTACCAGCTGGTTTATTATGTCCTATTCCAGGTCCCAAGGGCAGAAGGCTGCTCTGAAATATGCCAGCTAGGCCTCTAAGTTCAAATGATCAGGGTTAATTGCTGGGTTCTCTATGTCTGGAGTAATGACACAAGAGCAATCTAGTGCCAAACACATCAGGTATGACTGTGCCCACAAAATATTCTGTACATCATCATCAAAGGCCTCAAACTTTGTTGCTGCCTGGACCTGCTGAACAAACTAATCAATATGTGAGGTAGACATCCCATCATAGACTGTAGGGGGGTTCATCTTTGGTAGGTGCACAGTATTGACTTCACAGGTCACAGTCTTATGCACTCTGATGTGTCTCAGCATGCCATCCAAATCTTGCTGCATATCTGTCAGGCCTGTCTTGAGTTGTGTTATGAAATCACCTTTCAAGGCCTTACACACAGCTGCTGAAACATGTTCTTTCATAGCTGCAGCTGGGTCCAGGATGTGCTGACCTGCAGGTGTAGCTACTGGTGTTGTCATTGCATTGCAAAAATTTTTAGACTTGATCCAAGTGTTAGGTGCATACCCAATAAGACTAATGTAGTACAACATGAGACTGTAAATGAGATCTATTTGTTGATCCTAGGTACATAGACAGTGTAACCTTCCTGTAAACAAGATGGATCAAGATGATAAAGCACTATCTACAAGGTCTTGCTATTGTAGATTCAGTAGTCACATAGGCATATTGAGACAGAACCTAATATCCATCTCAAGAGATGATGCACCAGGAAGCAGCCACTTACTAAATAACAAACCCTATATTTTTAGTAATAACAGAGGCTAACTGGCTCTAAAGGGACTAGGAGAACAGATTTTGTAAAATGACCCTATATACTCAATGAGATTATGCAAAATTACCTTCTCACAGGCTGTACAGCCAAAACCTTTCAAATACCAGTTCTAGCTTTTGTCTTGTAATGTGCCAACCATTATAAATCGGAGAATCTTTGGCAGACAACTTGGCTACTACACTTGGCACTTGGACACTGGTCCAACCTGGCATCAGAGTTGGTTAAAAGTCAGGAAGGTGAGTGGAAATTTGGATAATGAGCAGAAACTTGGAAAGTTGAGTCAATAAACAGAAAGTTAGGATAGTGAGTGGGAGGTCAAATCAGGACAGTATAGCAGACACTGTAATATAAAGTGGAAAATTGGGAGATCAGCACAGTGAGCAAGAAGTTGGGACAGTGAGCACTGAGTAGAATGTTGAGACAGTGAGTAGAGGTGTGGAAGATGAAGTATTGCTTTGATTGGTAGAGGTATTTGCAGGAATGGGCTCTGTGATCAGAGTAAATCTTTGCAAATTAGCCTGAATGATATCAACAGTATTTATCTTCTACTACAGGCTGCTTATAAGGAACACTTTTCATCAGAACAAATTTTACAAAATCTTCATTAATACAGGTGGACTGATAACTGTGTACAGTAATTTTTGAATGATGCAAGACACAATAAAGTGTCTTGTCCAGGGAACAATGTATTAAGTACTGACCATAAGGATATGCTTATGTGGGAGAGCAATTGCAGACAAGATGGTATCATGCTGTGAGAAGGATATTGGTTGGGGTTTGAGTGCTTGAGATCATCACACACAATCTCTTGAAGTATTCTTGGCTTACAGGCAAGGATCATACCATTACTTTACAGATAACAATAACCTAGCATCATACAGACAGGCAAGATATTTGGAACTAATGTCCCTTTTAGGTATTTATTTCAAGTGCCATATACATCAGTATTGTCTAAGGGGCGCCGCAGTATACTAAGTGGTTGTGTGACCTGATATCCTTAACCCCACCCATTATCTGTAATTGTCGACCCATCCCTGGTTTGACCCGTGTTGACCTAATGGTTTCCTCATCGCTATTCTACGGCAGAACCCACTATTACTAAGCCAGCCAAGATATTTACAGCTCAATATGTCACTCAACCACCTATAACCATGCTGCATGAAGGGCTCACCTAGATCTTTGGCTGCTGGTGGCGTGCAACCATAGCTCATGTACACTTTGAAGATACTTCTCTATGGCCCCTTAATTGGATGTCACAGAATGTCACTCCTTAGTCAGGTGGCCATTTCAGACTCCACTCGGACAAGGAAGAACGAAGTCAGACATGGTGAGAACAGACAGTACTGGGCGGGGTGAAGCGTAAACCATCCCGAAGGGACGGAAGTAGCTCTACGTGGTGCCCCTAGACGCTCTGCCGGGTACAATTTGAAGTGAGCCTGGAATCCCTAGTTCTCATTGATACTTGTAGGGTAGTGGCTTTTAGTGATAAGGTCACCCTAGAGCGACCGGTCAATGATGAAGTGAGCCGGTGTGGTAGGGCCGAAGGATGTGAAGACGGAAATGGAACGAATCTGGTATACACGAGTACTGGGAACATATTGTTAGAGGAAGGACGGAAATGGCGAGTACGGACGAAATTGAAGGATGAGGGAGACGGACGGCTGAAGCGAACGGACTATGGATTGAGAAGAGTCGACTCAAAATTGGCGTGGAGACAGGACAGAAGTCGAAAGAAAGACAGAAGGAAGTAACAACCAAATAACGTCGGGAGGGGCAACAAATCGATTGAATGACGAAAGCAAGCTGGAATAAGGTTTGGGACTATGGAGGTTTACGAGACCGACTGTTGGTCTACCTTAAAATCAGGGAGGGATCGCCGATCGTCACATTAAATAGCTTCAGATATAAAAAGGACGACGGTACCAAGAATAAAGGAGCTTTTTCCCCCTCTAAGAACGACTTGTTTCTGGTAGACTTTTGAAGATTCTTGACGCTACTCTCTGCTTGTGTCGACGATAATTCTCGTGGCTTGGTATTCTGGTCATTCCGTCTCTCGCTGCTTAGATTGTTGACGGGTCTTCGTGCTCTTGATAAACGAATAAGATAACTCTCGACAGACGTCCTTCTTTGATCCCATCAGCCGTCCAAAATCCTCGAGCTTCTGTGCATCTTCTAGTAAACTCTCTGACGGTTCTCATTACAAAGATAACTAGTTCCACTGGTGGCGAATACAACTAGCCAATTTACCCTCTATCACTGTATCACTCTTACACACTAAAGGAGACTCTTCGACCACTTACTATCTCTTTCTGAGGAGGCGTAAACTTCTTCGACACCGGTAAACCAAATCTTCTGTCCCGAGGTTCTTAGATGGGGGTCAAAGTGGAAGCTCGAAACCTGTGTACTAGATTCTGCTGCGGTTCAGCCAGACTGCGGGTGGAGGGCGAAAGTGCGAGACCAATTGGCTCACCGTGGGCCTTAAGGACTTTCAAGGGGAGCTACCAGTTTCGAATACTGGGTACTTTCGAGTACGAGCCGGTCCTAGCTCGGGATGGGGGCAGGTTTGAGAAGGCTTCGCTCTCCTCCCGGGGGTTTAGTCGGTGAGAGTCCGACACTGTTTCCGTAGACAGGGCTTATTGAGCATAGTAGCCCTACGAACTGATTCTCGCATTAGCATTTCTCCTAACCCCCCCCCCCCCTCCCCGCAAAAAAAACAGACAGTACTCACTATATAGCACATATCATCAAGAAGAATATACTAGTTACTTCGAGGATTGTTGATGTTATAAGAGTAATGGTTGGAAAGATATACAAGAGGAATCATTTGGGGGCATCCATTGCTTCTTCGGAATCGATCATCACGTGTCAACCAGAATTACGAACTCCGCTATGGCTGTTGCTTTCACTATCCCTTCCAGTGACGACGGGGACACAGCAACTGTATAGACCAAATTTTGCGTAAGAATAACCTGGGGTCATCTCAGGTAACACAATGCCATGCTACTAGTGCCAATCATGGCTGGTTGGTTGTGGCAGAAATCTATTTTGTCCGACTCAGAGGGTAAGTAGTCCGAACATCCGGGGAGGCATAGTAAGTCTCAGTTCTGGTGATCGTATCTTATACTAAGCCTGCGATATCTTTCCAGGATTATAATCTGAATCCGAATGATCCTCGACATCATGCGAGATGTTCACCTGAATTCGCCTCAAAGGCATACTTCCGATGGTTTGGACATGATGACTCCCTGAAGACGGCTGGTTCGACGAGTCAGCCATAGTACGAAGCCTGATACGAATCGTGATTGCATTGAAGGTAATACCCTACCATCTATCATCAGAGAAATTGACGTTAGCGACATCAGAACTGATTGACATACCACGATGGAGGCAATAGATTCTAGAAGAATATATTGGGCATTGATGTTTGAACAATAAAGGGCAAGAAGAATGGTTTCCACAATGAGCTGAAGGGCCGCGGACTCGATAAGGATTCTGAGAACGGGCAGTAAATGACTTTTGCCTTGGGAATAGGCAATCGACCTCTTGTGCGCCATCCAGATACGGCAAGCCATAAGCGTAGTAGTAATAATATTCAGAACGACCGCAATTGAATAAAAAGTCCTGATCCAACGATCTAATCGAGAGCTGAAGACAGTCTCGGTAGGATCCACAGAACTATATGTTGCACAAACAGTATAGCCTGCCACTGCATACAGGATAAGAATATCATACGACAATCTATTGGTCAAATGACGTGTACACACCACAGTTCGCAAGAAGCAAAGCAATAGGAAGCGCAACGATTCTCCAGTCTTTGTTCCATAAGACCCAACACCGATATATCTGAGAAATTCGAATTCCCTATATTAGCATCGATGCGTAATTGCACATACCGCGGCAGCACTACCCAGATTCTCTTGTGTGGCATACAGCGTGTCTTTCATAATATGGTCCCATGGCCTCAAATTTCCAATATACGCAGCAGGACCGCCAGGTGAGAGGCGATGGTCAACATAGCCTGCCAAAAGACGGATACAGTTCATGATCATGTGCCAGGTTGCGATGAAGAACATGGTGCCGGAGATGGTAATCATCATCTAGTGAGTACGAGTTCAGAATTCAGTTGATTTATCGATGATTGGGGCTGACTGTATTGTGAGAATCACGTTGGCGCAAGGTCGTAAAATGGACATAGATTGTAACACAAAAGAGGAAGAAGAACACCCCTGCATTTTGTAAGTAATGGTTCTGCAGAGGTTTAAGACATGAGAACAGACCATAAACCAATGCCTATGTCTGGTTTTAGCCAAAGCAGAGGAAAGATAGTGAAATCATCTCACCTCCACATACGCTGCCAGAAGGAACGTCTTCTCCAGTGAGAGTTGACCCATTGTAAGTCAGGAGAATGTTCGTAGTAAGAAGTGGAAGCTAGTAAGATATCGTGTTGTTATGGGGGAAGTCTTCTTAGGGCCGGCATATTTTATTCCAGGAAAGTTCGATGAAGTATGGTTCATGATTTGAGAGCCACCTGACGCACACCACGAAACATTTCTGTCAATCTGCGGTTAAACCTGAGTGTTGATTCCGTTCTCCTTTGAGATCAATCTGATATACTCAATTTACAAACGGAGCTAAAGTTGAGAGATTTGCGGAAAAGAAGTATTCCCAGCGCCGACAATACTTTTATTCGATGAACCGAGTCGGGAAAAGACATCAACCGTGCATGATTCACAATTCGAGGAGCCAGTTCCATCAGTTCTACGGACGACCCGGGTAGTCTGGAATCATTTGCAATTATCTGCTACGCGTACTCTCTGCAGTTATATACCCTTCCGGTTCACTCAATCTGCATAAATACTTATTAGAGATTCATTTCAACAATAATCTTTAGGCTGATCCATCATCAGAAAGTACAATTGATAGATAGATGGAAATTGGATGTGAGCAGACATTTGACGCAGATAAGGAAGGCTTGGCTCACGTGAGATTAATTTCATGATTGACATGTGACGAAAACTAGTCCTATCAAACTAGCCACTTGTTGTAGACGATCAAGTACGTCCATTTGGAACACCATCCTTATTTAGCCCCTTCCGAACATATCCTTCTAGATAAAGGCTTGACTAGCTAGCCGGCCCCTATCAAAATGATTACCCACACTTGTTGTGACTTGTGATGATATGCCAAGTTGGAAAAATCCTTATTCATATTTCGAAATAGCCATCTAATGATGGTGTCAGCAGTGGTACAAAGAGGAAGAGATATGTGGAGTAAGGAGCAGGAGGCTGCAACAATGGCTTGTTGCTACTGTTTTCACTGTGCAGAGACTTTACACTTGTAGAATAAATGAAAAAAATCAGCTAGATCCAACAAACCTCCAAATTGCATGAGGTCATCTGAATTTTCACAAAATTTGGATGTTTGAAAATAACTGCAGAAGATTGTATGGGAATCTGAGAGAGTTGAATATATGCACATTGTCCATGGACTGATTATTGTTTGGAGTTGAAACAGGAAAGCTTGGCAGGCAGAACATTGGCAGGGGAATGTTAGACATGAATGTTACTCACCTTTCATCTGTTCCTAGATCATCATACTCATTCTAGTGTTTAGATGTCAAGGTGCAAGGCGTAGTGGTGGTAGTGGTTGTGGAGGGAGAGGCGAACATGACATATTCTGATTTCGAAAAAATCACAAAATTATAAAAAATCGTGTATATTGGTTTTCTACTTATAAAGGTGTATGGTGTGTAGTAATCTAACAGTTTTGAGTGAAAAAGTCAGTGATCTTTGAAGGGACCATTTTTTGAGACTCCTCAAGACATATCTGCCTTTTGAATGACACCAAGATCTACATTATGGGCAATTGGATCTTCCATGCTATCCATATAGCTTTCAATCAGTTGAAGCTGCTTGAAGGACTTCGTGCCTTGTAGGTCGTGCCTATACTGGTGCATCGTTGCTAACATCGTTGTTACCATCATTGAAGTCCACAGTTTCTCGGGCTTCTCATGCTTCAAGGACAGCCTTAGAATTATCCGCATCGCTTACCTCTTCCATATAGTGAATTTCACTGCCAGATTAAGAAGAGCATCGAGTGAAATCCTATTTTGAGGCTGAATGACACTGGTTGCTTGTAATTGATCAAGGACTATTTCAACCTCTTATTGTACTTCTGCAATTGGGTCAAGCTGGTTGCTGTCTGCATTGAGAAGAGCTGTGACTGGTATGATGGGCTGGGCAGCAGGTTGATTCATGTGAGGATGCATACTAGCTTTGTACCAATAGTGTCTGATAGTGGTTGTATCCACCTCATTCCAAGCAGTTTCAGCCAGTTACATAGCTTCTAGTTGATTCATGTTGTATATTACAGAGGGAGTGGCACCATAATCATATTGATCAGTAGCATGTTCAATGTATAAAATGCAATAAATCTGGCCTGATTTTGCAAGGTCTGTCAGCCTTTTTTGAGTACTTCAAGTGGTTTCAGACCCATAAGAACACAATGAATTCATTTCAACTTTGACTGTATTCTCAAGTTCCCTCCAACTTTTAATAATTGTGTTCATCACTATGAATGGATTTTCAGGATTGTTCTTTCACACAGTTGAACATGGTGGCTCCTGGTCCCACAAGTCTTCAACATTGTTTGATTTAATATGGATACAAGCTGGTATGGGCCATTCCAGAGCAAGTTATGTCCAAGATCTAGCTCTGCTTCCAAGAATTATCTATACAACTGTTTTGCTCAACCATGCTTCTACAAATATATTCAGATCTAAATCTACCATTCTTTATATTGCCATGTGTGCCATCTTGTACCTAGCAGACACTATAGTGCATATGTATTAGCAGAAGGAACAAAACAAGGAAGTCAACACAATAGATGACCTGTGATTTATGTAATCACATTGTCTTCATGTAGAACACAACAGATGCCTCACTTTCCTTACAGTTAGACAAGTCATGAGAATGTACCCTTGTATGCTCAAGTACAGCTCTTTGACCAGTAGTCATTCCATCATGGAATCAGATATCCCTGTCATCTGCAGATATTATACAAGATGTGAAATGATGATTAGAATAGTGAAAAATACCACTCACACAATAGGTACATCTTTATCCATTTTTGATGGATCATATAATATCATATAGTATTGACATAGTGACAGATGAAATATCAAATATAACAGGAGGTGTGCAGACAAATTTGAACACTTGAAGGGAATTTCAATCCTGTGGGCATATGAAAGTTGTTGAGATAGTCCTGCAAATTGATTTGGCCAGCTCCTGATAAAATGGTCTGACAATGTTTGCTGCACATGCTTAATCAACCTCACTGTATGTTTGTTAGAATCCTGACAGGGATACACACTGTATAATGAATACAAGTATATGATTCCTCAGTCAAGTATAATTGACTGAAGCTATTGTGTAGTAAGTGCTTATATATATATGGGTTGATAGAAACAATGGGCCATTGTAATATACTGAAAATCCAGGGGGAACATACATTTACATTGTGCCACACAGGGGTATCATAAATTGTCAGAGATGTGGCTTAACAGTGTGGTGGCCAGTGATGATAACAATTACTTGGAAGAGTTGGAAAATCAAAAACATAACCAAGTGAAGTGAGGTTTGGTCTGGATTTCAGTATTGTGATAAAAATAATGGGATACTTATAAAATACTTCATTGTCTGTGTGGAAATGAATGGGGAGTGGCTGAGGGAGGTCAACGTCAACTAAGAAGTTATGCATCCACATGCCTTGTTGCATGCCCTGTGTCAATGCCATATATTCTGCATCCATAATGCTAACTGCAATGGTGGTCTGACACTTAGAGCTCCACAACACAGCTCCCCCAGCCATCAAGAACACATATCCCACAGTTGACCTCCTGGTGTCCAGATCTTCCCCATAATCTGCATCCACATATTCTATTGGCTTCACCTCTCCCCCAAGGTCCTTTGAATACTTGAATTGATGATTTAATGTATGGATAAGTGCTTGCCAATGTGCTGGACCAGAATTTGTTTGAAAGCATGCCAAAAGTCTGACTGCAAATGACAGGTCTGGTCAGGTCACCACCTGAGCCCACATTAAGGATCCAAGAAGTTTTTGGTACAGCTTATCCACCATGTCATTGACAATCAGGGTTGATCTGAGGTGCCATAGCCTTAGTGAGTTGGATACTTGCAGGTAGAGGGGTGGCATGAGAGTTGCATTCTCTAATTCTGAAATGCTTAAGAACCCATTCAAGATATGCTTTCTGAGGGGGGAAAATGGTGCCAGTGGTAGCATTGATGAATGATGGGGTACCAGGATATTTGACATCATATATTGCTGCAAGTTCACATTTTGCCTCTATAGTGCCTCAGAGTGTGGTTGAGGCTCCAGAAATGTCATCATTGAAGGTGTCTGTGATTTTGTTTGCCTTTGACCCTCCTGATCTGGATGCAGCTATTGGCTCATGAGATCTGGTAACCTAGTTTGTGGTAGGTTCTGTTGAGTGTGTGCCACCAATCTTATCTGCCCTGCATCAGTCCATACAGGCTTTTCAGGAGTAGGCATACCATTCCCTCCCCCCCCAGAAAACCTGGGGGAACTTCCATGTACACCTCAAACTCTGGCTCACTGTTGAGGTATGCCACTATAAAGTCAACCTGCCATATCTCCATTCTCAGCTGTGCTGCTACTGCTGCTATCATTTGAACAGACTCCAGTCACACTACTGCCACATAAGTTTCTTTATAGTCCTGTCCCAGGACCTGTGAATACTCTTTTGCCATGAGCCTTGCCTTCCATCTCACAACCTCCCTCTCAACATTGTACTTGTTTGCAAAAGCCAAGCAGCATCTGATCACCTTCTTTTTAGCTGGCACCAATGACTTAGGGACCAGATGAAAAACCCTGTATTCCTCCATCATTTTTAACTCCTCTTGTATTGCAGGCATCCATATGTCAGGGCACTTCATTGCCTCTGTGAAGCTATTTGGGACTTGTTTACTGGTGTTATTATCCACAGAGGCATCAACTAAAGACAGGAACATGTATGCATCCCTAGCAAGGAAGGATTGTGGATTGGGACTTACAAGGGTCAGTTTTAGTGCTGGGAGTCCCCTCAGTTGGTTGGACTGACATAAGGGCACAGGGGCTGTAGGTATGTTTGCAATCAGAGCCAGGGTTCAGGGACTTTGCTGTTGTCAGTAGTGTTGACATAATCAACCTTGGCAATTAGGGAGTGCATTGCACACCTTTGATCATGGTTTGGATACAGGGCTTGACAAGACTGTTCTTGGCATGAGAATAGGAGGTTCTGATGGTGAGGATGATTCCATGTTTGGAGCAGTATGTTTGCCACAGTTCATTGACCCATTTGCAGCCTGCATCAACACAAGCTTTCAGGAGTTTATTCTCAATCTGGCATTCTGACTCAGCATGGTACACAATGAATGCCTCCAAAGTGGATTTGGTGTTTTCCTGAGTCAAGAAGTATCTGGTTAATTGTGATGAACCTCTGTCAGCCAGGAGCATGAGGTATGATGCTCCACCAATTGACTTAATTGTGATGGGACCCCACAAATCAATGTGTACACATTTGTTAGGGAGTTCCTTGATGTTGGTTTGCCCATTGTATAGTCTTGCATTGTCTTTACCATAGATACAGTCCTCACAGAGTCACTTAGCCTCTAGATCCACTTTTATCATGAGCCTGTCCACTAGTCCACTCTTTGCCAAGTTCATAATGTTGCCAACACTTGCATGGCCAAACCAACAGTGCCACCTGTCAATGTCCACTGGTATGTTGAGTAACAATGCCACTATCACCCTAGACTTTACCTCCTGATGCTGATCAAGGGAGTCCAGCAGGTGGATTTGGTCCCTGCCTTTGCTGACTAATACTTCTTGCCCCTCACAGTCTTGAAAATATGCTTGCCCTTGGCCAAAAGTTACTGAGAACTCTGCATTGTCAAAATGTGCAATAGGAATCAGGTTTGCAGCTAGGCAGGGGTATGAAGTGCACTATTGAACACAGTATGAAGTGCATTATTGAACACTAGTTCAGTGATGCTGTTTTACTCCTGACACTGGAACCTGTTTCCACTAGAAAAATTAAAAAAAAACCTGTCATTCCATTTCTTTGACAGGATTTTCCTTTGGAAAAAGGCTTCCTCCATTGTTTAGAGCCTTTTTCCATTGGAAATACACTGTTCAGAAATGGTATAACAGGTTCCCTTCCCAGTTTTTCCTTGGGAAACATTATTGGCTGCCAGCAGTGTTTGGGGTATGGACAGTTTTCCTGACAGTTCCTTGGCCAACAATCTGGAATATGGAGTCTTTGGATGTAGCTTGGCCTTCCCAGGGCACTAGAAGTGTTTGGTATGTTGAGAATGCTTTGCAGCCAACAAAACAATGGTTGCTAGCCTCTAAGTTGGCAAGTATGAGCATGTTTGACCCAATCTGCAGTGCATAGAGGTTCACAGCAGGGGCAGGATCATCTGGGCTAGCATTTTTGTCATACAGGGCTGCAGATGTGAAGGATGATGCAGCCAAAGCATATGTGACCCAAAAAACAGTAGCATTGGCAAGGTTTGCAATGAGTGTGGAAATTTGAGTGGTGGCTGTGGTGTTTGTGGTGTTTGCTGTAGCCATTGTAGCAAGTGCATTATCTCTGTTTCTGAAGTTTGTGGGGAACTGACCCTCTTTCCCTCTGCCTCTCCAGTGACAATTTTCAATAGTGTGTTTTGTGTACTTACAGTTTGGGTTTATGCACACAAGTCTGGGCTTTTGGTTTCTAGTGTTAGTCTGGAGTGCTGTTGCAGAGGTATTTGTTGCCTTTTGCATCTTAAGGTGCTCCCAGTGGATGCTGAGGCCTGCAATGAACTCTGCTGATGTCTTTGTAGTGTACATGCTTGCAACAATGGTGTTTCATGATTCTGGCATAGATGCTATTACAATAGATTGGAAAGTGGAATTGCTTATGGTGGCCCCCTTTCCTGTAGCCTCTTTTCACCTAATCCAGAGTTTTGCAATGTGTTCTGCAAAATCCCCTCCATTGGTTAGCCTCATAGTGCATAGTCTATCTTTGGCTCCCATAGCAGCTAGGCCTCACCATGAGCCTTTATAAGTGTTTTCCAAGCCTTCACTGCTGTTCCATCCATGTTAATCTCCAGTCCTACAGGATTTTTGCAGTTATAGATGATTAGCCCTAGCATCCAGGCATTGCAGAGGTCTCATACCAGGGCTGAAAGGTCAAAGTGAGCTCCATTCCATTGCATTGACTAATGCTGGGAATGTCCAGGTTGTTTTGTCAGAGTCAGTGGTATCAGGGTCTTTGGCTGCCTTCCCCTTCAAGGTTGTCGCTGGAGCTGGAGTGGGTGTGGTGGCAGCAGTAGGCCTTTTGATTGTTCTTTCCAAGTAGCCTTGAGCTCCTTGAGCTCATGCCACTATTAGGACATGACTTTTATATTGTACATAGTTGGTTCTGTCAAATTGTTGATCCTTGGGAAATGTAGGTGGGTTTGTTGCTATAGATGAGTTGGTCAACATTTTGTATTGGAATTGTAGTAGCTTTTCATGCCAAAATAAAATTTTATGAGCTGCTGGGTCACATTGAGATTGTTGCATTCACAGTGAAAGAGCAAAACAGATGCCTCATAACCTGTAGAATAGAAACAAAGATTAATCTACAGGCAGACTGTGAGTATATGTATGAACAAAGTAAGTAATGCTAGCTCATCCTCAGAGGTCTTGACAATAATGGTAAAGACAGCTGAGGGTGAGCAATTGTTGATATCAGTAGATATATGGTGGAAATAAGGTTTGAGATAAATAATAGCAAATAACATACAATGCCAATGCTATACAGTGGCAGCAGCAGCAGCAGCAAAAAGATATATAAGGTAAGTATACCAAAAAAGGAAATTTAGACATGCAATGGATGCTGGGAGTCCATTCCAACTGGAATGTCTTCTTGCATTGGAGGTTGCTGGGGTGCTTCATCCACATCTTCAGTTGTAAATGGTATTCCCTGTGCAGAGCTCTTGATTTCTTGATGGAGGTACACTCTTCCTGAACAGTTTTGATATCAGTGCCTTCTGAGCTATTTGCAATAAGATGTCAATGTCATTCTAGAAATTGTACATGAAAGGACTCATATATTCTGTGAGTTCTAGTGTCATAACAATGGTATGCCTTGGTGCTCTGACCATATCCTATCAGGACTATTCAATCTCACAGCCATAAAGTTTTGGGTTGTGTTGATGCTAGATCAAAATGAAAGCCTTGCAGCTTATATAATGCATATATGAATAGTTGGGAGTACATTTATACCACAGTTTGAAAGGAGTTTTTCTGCAGAGAGATTTAGTTGGTGTTTTTGCATGTAGGTGTGCTGCAGTTAGGTAGAACTCATCCTATAAAGATTTGGGGCATTTAGCAGCCAAACACATAGTTCCTGCCTTTTCTTGACTTGTTCTACGCATTCTTTTGATGCACCCTAAGTGCTCAGAGGTGTACAGTGCACCAAACTCAGGACAGGATCTGATGGCTGTGAGTTACTTATCCATCTCATTACTTTTGAGTTCTCCATCATGTCCTGTGTGGTACACCTTGATTCTCCTACCAGTTTATAGTTCTCATGTCTTCTCCAAAGCCTTGGATGCTGGCAATGCATTGCTTTTGGATTTAAGTGGTACAGACCATGGCATGTTCATATGATTATCAATTATATCCATTATACATTTGTTTCTAGTTTGCAATTGTACACTCATGGGGCTAGCTAAATCTACCCAGACAATGTCCAATGCATTCTCTGCTGGGTTTTCTGTTAAAGCGAGGAGCAGTGTGTGTTTGGCCTGGTTCAAAGGCACAATGACAGTGGTGGCTAAGATGGAGGGAATTGTGTAATCACCAGTTGACAGAAGCTCTTAGTTCAATATCAGGGTCAATGTCAGCCATGAAGCCTCGATTATTTCAAAAATTCAGTTGAGTTTTGATTTGGCAGGTCTAATGAGGCTACTCCCACAAATTTGTTTGGTTTGGGTGCAGGAGTTTCAAGTTGGGCCTTTTGAAGGTGCAATAGGTCTATAATATAGGCCTGGCCATCAAGGCCTCTGACTGCAATACCAATTTTGAGGGTGTGAGCTTCTCCTGACTTTGATTTTCTTCTCCCTTGTGCAGCTTTGCATGTAGCCTTGAATTTTCTGCAATGTATCTTTCTGCCATTCTGTCTCCCAGATGGATGCACCACTCCTTGGTGTGACCACAGCATGGCTTCTTTAGAGAATGGCAGATGTTGTGGCAAAGCTGACCATGGCCATGGTTGTGGCCAGAAAGATTTCCATTGCCACTGTCCTAAGCAGGAAGAGCAATGTCAGTTCTGGGAGATTTTGAGAGTAGCAAGACTATCAATAGTCTGGAAGAGCTTGCAGATTTTGATGGAGGTGTAGGGCTCCTCCTTGATGGAGTCAGCCAGACTGTAAGAGACTTGAGTTTATACTGACTTCAAGAGATTCATTGATACAATTGAGTAGCACAATACATTTGAGCAAGTCCTTGTCAATAATTCCTATTGCAAATGCATGGTCAATAAAGTTGCAGATCTTCCTAGCAGTAACTTCAATGGGCTAAAAAATTAAGCAAATGTGACAGTACACATTCCATAAAATTAGAATATATAAATGTAGTTAAAAACATAGAATAAATAAATAATTTTTTTAAAAAAAGCATCAGAAATAGGTGCATATGTAGTGAGGACTTCTTGTATGAGAGAAACTTTCTTGACAGGTCCTTTCCTTTGGGCTCTTACTTTCAGGAAATTATAGCACTCCTTTGCCATACTGTCAGTCTCAAGTCCCACTCCCATTTGTTCAGTTTCAGAAAGTGCTGCCCAAACAATGCCAATGATAACACTGTTGTTTCCTAGCCAATTGTCATGAGCAACAGGCTCAGTATTTGAATCAGGCTCAGTTATGAGATGGTAGGGGTCACTCTTGGGAATGAATATATATACTGATCTAGACCACTTTGCTTGGGAAAGATTTCAAGTTTTATTGGCAATTTCATGAACTCCTCAGTTGTATGATCAAAGGGGGTTGCCAAGATTGGCCAGTGGGCATTGTGCTTGATAGGCTGGATGTGTGGATAGGCAGTGTCTGTAACAAGGATAGAGCATGGTGAGGGAGACTTTGATCCCATGAGTGTAAGAGTAAGTTACAGAGATTTAAGAGCAAAAAATACCAGGGTGCAAGGACTCCCAGAAGACAAAGGATAGTGTTCTGTGAGTGCATGAAGGTGAGATAGGTACATGTTAGATAGATGCAATTGATTGTGACTCAGGGCCTGAGAATGTGATACATGTGAAGTGGTCAGGATATCCAACATCATCACTTTTATAAAGTATGGCAGAAAATTCTCATAACCTGTTAGAATCCTGACAGGGAGAACATACTGTATGATAAATATAAGTATATGATTCCTCAGTCAAGTATAATTGACTGAGGTTGTTGTATGGCAAGTGCTGATATATATATGTGTTGGTAGAAACAATGGGCCATTGTAATATACTGAAAATGTAGAGGGAACATATGTTTCCATTGTGCCACACAGGAGTGTAGTTCATTGTTGGAGATGTGACTTGACAGTGTGGTGGCCAGTGGCCAAGGCTCCAACAATGGTTTCTTAGACACAGTTGATTATGTCAATTGCTACCTAGCTGCCATACAGAAGACACCATGAATAGCAGTTTTGCAAGTAGTGTATAAACAGACTGAGTGCAAGCTGGACTAGGTCCTAGAGAACCCAGTTTAGTAAAGGTGTGGAAAGAAGTAAGGGACTTAAGAAGTGTGAAATGGGCATTAGATGCTAGCCATAGTTGCTGGGAAATAATGGAAGATTGCAAGTGCTAAGGTTGCTAGCCATAATATGAACTTGGCAAAATTGTAGCATGAACATGACTTACTACCTCAATTGCTTGCAATGACATACTTTGTTTTCTATTATTCTTACCTATTTTCTAATGACCTCTTATTATAACATAATCAAGTACAGTATTGTAAATTTTTGAGTAGAACAATGACACATAACTTACAACTGTTCTATCACTGAAAGCAAACCCCATATAATGCTACAGTGCTCATCACTCTGCCATTACATATTTCAAACAGAAAAAGTCTACAAAACACTCTACTCACTGATTTGCTCTCAGGGCCATTGGCCTGATCACCCAAAAACCCAACTTGCTAATTTAACCAACCAAAAGAAAAGGACTGCAACAATGTCCAACTGGGAACCACCTAGAAAGAAGGATAGCAGCCAACCAGCAGTAGCTATGAGCAGAACTTGTCACAATGGCAGAGGTAGCACCTTGATTGCAGCCTAAGCTGGATGGAAGTTGGCAGCAACCAACTCAGGGGCAGCACTCCCTGTGATTAACAACTCAGTGAAGTCAATCCTAGAAACATGGTTCCTGGAAGAAGAGAGCATCCTGGAGGACTCTGCTACTGTGCCTGACTGGTGGGATTGGCACACCCAAGGATGGGGCCAATGGCAAAGGACAGAAAGATAGAACTGGTATGTACAGACCAAATATGTTACATTGGTAAAGACAAAGAAAAGACTAGGCACACCAAAGTGCAAGTAAGTTTGGATAGCAAGGTTGAATCAGAAGAAGGAGTGGGTGTACCTGGTTACTATGGTACTGGGGTCCTTTTCCATCAAAGGAAGACCAGGCTTTGGTTAGCCAGCCTAGGCTTGTTACCTAGGAGAGTGATAGGCCACAAGAAGCCCAATGAGATAATCATGGAATCCTATGAGTTCATAAGGGAATCCCACAGATTTGTAAAAAGCATGGCTGAGGACCTAGCCAAGCTGGATGCACTGATCATCTAGAACCAAACATGGGTCCATGAAGAAGTGGAGTCAAGAGTAATGGTGAAGTTGAGCATCTGTAGGTGTGATTGGTCAAGGCATGGAGGAAAAAGGGGAAAAAGGCTTGCCTAAGGCCTGTAACAGAGCCCAATGGACAGGTAGATTCAGGTTACATGAAATTGGGCCCATGACCAGGCAAAGAGTACCAATGAGAGATGCAATTGGTTGAGCCTATGTCAGTAGAACTTGACCAGATGATCAATGAGCAAACCCACTCACAAAACAAGGACAAAAGGGCTAATGGAAGATGAAACTCAGAGCCACTATTCTGAGCAAGTGAAAGATTGAAAAGAGCACATACTTGGAGGAGGCATTCCAGAGCCTCAGTCCCAGGGGAAGCTCCCAGGAAGGATCTGCTTTAGTTCCAAACCTTTGGACAGTGACTTGAGTGACAAGAGCAGCTCCTGATCTGATAGTGCAGGCACAGATAAGGAGTGATACCACCAAAGGAAGGGACACAGAAATTCCCACAAGAGGAGTAGGAACAAAACCACTAAGAAGGGGCCTTATGGATAACTGGCCTAATCCACCTGACAAGTACAATGGGGAGGCAGATGCTGTAAAATATTATCAGTTCCTGTCTCAATTCACAGCCTATTTAAAAAAGGGTAGAGTATCTGCTGAAGACCAAATCCCAGAAGTCAAAAGCTTTTCAAAGGGAAAGGCTTACCAGTTCTACTTCAATGAAGTATCAATGGAAATGAAAGAATGGAACATCTGTGGATTCTTAAGAGGCCTATTCAATGCATGTTTCCCACCCAACTTCTGGCTCTTACAGCAGCAAAAGCTGGATGAGCTCAGGCAGGGTGTGATGAGTGTCCATGAGTATGCTGTGGAGCTAAAGATTCCATATAGGATGGTTGAGTACACTGAAATGAGGGAAAAGGTGTGGAAGTTGTACCTTGGCCTGGTGCCCCAGTTATAACAATGGTTGTTTGAGTCAGGATCAACCCTGAAATGTTTGAGTGGGAGGATATTGTTGAGAAAGCTGAGCTGTTTGAGGTGGTGTGAACTCTGGGCAAGGATCAGGAATGGAAGAAAGAACACAGAACCCACTAAAATACTACTGTACAGAAGGGCAGAAACCATCCAAATGAGTCCTGCCAGGAAGGCATTGGTGCTTGCATGTCCTAGGGCACCAACTCAGTGAGCATTGGGTTTGGTAAGAGTTGAAGTTATCTAGACAAGAAACATGAAAGAAAAAACATAGATAGAAGGACAGGGTTGGCAAGTGCCAATAATAACCAAAACCTGTTGACTGAAGAGAAGGAGTGCTATCAGGCAGAAGGCAGATGTTATGGATGTGGAAGCACCAACCACCTGGTCTGAACTTGTCCCAACAGCAATACAGTCAAGTCACCCAGTGGAAATGGGGGCCCTTTTGGGGTAAGGAGCAATAACATAAGCTACTCACTGGCTAAAACCAATCACTTGCATGACCTCATGAAAACCACAGCTGAGGAGATGTTGTCCATGAGGATATAGATTTGATTGTTTGCAGTTTGCTTTGAGGGTGTAAGGACCCACCATGCACCATGAGGCCACCCCTGCTAGAGGAGGTACTGGATGGCCAAGACCCCCAGATGGGACCCATCTGACTTTTCAAGAGACTTGACAGACATTGCTATAAATGGGGTGAACTTGCATGACTCAGGCCAGAGAGAGCTTACTAGGGACCCTTGGGCCATTAGGGCTGAATACCTGCTGGAATCACAGCAGCCCTACCTGGGTGATGTTGGATGAGAAAACCTCTATTGGAGGAGGTTTCTGGTATGAAAGGTTAGCAATAGCCAGTATGTCATCATAGACAGACTCACAGAGGAGGATGTCCTAGTCAATGACTGGCTGGTCCTAGGGGATGAATTCCCACTAGCATTGGACTATGTGCTCAAGCTGGCAAGGTGCCATGATGTAGACATCTGGAGGACATACTACTGGTGTTCTAACAAGCACCTCATACACCTCACCAGATAAAGTGACTGCTTGAGAAGGAGAAGACAGCCTTTGGCAGGGCTTGTCCCCAGACCATGCAGGAGGGCAATTGGTTTGATGTGAGGAAAATGGTTTATGTGAATGGGACCCCATGTATCAGGGTGTTCAATCAGGCTCTGGATTTCATGACCTGGTTGGATATTGATCTGGTGTTATGCAAGGGAATCAATCTGTGTACCTTGTATGGAAAAAGGGTGTGCAGGAGAGGACAACTCTACTATTGAGTGCTGGCAAGTTACTGGCAAGACATTGGGGGGCTTTATCTGACCACACTTGGGGAGGACTGGTCCAGTGACAGGGACAGTGAACACCAGGGACTGGAGCAGTTCCTGGCAGGGCTGATCACCAGATTTGTGGATCATGCAAGCATGGACTCTGAGCTTGAGATGCTGGAGGTAAATGTTATCAGTACTATTAGCAATTGTTGGAAGGGGGACATGCCATTGAGAAAGAATGTGGAACATAATGCATCAATTCCCAGAGACCCTTCACAGATGATACCTGACCTGGTAGTGGTGGTAGTCCATCTAGATAGGCATCTAGTACAAGTGCTACTTGACTCAGGGTTGCTTAGTGATTTTGTATCTACAGCTCTAGTAAGCCAGCTTAATCTGCAGAAGAGGGACCTGGCCTCACTGTTGAATGTTCAGATGGCTGTGCAGGGATCACACTCTAATATTAATTACACAGTGGAGGCACAGCTACAGTATCAGGGAATTAATGAGGCCCAGAAATTCAACATCATGAATTTATCTGGATATGACATGATCCTAGGCATGATCTGGTTCTTCTAGCATAGCATAATGGTGGGGCTGAACCCAACTCATGTTTGAATTGGTAGTGATGAGAGCCTTGCAATGAGGGGAAGTGGTGTGCAGAAATTGGATTCAAGAATGGTGCAGGTATACAATTTACAGATAGATGATGTCAGGCAGGAGCTGTTAAATTATGCTAAGCCTATTTGCAAGAAGCTTCAGAGTGCCCCTTACTACTATTGCAAGCAATAAATCATAAAATCCCTTTGCTGGATGCCAATAAGATTTATTCCTGGCACCCTTCCAAGTGCCTAGAGGCACTGCTGCTCTAGTGGATGGAAAAGTAGGATGACTACTTGCATACAGGGAGATGGGAAATTACTCTGAGAAGGAGCTTGGCTCCCATGTTGTGCATTAAAAAACCTGGTGCTGGCCTGCCAAGGCTGCAGACTGTTATTGATCTGTGGAAGCACAATGCAAGTACTAAGAAGATGAGCTCACTATTGCCTGACATGGAAGGGTTCCTAAGGTGCACTGCACAGGGCAGGTATTGATCCTTGATTGATGGTCAGGACACTTATGAGCAGATACAAATTATTCTGGAACATGTACCTAGAACAATGGTGAACACTCCCAGCAGAATGATGGTGAGCCATGTTGTTCAGCAGGGTGATTGCAATGTGCCAGCAACCTATCAAGCATTAATGAATTATCTGTTCTTGGAATACATAGGCAGGTAGATGGACATCTATTTGGACAACATTGTAATCAATTTGGCTATGCTGGAAGAGCATGTGCCACATGTCAGGATAGTCATTGACATCCTTAGAAGGGAGAGACTGTACCTGAGCAAGTCAAAGCTTAAACTGTTGTGCCAGGAGATAAAAATCCTTGGTCATATAGTCAACAACCAGGGCATCTGAATGGACCCAGATAAGGTGGACACCTTGATAAAGTAGAGTTATTTCATGCTGGATGCAGAGATTCTTGAAACAAGACAGCACAAGATATAATTATAATATCAGGGGAAAAAGTACATTACAGTACACTTCCAATGGTACCATAGTAAGTAGTTTCAATACTGAGTCAAGATGTGGGTTAGATGGTCCTTCACAACCAGAAGGTGGGGGAAGAGCATCTTAGAAGCTGATAGATGACTTACATTTGGTAGCAGCACTTATTTTATCAACCATTGGTAGCTTGGTGACATTGTGTCTCCCAAATTTGGCAGTGGCTGAACACATATGTGAGTTATGTCCCAATTTGGACATAACCCACCCTATGACATAGCATGTGAGCCAATAGTAAGGCAAGGTAATGTATGTACAAGTAAATAAGATAGCATTGGATGATGCCACTGGATATGATATATGTGTGTAATGAGCTATGGTCCATGCCTTTAGCATGGGCCTGTAGCTCTTGCTAAGTCCCAGACCCAACCTCACTTTGTTTGGTTAGGTCCTTGTATTTGATAATTCAATGCTAGGTCCCAGACCCAACCTCACTTCATTTGGGTTGCTTGTCTCTTACAATTCAATATACTGAGATTTCATATATAAACCAATCATGTGTCAATATTACATTATCAACAAAATACTACAATATCCACTGATATATATTAGAGATACTGAAAATTATAAAAGTTAGTAATAACCAAGGAACTATTGAAACTGTCACACTCACATTTGTAAACCATTAGGAATATCTATACTACACTGTCAGGCTATATACATTAGGTGCTGAAGTTCATAGAAGTTAGCAATTTTTTGCTTGAATCCATCAAAAGTCACACTTACATATCTAAACAATTGAGGATTTCTTGATAGACAATATTTGCAGTCATTCTTGATGTGTTTTCTGAGTCCAAAATTACTTTGATACAATCCCCTGATGTGCACTGAGAAAGTGCAACATAAAGTTGGCCATGTGCACAAACTCCTGATCAAAGGTCCAATCCAACATGCTTGACTGATTGATCCTGAGAGTTGTTGATTGTCATGGCAAAGGCCGATCAAACTGGGAATTGTCTCCTGCACAATGGAATTGGCAAATCCTCTTCAGAAACATCCATGTTGAATCTTGGAATAGAAACAATTGATCCTGCAAACTTGACAAATCCAGTTATGTATCAATTTGGACATAACACACCTCCAGACATAGCATGTGAGGCCGATAGTAGGGAAAGGCAGGCTTATGTAATGTATGTACAAGTAAATAAGATAGCATTGGATGATGCCACTGGATATGGTATATGTGTGTAATTACTAGTACCATTAATAAATAAGTGTACTGACTGGACATGCCATTACATCAAGCTACATCCTCTTGTCAACAGTTCATAACCTAACTATCTCAAAACATTTCTTACATTCATTTCAATAGTGCAAAACTACGAAACAATTTACAATCTCTATATTTACTCCTTAGCCACAACAATAATTGGCTTCCCAACAGCATTACCTCCACCCAAGAGCATATCAATCAGTGCTTGAGGAGCATTCTGAATTCCATTAGTAGCATACTCCTCACTCTTTAGTTTTCCTTGTGCCATGAGAGCGGGAACTTGTTCCATGAACTTGCCAAAGTACTGAGGGATAAATTCTGGGACTATGAAGCCCCTAACATCAAGTCGCTTTTTCATAATCAAATGGGAATTCTTTGAAAGAGATAAAGATAGTTTCAAAGGAAATCAAGAAAAGCAGACCTTAAGACGATAACGTTCCTCTGGGGGGACATTATCACTCGAGACCACTCCACAAGCCTTATCAAACAATGATCGGATCAGAGTTAATTACACAAGTTCATGAGAAGTCTGACTTACAATTGCGCGAGACCTGGGCAAAAGGGCTTCCAGTGCTGCATCCAGTGCTTCTCCCCCGACATTGTCCTACATATAGAGCAATGGATCCAGCATGTGTTACGGGGCATACAAGAAAGCTTACCCAGAAGACATGGATCGGGCCATGTTGCTGAAGCACCGACTCATAGCTCTCTTTCTTGTAGTTGAAAACAACATCAGCGCCGAGGGATCGTACGTATTCAACTTTAGAGTCCGACCCCGCAGAAGCAATGACCTTCATTCTAGGAATGTTCAAGGTTGGATAACAAGAGGTAGATTCAAATTGTACCGACCCCTCAAGCTTTGCAAGTTGTACAACCATACTGGGAGATAAGATATTAGAGTCACACCATACACGTGAAATTTATAATTATACCTTCCTACACCCGAGGCCCCAGATGAAACAAAGATTGTATCACCCTAACAATAGATAAAATGAGGCAAAGACAGATACCAGGGGTCGAGAAAGGCTAACTGGTTTGGCTTCTACTAGGCCATTGAAGCCGACAAAGCCAGTGAGACCAGGAGTTCCGAGGAGGCTTATGTATTTAGAAAGAGGATATAAGCCATTAGGGTTTGGAACGACCTGAAGGGCGAGTGAATCCATGTCGAAAGTATGTGGCGCCCATTCCTTTAGGTCAAAGGCGACACGCCCTTCACATACAAGTCAAATGTACTCGGCCTCTGTGATATTTATCATTCTCACCTTCGATATAAGGCTGAACCGTATAGGCTTCCCAGGGCGTTTGACCATACATGTAGTCGCCAGGTTTGATGCCGTCCTTCTCAGAACGCAATACAACAACTAGCCCAGGCCCGATGATTCTCAAGAGACTCGTCAGTACTAATGATGTGTCGAAACTACCCCGAGACATACGGGGCGCCAACCACGAAGGTTGTAGTATAGCTATCGGTCTTAGGATCGCGCATACGCTCACGCATGGCGGGTTCTGGACTGAAGTGCGAGATTCAGTATTCAGAATCAAAAAGTGTGAGCGAAATAATTCCCTACCTAAGTATGAGGGTCTTCGTCAGAAAACCTCCCTTGAGAGGAACATCGTCAAGATCGATGGCACGCGAATTATCAAAGATGATATGTTGGCCGACAATAGGCAGTTCTCCTGTCGCAGGACGCTTGGAGAATAAAACGCGAGGGTTGGAAGGCATTTCAAAACAGAGCAGTTGATAAGGAATATATTAGGGAAATGGGTGCGAATCAAGGTGAGCTACTTTATATAGAAAAGAATGACCTGTTTTCTCTTTGATTTGTCATCGACTCCGCCTCGGCAGCTAATCGGTGCCGAGTGAGAAGGAATATCCAGCACATGTCCATTTGAACTAATCTGAACTGTCAACATTCACGATCGATGGCGCTGACCAAAACCACGGAACAGTTCATCAACTCAACTTGATATGCCAAAGAAAAGATATATTTCTGTTTGTCGCAAAGCTGTGCATCTTCATACTGTTTTATACCCATAGCCTAAACATGCCCTTCGTGCCTTACGGTCTCTTTCAAATACGGGAAGGATGTCAGTACGGATCACACATATACGGCTGTACCATACACGGGTTGGGTTGGCAGCTAAGCATTTGGAGATCCTATGGGGACAGATACGACACCGAAGTTCATCGTTTCATGACTGCCATCCGGGCCTCTGACATTGTGATGATCAGTATTTCTAAATTCTCGATTTAGCGAGGAAGTTTGGCCAAGTTTTGATACACACGTTGCCTGATCTCTGATCAAGTTTCTGATCTTCTGTCGGAGACAAATAAGTATCCACCCCATTGATTGTGTAAGTCAAATCCAGATTCAAAACCAGTTTAAGGATCGACCCCATTGACTGTGTAAGGTCCAATCCAGATTCAAAACCAGTTACTCGGAACCGCTCTCCGGTTTGCCTGCCACTCAATGTTTTCTACTCATAAAGGTATCTATCTAATCAATCATACAATAATTCAATCAGAAATCAGAATGTATTGTCCGTAGCGTAATCTGCCTATCATAAAGAAGCTTCATTTATGTTGCTGGTTATCGTTTGATGAATCATTGACAGAACTCTGATGCCCAGAAGCGAACGTGACCGAGTTATCTTCGCAACTTCAACTCCCACAGTTCAGGATACAGATAAATTGCAACTGCTTCATTGATCCTTCCCTTCAGCCAAGGAACTCGACATGGAGATCCACACGCCACTAACAAAGCTCCTTAGTAAGTCCTTTCTAGTAGACAAATTCCTTCAGAACATCCTCCAAACCCAAGTCATACAGACGTGAAACTGCCCATTATATCAGCTCCCATGGCATTCGCGAGCGCCGTAGATTTGGCCAGTGAAGTCACCGCTGCCTCCGCGTTCGGCATGATAGGAGCAGGTGAGCTTTTCAATGCCTACCGAAAGGAGTCCAGATGACGACTGTTTCCAGGGTTTTCTTCTTCACAGGAACTCAAGGGATACTTACAAGCGGTTCGGACCAAGCTTAATATTTCCGAACACGCTCCTGTCCCAATCGGCATCGGCTTCATTGGCTGGATTTTAGACAAAACTGAAAGTTCTGATGATCCACGCATCGAAAACATTTTGGAGGAAAAACCGGTAGCTATCTGGTTTGCCTTCGGCGTGGACCTTGGAAAGTATATCGCTCAAGTACGCACGTTCGATGCCAAAAGAGACCACAAAACCATTATTTTCGTAATTGTCAATTCTGTCGAAGGTGCTTTGCAAGCTGCCAACGAATGGAAGGTCGATGTGATTGTTGCTCAAGGTAACTTGAAGTAGCAAGCATTTACTCTACTCTTTCTGACACCATTCGCTGGATACAGGAATCGAGGCTGGTGGTCATGGTGGTTCAGAGGCCCCTCCCCTTCTGTCTCTGCTTCAAGCAATACTGCATGCCATACCGAATGGCCCCTTAATTGTGGCAGCCGGGGGTGTGTCAACTGGTTCGCAGATTGCGGCCCTTCTCACAATGGGTGCTGCTGGAGTTGTTCTCGGCACTCGTTTCCTTTTCACAACAGAGTGCACTTACCCACCCGAAAAGAAAGAAGTTTTGATCAAAGCGAATCTCAATTCGACAACACGTTCACTTGCTTTCGATGAAGTTGGTAGAACAATGGGGTGGCCCCCGAAACATGACGGACGAGCGATTACAAACAATATCATTTATGACATGCAAGAAGGGCTTGATGTCCGGGAACGCCTGGCAAGGTTTGATGCGAGCGTAGCGTCCGGTGATACGTCTAGGCTGATTGTTTGGGCTGGTGTTGGTGTTGGACTTACCCAGAAGATCACGAGCGTAGCGGTATGTGATACTAACGATCGAAGACTCGAATACTGATCGTTGAACAGGATGTTGTTATGGAATTGTCCAATGATATGATCTCGGCTTTGAAGTCCGCTTCAGGATTGATTGTGTAGTGGATTTCCTCCGAGCTGGTATATCCCATGTATATGTACTGTAATTCAATCTCATGATGAATATTGCGCATTGGCAGAGGAATTATGTAGCAATATCAAGGCAGAGGAATTATGTAGCAATATTAAGTATGTGGACCTCAGTTCACCGGAAAGAACTCTGTTGACCTGTAGCAATATTAGGTATGTGTACTACAGGAGAAGTATGTAATCGATAAGTAAAAATAAGATAAAACTGGACATATCCTCAGTTCACCGGAAGGAACCGAGGAAATCCATATATAGAAGGTATTTTATACGGCCGTCCAGACGACTGTGGCTGAGGTACTGTATAGTCGCAATCGGTGACGATCGAGCTTTACTGAGAAAGAGATGAAAAAGGGAAATTAAGTTGAAATAGCCGAACGCGGCCGCCACAGCTGAGAGTCGTCTTGTAAACACTCCCCCAGACTCAAAGTTACGGCTTTCGATTCAACGGCTTGACAAGATGCTCGTGGCAGGATCGAGAAAGCCGCTTGATGAAGAGGTCTGCTGGAACGACGTCGATATCTCCTCTCTTGACACGTTCGCGAATATAATGATGCCGAATATCGATGTGCTTAGCGCGGGCGTGTCCTTTAGTGTATTGAACAAGGGACTGTGCAGGAGAATTGTCAACACGAATAAGGGCAGGAAGATTGTGGGGCGAGTCGACGTCCAGCAGCCAGTTAAACATCCACATGGCTTGCTGAGCGCCTCGGGACAACGCCATGTACTCGGCCTCAGTAGTGGAGAGTGCGACGGTGGGTTGTCATTTAGAACTCCAAGATACGGCTTCCCCAGCCATGCTGAATACATATTCTCCAGTGGATCGGCGAGTATCGAGGTCTCCTCCATATTCCACATCAACATATCTAATGGGCTTTAGATCTCCCCTTTTCGGTACTATCGTGTCCATAGTGTTTCAAAAAAAATTTGAAACCATGAATAACAAGATATCTACAGTACATTGGACCAATTGCACTTTCGAAGTTAGTGTGATAATATATACTCTAGCCTACTCCAGTATCACTGTGGTAGAAGGTATGCTTGTGATTGTGTCGGAAGGAAGCCAGTTGTACAGGTCGCAAAACCAGTGTCTCAAAACTTTTGTCACAAATTGTCATGCTGACTCATCAGCTTATACTTTACATATAGACGAGCTACGCCCCGTGCCTTCGGCACGGGCCTGTAGCTCTTGCTTCATCCCAGACCCAACCTCACTTCGTTCGGTTAGGTCCTTGTAATTCAAACTTAATGCTTCATCCCAGACCCAACCTCACTTTGTTTGGTTAGGTCCTTGTAATTCAAACTTAATGCTTCATCCCAGACCCAACCTCACTTTGTTCGGTTAGGTCCTTGTAATTCAAACTTAATGCTTCATCCCAGACCCAACCTCACTTTGTTCGGTTAGGTCCTTGTAATTTAAACTTAATGCTTCATCCCAGACCCAACCTCACTTTGTTCGGTTAGGTCCTTGTATTTCAAACTTAATGCTTCATCCCAGACCCAACCTCACTTCGTTTGGTTAGGTCCTTGTATTTCAAACTCAATGCTAATTTCCAGACCCAACCTCACTTCATTCAGTTAGGTCCTTGTATTTCAAACTCAATGCTAAGTTCCAGACCCAACCTCACTTCATTCGGTTAGGTCTTTGTATTTTGTCAACTCAATGCTAAGTCCCAGACACAATCTCACTTCATTATATTCTACTCAATGCTAAGTCCCAGATCCAACCTCACTTCATTATATTCTACTCAATGCTAAGTCCCAGATCCAACCTCATTTTATTTGGTTAGGTCCTTGTATTTCAAACTCAATGCTAAGTTCCAGAACTACTGAGAATATCTATACTACACTGTCAACCCATATACATTAGGTGCTGAAATTCACAGAGGTTAGCAATTTGGTGTTTGAAAGAGATCTACCTTAAAAGCAGAAAGCCAATAACTGTTTAGAAAAGAAAATGGATAATACTTGAATTAGTTCTCAGACAAATATAGAAAAAGCATACCTGCAAAGCTACTGAACACTCAGAAAAGGAGCCTAATGAAGAATGTAGTGAAGTCTGATTTCAGCCATGATTAGTCCATAAAAGTTACACTCAGAAAAGGAGTATACCTAGCCCAATTCAGCTTCAATATAGAAACAACCACCAAAATCAGCCATTGAACAATTAAGCAAAGAAAAGAAAGCTCACCTGAAAGAAGAGAAAGCTACTCAATGCTCAGAAAAAGTCTAAAGAAGGATGCAATAGTGAAAATCTGGTTATCAGCTATGATCAGTGATTGGAGATGACAAAAAGTAGAGCATACATAGCCAGTTAAGTGTAAAAACCTCCAAAAGAGGGTCAGTAGAGTCTATCAGGCCAATCAAAGCTTCTTCTCACAGTATCAGAGCAGAGAGAATGGTTGATGCTTCAGATTGGAAAGAGAGGTCAAAAGAAAGAGTGATTTGGTGCAATGATTGATCTTTGCCACACACCAAAGGAAAAGGCCGAAAATTAGAGGTCAGCCAAGTTATGTAATTTTACATAAGCATTACATAAGGAATCTTCCCAGGTTGTTGGAAGATTGAGGCACAGCCACTTTTCCAGGGGTTGTCGCATAGTATATAGATAACGAGCTACGGTCTGTGCCGAAGGCATGGGCCTGTAGCTCTTGCTTCATTCCAGACCCAAACTCACTTCATTTGGTTAGGTCCTTGTATTTCAAACTCAATGCTGAAATCCAGATCCAACCTCACTACATTTGGTTAGGTCTTTGTATTTCATCAACTCAATGCTGAGTCCCAGACTCAACATCACTACATTCAGTCAGGTCTTTGTATTTCATCAACTCAATGCTGAGTCCCAGACTCAACATCACTACATTCAGTCAGGTCTTTGTATTTCATCAACTCAATGCTGAGTCCCAGACCCAACCTCACTATGTTTGGTCAGGTCTTTGTATTTCATCAACTCAATGCTGAGTCCCAGACCCAACCTCAAACCTCATCTCTTTCCAGCATACTTTGCTGCTTGCAGGCCAAGGGATTTCCAAGCTTTAAGGATAGGACAGGTAGGATGCATAGTTTGTGATGATCATTGCAACACAGGAACAGCCTCAGGTTGTAGTATGAACATCAGCACAGGAGTGGTTGCAGGTTTGGCATGGAGGGGACCATTAGTCATGCATATTCTCAGTGCAATCTGTTGTCTGGAGCAAGGAATAGTGGAAGTAGCTGTGTTGGTAGACATCTGAGTGGTAAAGATCAAGTTGTTGTCCTCAGGATAACCAAGGTTTGGTGACCAATACCTTCTTCAAAAATAATGTTTCTGCTGGTGATGATGACTTTGTTGTGTAGTTGGTAGCTGTGGCTTGAGTATCCAATCATGATGTATTTGACTAATTGAGGGTTGAGTTTAGATTTGATGAGCTCCTTGGAGACTCTGGCATATCCAACACATTCAAATGGACATAAATGGCCCACATTCTCCTTCCTCCCCATTCATTTCTCCTCTGGTACAATTTCAGAGTGCTGAGCTGATGGCAGGAGATTTTGGTGTGGATAATGGTAGAAGTTTCCTCAGCCCACAAGCTCTTTGGTAGTCCACTGTCAGCAAGCAGGCATTGGACTCTGTTGAAGACAGTGCAAATTGATCTCTCAACAACTCTGCTTTTGGAATGAGCATAAGGTACAATCATCTTCATCTAAATTGTGCCAGAGATGGTGATAAGACCTTATTCTTGCTGTGTACAGATTTCCTTCTTTTCCTATGTTTTTGGTGACTTCCAGATGTTTCAGTTTCTATGTGATGCAATGGCCACATGACTTCATTATGTGTGGTCTAGGCCCTCACCCACTGACCAACTTTCCTGTAGCAACTTCTGCAGCCCTCCTAGCAAAGTCCCTGATAATACTTCCTGTTCTGTTATTATTGCTATGGTTTCATTATTTCTTGATTTGAACTTATTTTCTTAGTATGCACCACTCTAGCAACCAGCATACTGGCTATCATTCCAGGTGTTGGATTTCACTATAGTTCAAAATATCACATGTTGTTATTAGCCCCAGACTTCAGATCTAAGTCTAGCAATTCTAAAGCCTCTTCTTTTGCTCTAGCACTTTCTCTCTATTGGGTTAGTAGCCTCATTGTTTTGCTCAGCCAGTACCACCTTAGAGTACTATTATGCCAAGGCTAATTTTATTTTGTTGTGTTATTGTCCCCTGTGGCTGATGCCTTCTTTGTTACTCCTAGCACCAGCCTTTGGCATTATTCTGCTAGTGCCCCTTCATCTAGCAACCTTAGTTCTACTCTAATTGGGTTTACCCATGGAGTTTTCCCCTTCCCTATTTGCTATTGCCATCTATATCTATCAACTTTGTGCTAGCAACCTAGTGCCTCTCTTGTATCTTGCAGGCTTTCTGGGACCTAGCTCAACTTGCACCCTCATTTTCTATAGTCTGTTTATACTCTCATTGTAAAAATGCTAGTTGTTGTGTTCTCTGCATAGCAGCCAGGCAGCAACAAAAATTATCATTGTGGAGCCCACTGCAAGGGTAAGTTAAGAGCAAGATTCTATCAGAAACCCACACACAAGCTTTTCGTTGCTTGCATTCCACTCCAGCACCTTGTCAGTTTAACCTACTCATTGACCTTTTGACCCTGCCACCATCCCCACTGACTCCAGCACTGCACAACCTTGCCAACAAACTTAGCACCACATATAACTCTCTGTTTATTGATGAAATGAACAACTTCTTTCCAGGAGGCCACATACTCAGCTTTCTCCCCCCACTCTTGCCACTAACACCTCTTGACTCACTCACTTTCTTCCCAGAAATCTATTCAATACCACCTTCACCTTCTCCTCTTCCCACATTAAAACCAAGAATTGCTATAGCTGACAACAAACATCTAGTCTGCCATGTGTGCATGCAACTGTGCAATGACTCTACTGCCCCTAAGTGGGATGAGTCCTGTCCTTGCAAGCTAGCAGATTACTTCTGCAAACTTGACTACTTGTTTGGTGACTGTGGCATAACTGACCAAACTCAGAAAATGGAGTACAAAGCATGCTACATCTCATACAATATGGCAGAAACCTGACTTGGCATACCCAAATTTGGCATCTCTTTTGTTCCTGCTGGTGCTGCTGAGAAGCATTGCTACACCTATTGCAAATGGAAAGCAGCTGTGATGCAACTCTACCCTGGCACTGATGAAACAGCTTGGTATACTCTTAGCAACCTCAAACAGCTAGTTCACCAAACTTTCTCTAGTGGCTTTCCAACCTCAGCAGATTCTCAGACTACTATTGCAGCTTCCAGCATATTGCTAGATGGCTTTCAGCTAATGGCAAGCTCTACAGGGATGAGCAATGTTGCCTCTTTCAGCAGGGCATTCCTATGTCACTTTGGTCCAAAATTGTCTGCTGCCTCAAGATCACCATGCCTGACCATTATCCTGACATCCCTTACAATGTTGAGAGTGTGTTTGAGGGTGCTAGATAGGTACTGAAGGGTGCTGACACTAGCACATCCAAATCCATTGCAACCACAATGTCTACCATCTCCTGTTCTGGTTTAGTGCCCACTGCTGCCATCACTATGCCTCTGCCTGTTGTTAAATCAGATGCTGACACTGCCACTACTTCCACCATCATGAGCTCTCTTGAATGCTTGGAAGCCTTGCTCAGTGCTGGTGCCACTAACCATCCTCATACCTTCTCAGATGAATGTCACTTCTGTGGCAAAACTGGACATACTATGGTTCATGGTTGTTGCCTCCAGCTGGAACTATACATTCAGCAAGGAAAATGTTGTCACAATGCTGAAGAAAAAGTGGTGCTGCCATCTAGGGCCATGATTCCCAACTACTTGGGCAAGTGCTTGTACATGGAGCACATCAATGAATGGCACAGATGCAACCCAGGACAGCTTGCTACAGGGAACTTGACAGGCAATGCAAACCTGGATGCAGAACAGGCATTCCACCAGACCTTAATCCATGAAGTTTTGCACTTGGCTAGTGTCAGGGGACATCCCATTCTCCCTCCATCCCATTCTCCCTCCTTATGGTTTTCCTTCATTCTCCTTTGCTTTCCCTATCTGCTGGTCCCAGGTTCAGCCCTTATGCTGCACTGGTTCTCTGTCAATAATTCAGATAAATGTTGCCCCTTCCACACTGCCTCTTACCAGACCCCTGGATTGCTTTCTTTGGTCTGTGCCTACTGTTCATTATAGACCTTCCATCTTTGTATCACAAGTACTCTCAACTGAGGGCTATCTTTTGGGTATATTTGTGCACCGTCACATGCCAGGAGTCTGGAGATTGAGGCCATTTACAATGGATTCTGCTTTTGGATTGGACTCTGGATTTGGTTGTTGCTGAGTGTTTTTCCCAGAAGTTCTAGAGTAAATTTTCCAAACACTGGCGTTGTAAATTCTTAGACTTGTTCTCTTTGGATCTCCATCTGCCAGGTGAGTAGTTAGACCTCTAGAACTTCTTGTAGATGCTGAATAGACTTTGGATCTCCCTCTGCCAGTTGTGTGATTGAGCCACAGCTTCCAGAGGTTGCCCTTACAGACAAAAATCCAGGCCTCTCTCTCACAAAGAATGCATTGAGTTGCTAGAGAGGGAACTGATGGCTTTGCAATGCCCCAACATCTTTGATAGTGTAGAGATCCCTCATGCTAAAGGTTATTGCCCTGCTCCTCCTGCTCCAGCCCAGTTGCCTCCAATCCTGCTCCTGCTGTCCCTAGTGCCACTACTGCCAACAAAGCACCACAACCAGTCTCCCATCCAGCCACTTCTGCTCCTGTCACTAGCACCAGCAACCCTCAGCCTCCATTGCATCTGTTCTCTGCTATCCATAATTGCTATGTCCCACCCAACACTTGCAATTTTGCTGCCACTGACAAGGGCCAAGATGGTGCTTATAGAACAATGCCCCTGATTACAACATTGAGCAGACTAAGGCAGTTTTTGATTGCATTCTCCAGACCAAGGTTACAGTGTTGGTTGGTGAATTGTGCTCACTCTCTTCAGACATTTGCAATTAGTTCTGCAATGCAATCACCCCCAAGTGCAATCTAGCAACCAACATTGCCACTGCTGACAAACCTTCTGAACATGATGCCTCCATTGAAGAAATCCTGCTGACTTTAGCCTACAATGACACCACCTTTAGTCTGTCCTCAAACACTGTTACAGCTCAGGGTATTCCAGGGGATCTAGCACCAATTACCACCATCAATCCAGTTGAGGCTTACATTGAGTTGGTACCCCCAGGTCAAGACCCCATTCTTCTCACTTGGGCCAAGGAAGTGCAGTCCATCCAGTGTATTATGATGCTAATTGACAATTGCAAGTAAATTGAATGCATTGTCAATAGTGAGTCTCAGATTATCTCTATGTTGGCTGAACTTGCTAGCAGTTTATGCTTGACTTACAATCCAAGCATTGTTCTTAACATGCAGAGTGCTAACAGCACCATGGATCAATTGCTAGGCCTAGCATGCAACAGTCCCTGCACTATTGGCAACATTACATTTCACCTTCAAATTCACATCCTTTGATGACCAGTGTACAATATTCTACTTGGCTGCCTCTTTGATGTTTTGAATGTTTTGGCCTGCAATGTTGTCAAGACCCTTAGCAACCAAGAAACAACACTAACAATCATGGACCCCAACATTGGCTTTTAGAACATTATACTGAGATTTCCCAGAGGCAGGCCCAAGCAACCCTGCCAGCAGTTTTGCTATGATAAAAACATGTTGCTCCAGCACCAATGTCTCCACTGCCTCCACCACAATTAGCAACAGCACTAGCAACCTGGCACTAGCAATTGAATATAAGTACCAGACTGGACAAGTTTCCTTTTTTTCTCATGCTGAATTTGACAATGATGTTCTACCTACAGACAATCTACTTACAGAAAATCTACAAAGCCCTTTTCTTGCCTATCTATATGCTACCACCCCTTCTCTTTCTGAACCTGTACCTACTGATTCCTATGTTATCTCCACAGACACTTCTGATCACCAAATCCTTGTTCTTACTACCACAATTCCCCACTCTTCCACTACAGATGTTGCTACAGAAATCTTTATTCATTACCCCTTCCCTGCTGTTTTTGTTGCTAATGATACTAAATGTAAAGGCATCCAGGTTAAAAAGAAGTACAATGTCACCTTGAGGACCAAACCCATAGCTAGCCAAGTTTCAAAAGACTTCTGTATTGAGCACAAAATTGTTGGTGACCCCCTAGCAATCATGCTGATACTTGATCTCAATCCACCTTCTTTTGTACCAACAGAACAATTTACCAATCAGCACAAAGCAACATTTGTTAGTGACCATGACACTGGCTTTCTCATTAGCAATCAACTCAATGTATTGATCAACTTTGTTGCTAAGCAAAATCAAGCATTTGCTTGGGACAACTCCAAATGTGGTAGCCTGTGCCCTGACTTCTTTTCACCTGTATGCATACCAACAGTGCCACATGTCCCTTGGGTCCAGTACAATTGCCCTATCTCACCTGGTCTTGAAAAAGAAGTCTGCAAGATCATATGTGACAAGATCAATGCTGGCATCTATGAACTCTCCAACTCAGCTTCTTGCTTGCACTGGTTCTGTGTTCTCAAGAAGAGCAGTAAGCTCTGACTTGTGCACAGTCTAGAGGCACTGAACTGAGTGACCATTTGTCACTCTAGAGTCCTGCCATTCCAAGATCATGTAGCTGAATCTTTTGTTGGATGTATTTGTGGCACTACCCTCAATCTCTATGTTGGCTACAACAAGTGCTTGATACACCCCTTCTCTCATGACCTAATGACATTCCAGACCCCCTTTGGTGCCTTGCATTTGGTGACACTACCTATGGGTTGGACCAACTCTGTGCCAATCTTCCACAATGACATCAACTTCATCTTGCAACTGAAAATTCCCCACAATGTACTCAGCTTTATTCACAAAGGGACTTAGGAAGACAAAGGAACTATACACGGTCAAGACAAGGCGGAGACAAGGCAAGACAAGACAGAGAACAGAGATAGATTTGAAACTAAAAATAGAAACAGGGACAAGACAAAAGACAAGACATGGGAAACCGGTAAATGCAATATCAAGACTAAAGTACTAGGGGTTCTTCTAAGACTTATATACCTACTACTGGGCAGCTCTGGAGGGCAGAGGAGATGGCGGCGGCTTGACGGAACTGCGTGGAGTCAATGGTTGTCAGGTGCGATCTTGGAACGGGCTGCAGTGACATTCTGATGGGATCAGTTGGAAAGCAGATCGTTCCGGGGTCGGGGAAAGCCTCGGGAGTCCAGGGGAATTCAGGGGATGCATCAACTGCTGCGGAGAAGGCATCAGAGTTGATCAAAGAGCCGTTGGAGTCTGCTGAAGAAGTGTCGGAGTTGCCCGAAGTGGGCGCGGAGGGTGGGCGAGGGTTGGGGAGTTTGGTGGAGCATTGAAGGGGGGGCTGGGGGCAGTGTCGGGGTCTAGGGAGTGGGTCGTGACATCACCCCCCCTTTAGTGTTGAGACCCTCAAGACGCAGGGTACAGTTTGGGGATTGGTGGGGCATGGGAATCGAAGTCGAGCAATATCGATCAGACCGCAGTAGTGGTGGCAGCATGGGAAATGAAGTCGAAGCATGGCCGCCGCTCAGGGGGTTCTTTCCCAGTCATTGAAAAGGATCGGACGTACTCTGGAGTTCCCAAACTTTTCCAATGTTGTCTTCCGTGTATTCTCCAGCAGCGTCCCCCTCCCCATTGGCACATACCTTGACCTCTTCCTTGGAGGACTCTGAGGGTTGGCAAGACCATAGGCGGGTGCAGGCAATGTACTGTAGTCGTGAGTACCATCTCTTACTCATCGTGGCCAGAGTGCTTGAATGAGCCCTGTCAGAGTTGTTGGCGGTGGTGGCGGGCCCTTTGGGGCCTACATTGGGGGAGGTTCCAGCGCAGTCGGCGGGGGAGATGGTCCTTGCTTCTCGCTCCAGGTCTGGTATGGCCCCCGGGGTGGTCTGCCCCATCCCTATAGGGTTGAGAGTCGCGCAGGCGGACGTGATGCCAGAGTACTTTGCAGAGGCCGCAGAGTGAGCAAGAGGTCCCCCGACGTTGGAGTGGTGTCAGGCAGTGGCCCTGGTGCATCATTGGCATGTCCCTTCCCTATCGAACTAACTCACGTTTTTAGTGCGCATCCTGTACCCGGCAGGGTGAGCAGTGCGAGTTTGAGGAGCCTGTGCCAGGGGTGCGGCGGGATACATCAGTGTGTCTCCCATGTTGCTTGTGGCACGAGAAGTGCTCTGTCACTCTGAGTTGGCGTGCCACTTGCATTGCAGCAGAACAGGGGTGGGATCGTGAGTGGGTTGCAATGCAGTTGGAGGAGGGTCAGAGGGGTAGGGTCTTAGGGAGGGGTTCTGGGGTAGAGGGGGGGGGTTGGCGTGGGGTGGCCCCCAATGAAGATTGGGCCCCCGCGGGGTGGGCAGAGGGAGGGGGCCCCTGCAATGCGCAACAAGGGTAAATGGAGGGCATCCCCCTTGCCAGAGGTGGGGCCTAGCAAGCGGGCATGGGGGGAGCCAGCGTTGGCAGGCCCTCCCGGTCCTACGGTGTATTCCCTGACTTCTGGGACCTTGGTTGAGCTATCTGCAGGAGGGTCGTGGTCAATCATCAAGGCTTTCCTGCAGCATTGGGCAGAGGAGTTGGAGAGGTTGTTGGCCGCATGCAGGGAGGAGGTCCGTAGGGTGGGGGAGGAGAGGGACAGGTTTTGGAGGGAACTGGACGAGGCTCGGAAGGAATGGGACTTGGCATGTAGGGATAAGGATATCGCCATGGGGACCACCATGGAGCAACTGTCGCAGCTTCAAGAGTTGCAAGCACACATGAGGCCATTGGAGGCGCGGGCGCAAGCAGCAGGGCAACAATCAGAGGGTCAGGAATGTGGGGAACTCAGCGGGGGCCCAGTGCAGAGGTGACCCAAGTGACGGCGGAGAGGGCGTGGCAGCGGGAAGAGTGGCTTGCCAATGAGGCAGCCTCGGGGCAGCAGGGAGTGATCCGTAAGTGCTCCCTTCATTTCCCATTTACTACGAGCTGACATTCGATTCTGTAGACTGGGCTAGGGAGCATTGCATCCTCCTTGATGGAGCATCAGCGGTGCTGGGGTCCATTCATGACGGGCTGGCAAGGATGCCTGGGGATCTCCTGCTGGAGTTGGGGCAGGGGGTCATGCAGATGGGGCGTCTGCTGGCGGGACATTGGCGGAGGGCAATGGCAGACCCCAGAGTGTGGTGGGAGGTGGCGGTGGACGTGGCGGAGCCATTCCTGGGGCATCCCAAAGTCCTGGCAATGGTAGTAGCGCAGCTGGAGGTGGATCTGGTGGGAAGGATCGCGGAGGCAGACTCAGGGGGGGAGGGGGAGTAGGGGCTTTCTGGATTCCAGTGTCTCGTTGCCCCGTGCTCCCTTGTTCCTATATTCTGTATTTGTAGTCTTATTAACATTGGACTCTGCATTTCTACTGAGTGTGAGAAGTTTTCAGAATGAGCGGGGGGCAAGGTAAGTGAAAACACATAGGGGAGTACTCGTGGGAGTTGAATCCCTGATAAATCTAGAGGCAGGGGTTATGCCCACTGATGCCATCTGCACTTGCTAGTCCCGGAGGTCCCGGGGCTTGGTGGGGTGTTGTCAATGGAAGTTCTGGAGTTTGTCAGGGGCTCCGTCGAGGTTTTTTCGGGGCTCCCACATGTCATCCTCAGGTCCATAGCCTTTCCAGTGGACCAAGTACTGGGGTTATCTGTGGACCAAGCAGGAGTCAAGGATCTGGTCGACCTTGTAGTGGTACTTGTCCTCGACCTCGACGGGGGGTGGTTGGCTGGGGCGCTGGCCAGGGAAGGGGTCTGGGGCATGTTTTTCAAGGAGTTGAGTGTGGAACATGGGGTGGAGGCCTTTCAAGCCCAGAGGTAGGTCAAGTTTATAGGCATGTGTGGAGACCTTCTGGAGGACTTTAAAAGGACCGAGGCGCTTGTGGTCTAGTTTGATGGAGGGCCTCCAGGTCTTGAGGTTGCATTGATCGAGCCAAACCAAGGTGCTGGGAGGCCAGTCGGGGGTGGAGTCGCATCGGACGTCGGCATGTTTGGAGTAGGCTTGATTGGCGGTGTTGATCTTGTCCTGGAGAAATTGGTGAAGGGATCGGAGGTCCTCAGCAACTTTGTGGGTGGCATGGGAGGGGATGTCCTTCAGGGACAGGGTGAGTCAGGGGTTATAGCCTTTGTTGGCATAGAAGGGGGAGACTCTGGTGGCGGAGTGGGGCGTGTTGTTGTAGGTGAATTCAGCAAGGGGGAGTTCTGCATGCCAGTTGTTCTGTAAATAGTTAATGTATAGGCGGAGATACTGCTCCAGCATCTGGTTCACTCATTCTGTTTGTCTGTCAGTCTCTGGGTGATAGGCAGTGGAGAGGTTGGTTTTGATCTTGAGCGCCCTGCATAGTGACTGCCAAAAGTGGGATATAAACAGGGGTCTGCAGTCAGAGATGATGTCATCTGGGAGTCTGTGCTTGGAGAATACATGTTCAAGAAACAGTTTGGCGAACTCCAGAGCATTGTCAGTGGTGTGGCAGGGGATGAAGAGGGCTTGCTTGGTGAGGCAGCAAACGACAACAAGGATCGCAGTAAAACCTTTGGAATCGGGGAGTTTGACGATATGATCCATCAATAGGGAGGACCAGGGGCGGCGGCCGATGAGGAGGGGTTTCAACAATCCGTGGAGGCAGTGATGGGGTACCTTGGCCCAGAGGCAGGGTTCGCAGGCCCTTACGTATTGCATGGCATCCTTTTTCATTCCTGGCCAGAAGTAAGTCTGGGAGATGAGTTGAAGGGTCTTACGAATTCCTGGGTGCCCTTGGAGCTTATGGTCATGGTGCTGCTGGAGTATGTTGAGGCGGATGGACTTGTGGTCCGGGGCATAAATTTGTCCACTCTGGAGCAGGAGGCGGTGGTCTGGAGACAGCAAAAAGGGGTTCCCGGCACTCAACTCTTCAGGGTTGTTGCGGGGGTCGTGCTGGGTGAAGAAGGAGTCTGGGGGCAAATTTCTGATTTGTTGGAGGATTCCTTCTTCATTTAAAATCAGCACAGCATGTAGATGTTTGGGGGGATTACCACTCGATGGTTGAATGCATTCCATTTGGCTTCGAATGACTTTTTTGGGTACATGTCAGATCTTTGAGTGAGGGCATCGGGCTTTGCACCGAGTTGCCCGGGGCAGTAGTGGATGGTGAAGTTGTACTCCGAGAGGGTTTTGGACCATTGGGCTTGGCGGCGGCTGAGCTGTTTTGTGGTCATGAAGTATTGCAGGTTGTTGTGGTCGGAGTATACTTGGATGCAGTGCGGGGACCCCTCGAGGTAGGCCCGCCACTGACGGAAGGCTTTGACGATTGCGAGGAGTTCTTTGTTATAGATGTTGTAGTTGAGTTCCACTGGGATCATCGATCGGGTGTAGAAGGCGACGGGACAGAGATCTTTGCCCCCCAAGTCCGACTGGGAGAGTATTCCAGTGATAGCATAGTTGGAGGCATCGCACTCAAGCACGATCAGCAGGGAGGGGTCAAAATGGCGGAGGACCGGAGCGGAGGTGAAGGCCCTCTTCAGGAGGAGGAATACGCTCTGGCACTTGCTGTCCCAATCCCAAGGGGTGTCCTTCCGCATGAGTCGGTTGAGGGGTTTGGTGATCCCAGAGTAGTTGTTGATGAAACAGCAATAAAAGTTAGCAAACCCCAGGAATGACTGTACTTCCTTGACGTTCCGCAGCGGGGGCCAGTTGAGTACTGTGTCGACCTTGGTGGGGTCCATGCGCATGCTGTCAGGGGTGACAACGACTCCGAGATATTCGACCTCTGTCATGTGAAAGGAGCATTTCTCAGGTTTGGTGTGAAGGTGGTACTCTCGGAGTCATTCTAAAACGCGGCAGACGTGCTCCGGATGTTCCCTCAGCAAATTCAAGTAGATCAGGATGTCGTCCAGGTATACAATAACGAAAACGTCATTCATGTTGTGGAAGATGTTGTTCATGAAGTACTGAAAAGTGGCGGGGGAGTTAGTCATTCTGAAGGGCATTACAAGGTACTCAAAGAGGCCATAGCGGGTGCGAAAGGCGGTCTTCCATTCATGTCCCGGAGCGATCTGAACGTTGTTGTAGCCAGAGCAGAGGTCTATCTTTGTGTAAATCTTGGCACTGCAGAGATGATCAATGAGGTCTCCGATCAAGGGGAGAGGATACCGGTTCTTTTTGGTGACTTTGTTGAGCCCCCAATAATCCACACAGAGTCGGAGGGACCCATCCTTCTTCTTGGCAAACAGGACCAGAGCGCCGGCAGCAGAGATCAACAGGCATATGAAGCCCTTGCCGAGCATGTCATCAAGGTATTCCTTCAAGGCTCGGAGCTCAACCTTGGACATGTTGTAGATCTTGCCAAATGGGGGTGAGGTACCTTCCTCGAGGTCGATCTTGTGGTCGTAGGAGCGGTGTGGGGGAAGTTCTTTGGCACTCCCTTCAGAGAACATGTCAGTGAACTCATGATACTCCGGGGGAACTACTTCAGATAGGATCTGTTCCTCTGTCTTGCTCTCCAGCACGGTGGTCCCTGTGTGGAGGTGCTCCTTGGGTAGGGCTGGCGTGATTTGTAGCTGAAAGGCGGGGGTGCCATCTTGTAAAAGGCGTGCAAAGGGAACAGCACCGACAATTTTAATGTTGAGGCTTCCGAGGTCGATGGAGTTGGACGTCAGAGTGGTAGTGGATGAGTCCGGAGTGGTGGCGGAGTTGGTCAGGGACCTTGAATGTTGCTGGTCGGGGTACCGCGGCCCTTTGTATCAATTTTGGGGTATGTTGGGAGGCAGCTGTTGTAATGTGATTGAGGGGACCGAGGCAGAGTGGCGTCTCCTTCGTTGTCGGGGTTGTCATCGGAGGTTGAGGGATTCTGGGTCACTCTGGAGGTGCTAGCACCGGGATGGGAGACGTCAGAGTCTGGGATAGACTGGAGGTGGAGGCGGATGGCGGCCGCTAAACTCGCTTTGGGGCTGGGGAATTGCATGGTGAGGTCCTTCCAGTCGATGTTGGGGTTGACATCTTGTAGCCATGGGAGCCCAAGCATGATTGGAGTCAGTGGAGGTAATTGGGTGATAAGGAGCCAGGCCTGAAACTGCAGGTCATTGTTGAGGGTGAGGGTGTTGTCGTGGTATTGCATGATCCTTGTCGTGGTGGGGCTTCTGTCAAAGAGTTGGAGCTCAAGGGGTCTGTCGAGGTCGTTGTGCCAGAGGCCAAGCTGGTTACTGACAAAGGTGCCAGAGGCGCTGCTGTCGACAAGGGCAGGGAATACCTTGGAAGGGTTGTCGAGTCAGACATTGATAATGAATGACCGTGCAGATCTAGAGCGGAGCTGCGGAGGAGTCTGGGGGTGGTCAATTGTGGCCTCGGAGTTCTTGGAGGAGGGTGAGACATTGAAAGGTACCAGCCTGGAGTCAGTGGGGTTGTCCTGGTCGAGGCGGAGGGTGAGGCTGGGCCAGTCAACACAGGGGTTAGTGGAACGGAGCCATGAGAATCCTAAGACGACGGGGGCAGAGGGGTGTAATTTGGTGATAAGTAGTCAGAGTTCTTGCTGTCATCCATTGGCAAAGGTCATGGTCGTTTCCAGGCAGTGTGTGATGTCTCCTGCTGGGGTGGGGTCTCCATCAAAAAGTTTGAGGGGGATCGGGGTGGGGAGGCATCAGAGGGGGTGGGGAGCAAGTGCTGCCAGGGATTCATCAATGAAGTTGTCAGTGGCACTGCTGTCAACTAGTGTGGGGATGGGGTTGGTGGTGAAGGGGAGAGTGGTGCAGAGGAGGAGGTTGGTGGATGAGTGGGAAGGGAGATGTACTGGGGGGTTGTCCGGGGCAAGTATTGTTGCATGGAGGAGTGTGGCCGGGGTGGAGAAGACATCAGGGTCTGGTCCGTGGTCTAGTGCATCTTCAAGACCTAAACCACTGACTCGTTTTCCGTAAACTAGTAGTTACAGTCTTCTCCGTCGATTGTCCACACGGCACGTCCCATCACCTGTCATTTAGGACAACTGTGAATAAAGTGTCCCTGCTCACCACATAGGATGCACTCACCCTCCTTCCATCGTTTCTCCTGCATTTCCTCCAGCACATCGATCCACGGGCTATCCCAGATCCTGTTTGCGCATAAGGCTTCCTGGTTGTTGGCAGGGTCCGGAATGTCGTTGTGGTCATTGGGGTTGGTGTCCAAGGGTTCCAGGGTTTCATGGAGGTTGGCGGCATTGAGCTGGGCCAGTGGACATTGCTCCTGGGGTAGGTTGGTGCTGGTAATCCCTCGGCCCGAGGAAAAACAAGGTACGGGGTTGGCAGGGTTAGCGGGGATTGAGGACTGAACACCGTTGGTTGCTCTGGCCTGCCAGTTGGTGTTACCGGAGGTGTTTCAGGGGGTCCAGGGTGCCGTGTTTTTGCTGCAATCTTCCCAGTAATGTTGGTCGACCTGGGTAACAAGCGCCTTGTACCCGTCATAGGTGGTTTGCTTGGGTGCGAGGTGAAGGACGTCCTTGATTCATTGGGGCAGGGTGTGATGGAGGGCGAATCAGAGAGCATTGTAGTTCCAGCTGGTCTTGTAGGCTTCCCATTCAAACCGTACAATAAAGGTCGTGAAGTGTTTGTTGTTGCGCATTCGGAGGTTGAAGAGGTTTTCCTCTGCCTCCGCTATGGTGTCAAAGAAGCCAAACTTACTTGAGAATTCCTGGGTGAAAGCAAGCCAATTGGAGAGCATGGGGTTGTTGGGGTCGAACCAGAGTAGCACGGTGTAATGATTGAAGGCAATACCCTGTAAATATGACGTGGCAAAGGCCACTCATGAGCTCTCATGTTGGAAGGTGATTGGCTTAGCTTGGAACATAGTCAGACACTGGGTTAGAAAGATTCGTCACTTCCGGGGGTCATGGCCAGTGAAGGTTTTGGGTTTCTGAATGTCGAGCTTACCCTCCTGGGCCAGTGTGTCACGGGTATCATCCTGTGGATTTTGAGCTTGGGGCAGGGGTCCGGCATTGTAGTAGTAATAGTAGTTGTTCCCGTTTCCACGCTGGGAGGGGAAGTTGTCCATCGCCGGGCCCCATCCCCCAGGGGGTCCACCGTTGGGTGGCCCTCCGCTGGGGGGTTGACCCGTGTTGCCCAGAGCGGGCCCCGGGGCCCATTGAGGGGGTCCCCCGAGGGTGGGGGGTCCGAAATAATTTGCATTGGCGGGAGGGTTAGGTAGTGGAGTGGGTGGGGGACGAGGATGGTTGGTAAGGAAGGGTGGTCGGGGCACCCTGGGACCCGTGGGCTGTCGCAGGGGGACCAGGGCATTGGGACGGGGCGGAGGGGCATTGACATGAGGGGCGCAGAGGTCGAAGTGGGGGGGTCAGTCTCGTGGAGGTCCATTGCGTGGGGTGTGCTTGTTGGCAGGGTTACCAGGCTCATTGATGTAGGAGAGAGTCCAGTTGTTGTCGTCGACGCGTGGGGGTGGCCGTTGGGGGCGGGGTTCAGAGACAGCGGGCTGGTCCCAGGTTCGGAAGGTGCTGGGGATGGAGTTGGCCTGAGGGCAACTGGAGAGGGCCAAGGTATGGGCAGCTGGTTGGTCGAACAATCCCCCTGTGGGGTTGAGGTTCCTCAAGATGCTGGAGGCCGCATTGAGTTCTTCCTGCTGACGGGGAACGGAAGGCAGGGCTTTGCTTCGTGTTCTGATGGGCTCCCTGCGTTGCACATGGAAGGAGTGGGCGGGGTCTAGAAGGTCTTTGAAGGGGCGGGGGTTTGGGCTGGTGTGGATTTCTTCAACCAATGCACGGAGTTTGTTCTGTAAGTTATCGTCAATGCCCAGGGTGCCTTGTGTAGTCTCTGGGAGGTTTCCTTGCAGATAGCGCTTGTGGAAATTGAGGAGTCGATCTGCCCAGACTTCTGGAGTCGCAGAGGTGTTGGGGTAGCCTAGGTTGGTGAGGAGGGTGCAGGTGCATCTTGCAAACTCTGCGGGAGAGAGGCAGAGGAAGCGGAGGACTTCATCATGTTGTTGGGCATAGACTTCGACCCTTTGCTGCCTGGGAGAAGGAGGGGCTTGGGCGGGGAACAGCATATGAGGGGGGGAATAATTGTCCATAGGCCCCGGAGGGGTCGGGGCTGCGGTGGGGACTGGGTATGCATAGTAGTGGGTGGGGGGAAGGTAGGCAGGGTTGGGGGGTGCCACAGAATATCCCCTGGGGTACATGCGGGGGTTGTTGCCATCGGTGGAGAACGTGGGAGGGCGGCGCCAGCCCAGAGGTATTCCCTGGCTGATGTAGGGGGCGTAGAACACCTGGTTGGAGTCAGGGGTCCCGTGACGGGGGACGTACTGATCCGTGGGAGGGCCTGGGTAGAGCGGGGTGTAGGGGTTTTCCAGTACCGGTTGACCATAGATGTTGGTTAGGTAGCTGGCGGGGTTGTACGTGGGGTTATATGCAGACATCGAGAACGGAGTAAGGGGGAGTCTTGATATTATGTCAGGTTCTGCTGACAATGGGGGCTCAGCTACACTGGCGAGTCCTTACTAGGCAGATGCGATGTCCTGCGCTTATAACCAAGCATCTGGTATTGATGCGGAGGGACTTGTGAGAGGGAGCTAGGGGTGGTCCGAGCAAGTCTGGAGCGGCTCGGGGGCATCTAAGATCAAGTATACTCATTGTTGGACCCAGACGGGTGCCGGAGCAAGTTTGTGGGCATGCAATTAGAATGCAGGGTAATTGGAGGCTTTGCGGTTGATGGGGGTGGAGCCGGAGGTTTGACAGGAGATCACCAACTCATGAGGTGTTCCTGGGCCGAGCGGGAGTGAGGTCCGGGGTTGTCGTAGAAATGTTCGGGTCATAGCGCACACGTGGAGTTCGTACTGTCATTGGAGATGAAAGGGACTTAGGAAGACAAAGGAACTATACATGGTCAAGACAAGGCGGAGACAAGGCAAGACGAGACAGAGAACAGAGATAGATTCGAAACTAAAAATAGAGACAGGGACAAGACAAAAGACAAGACATGGGATACCGGTAAATGCAATATCAAGACTAAAGTACTAGGGGTTCTTCTACGACTTATATACCTACTACTGGGCAGCTCCGGAGGGCAGAGGATATGGCGGCAGCTTGACGGAACTGCGTGGAGTCGACGGTTGTCAGGTGAAATCTTGGAACGGGCCACAGTGACATTCTGATGGGATCAGTTGGAAAGCAGATTGTTCCAGGGTCAGGGGAAAGCCTTGGGAGTCCAGGGGAATTCAGGGGATGCATCAACTGCTGCGGAAAAGGCATTGGAGTTGATCAAGGAGCTGTCAGGGTCTGCCGAAGAAGTGTCGGAGTTGCCCGAAGTGGGCGTGGAGGGTGGGTGAGGGTTGGGGAGTTTGGCGGAGCATTGAAGGGGGGGGCTGGGGGTGGTGTCAGGGTCTAGGGAGTGGGTCGTGACAGGGACCCTGCAAGTTGCTATTGGAAGTGCATGCCTTCCTTGCCATGGTTGGCATACTCACAATTTTTGTTAAAGATTTGCACACCAAGCCCACCACCTGACAAAACTGACATACACAGGTGTTCCCTTCAAGTTTGACCCCAGTCAGATCAATGCTCAGTGTGACCTTGCTCAGGCACTTGTCCCCATTGACTATGAATTCACTGACCCAATTATTCTAGCAGTCACCACTTTGTACATTACAGTTGAATTCTACCTCTGCCAGTGTCATAGCAACAATTGCAAACAGTGTTTCTGTAATCAATTTGGGTCTATCACACTTAACAACAGTGAAGCCCACTTTAGCCAGCCACAGCAAGCTCTATGGTTTGTTTAAGGTGCTACAGGCTTTGCACATGTACTCTCTTGGAGTTCACAATCTCATCATCAAAGTTGATGTGCACTACATCAAGGGTATGTTCCAAAACCCTGACATCAAGCCCTCCACTAGCATGAAACACTGGATCATGGCAATCCTGATGCTACATTCAAACTTGGTGCATGTTAAGAGCACTTTCCATGGCCCTGACAGACTGCCACAACAACCCCTGCATCCTAGCAACCCAGTACCAGACAATAGCAACAACAACATCTTTGAGGATTTAGTGGACTGCATGCATGGCCTTGTGCATGCAATACAGTTGCCAGTACCCCTCCTCCATATCTCAGCATCTAACAGATGTTTGCTGCTCTTAGTTGCTTATGCTCCACTGCCATTGCTACTGCTTGTCTCCCTGCTTAGCAACAACCCCACAAATGATGCTAGCAACCTTGATGACTCCCTTCACCATGCCTGTCCCCTGTCAATTGTTATGGGAGATGTGCAGAGTCATGTCAATGTCTAAAAGTCTAATTGTTTCCTTTTTTATTTCTCTCATTCAATATGGGCACTGCCACTTGCTAGCCTCATGTTTTCATGCTCATATGTTTGCTATTCTTTACTAAACCTTATTTTAGTCACATAAGAAAATGGATACACAAAACAGCCACCCTCAGTCATCATAATATCTCATGGAGTGACTGAGGATGAGCTTGTTATACTTTACTTTGTTGGATAACTTTACTTACACTTGCCTGTAGTCTTACTATATTATTTACTCTACAGGTCAATATAGTCATCATAACTTCTTATGGAGTGACTGAGGCCTTACTATATTATTTACTCTACACCCATGACCCTCAGCCCCTTTGCAATGATAGCATGACTTTAGCTTACAACACCATGCCCCATAGTGCCAAGGCTGTAGCAGAAGATCAGCACTTCCTCTTAGTTCACCAGTGGCTCCAAGACTTGAAGTGCCCTAAGCACCTTAGCAGCACTGACTATGCCACTTTGGTTTGCTACACCACCACCATTTTCTTAGCTGACAGCAAGCTCTGGTTGATACAACTGCAACAGCACCCACAAGTTGTTTACTGACACTAGCCATCATATTTGCATCCTGCATGCTATATACAATAAACTAGGTCACAGACATCTTTCTGCTACTAGAGCAGTCCTATTAGGTGCTTCTGGTGGCCTCATGTTAGTGCCAACATTGCTTGATATATTTGCACTTGTCACCTCTGCCAGATCCACCAGACAACCAAAGTTCTCATTCTTCCAACCATTGCTATGCAAGCACCTCTGTTTAGCAAGATCTACATTGATACCATGTTTATGCTGCCATTCAACAACTTCAAGTATATCATCCAAGGTTTCTGTTCACTGATTGCCTACATCAAATTCCACATGCTTCAATGCAAGAACACCATTGCTATTGCCAAGTGGATCTTTGAAGACATTATCTGTTGCTGGAGTGCCCTTCATGAGATTGTTACTGACAATGGGCCACCCATCGTCAAAGCTATCACCTACCTAGCAAAGAAGTACCACTTGAATCACAACCACATCACTGACTACAACAAGCACAGAAATAGTATAGTGAAGCAACCTTATTTCAATGTTTGGCAAGTGCTCTTTAAGGCAGTGAATGGTGACCAGTACAAGTGGAGTAGCACTGCCTACTCTGTCTTTTGGTTGATTTTGGTTGGAAAAAGTCACAGTACACAAAAGTGCACCTCACTATGCAGCTACAGAAATGCACTCCCTCTTCCTTGCTGACACCTTAGAAGCAGCCTACCTCTATCCACCACCAAATTTAGTGCTATCTTCTACCAACCTTATTGTCAGATGTGCTATCAATCTCCAGCAATGACCAGAAGACTGCAAGGAACTTCACAACAAAGTCTTTAGCACCTGCCATCAAGCTGCCCTTTTTTGCTTTGAAAAAGAACATGCTGTCAGGTTCTGCTGATTACAGGGACTCAGCTTAACTGGGCAAGTCCTTACTAGGCAGATGCAATGTCCTGCACTTATAACCTAGTGCTCTGGGGTTAGTGTGGACTTCAGATACTTGCAGGGGGAAGCTAAGGGAAGTGGTCCAAGCAAGTCCAGAGTGATCCAGGAAAGTCTAAGACCAAGTATATTAAATGTTGGGCTCAGGTTAATGTCAGGTACAAGTTTGTAAGCAAGTGTATGGGCTGTGGAGTAAGTGGAGGCTTTGCAAGTGATGGGGGTGGAGCTGGAGTTTGATGGGGGATCAATCAAGAGTGATGGGTTCCAGGGCTAAGCATAGAGTGAGGTCCAGAGTTGTCATAAGAATGTTGCAAGGGTTGTAGTGTGTGCATGGAGTTTGTAATGATGTCAGAGTTGGAAGGGACTTAGGGAACAATAAAGGAAATGGGGACAGATTAGACAAGACAAAGGTGAGACAAGATGGAACTGAGAAAGGAAATAGATTTGAGGCTAATAGTAGAAACAGAGACAAGACCAGGAAACAGAGAGAAACACAAGACACAAGTAACTCAGTAAAGTAATATCAAGACTAAGGTAACAGATGCTACTATACATCTTATATACTAACCACTGGACTTCCTCCAGGGGCTGAGGGGGTGATAGCAGGGCTTGTTGGAGTCATACAGGGTTGGCAGGTGTTGGTTCTGATTGGAGGGTGGGCTGTGGTGACATTGTGATGGGAACTGATGGAAATATGGCCTGTCCTGCAGTTATTGAGGAGCTCTAGAGGGGTTGTGGGGATCACAGAGTTGGTGTAATGATGTATGCCTGGGTCAGGGGAAGTGTTGAGGAGGCTTCAGGGCCTTGTAGGCAAGAGGAGTAGCTGAGGAGGCCCACAGGGGATGTGCTGAGGTTTGCCAGGAGATCATTGGGGTTTGCTGAGAAAGTGTTGGAGTTAGCTTGGGTGGATGCCATGGGTCAACAAAGGCTAGAACCCCCATAGCAATGCTGCCAAGCCAGGTCCTCACCCAGCCACTCCAATTTGTCATTGTTGACCTGTCACAGTGGTGTGCTGCTCCAAGTCCCCCAGCAAAATTATTAGCAAAAGAAGATTAGAGAATGAGATCACTTACCCTTCATCTGATCTTCTCCTCATCCTTGCCCTCCTTGTCCTCATCCTCATCCACATCTATTGCCTCTGCCTCAACCTCTTTTTCAGCCTCAACTGCCCCATTGCTAACTGTGGGCTCAACCTCAGCAATTGTTGCCAAGGGAGTCTTCTTCATCTCCACATCCTCAGTCTCCTTCTCTTCCTCCTCACTAGCAACAGTCCTTAGTCATTTAGCACTAGCAACAGATGCTGGACTTGCTGACCATTTTCATGCCAGGGGCATGTTGTTATTGTTGCTGCTGCTGTTGCCTTTCCTGTTGATACCATTGTCCTCACTCTCCACTGTCTCCCTGCTCTTCTCTTGTTGCTTGCCCTTAGTGACTCCACTGCCTCCAACCATTGACCCATCCTGTGATGTTGGCAGGAGCAAGCTGGAATGCTTGACCTGGATAGGTTCTTTCTTCTTTGCTAACTCCCACTGCCTCTCCACAAACACCCTAGCCTGTCATACTAAGGCCACCTTTGTCACTATCTTCCTAGCAAACTTCCTGCTAGTGATGACTTTCCACTATACAAGCACCTCTTCCTTGTGCTGTCACAATGATAGCAAGGCTGGCCCCTATTGGGTACCAGCAGCCTTCTGGGTCATTCTCCACCCAGCAGTTGTCACACTGAGAAAAAGTCATTAGCAAAAATGTAGCAAAGACTGCTAGAGGCTTACTGCTCCTTGTTTTTCTCTGAATGCTTGTCACTGGGCTAGCAACACCATTGACTTTCCCTTTGCCTTCTCCAACACTACCCTAGCTCCCACTCCCATATCCACCACCATCAACACCTTTTGCCGGTGAAGGAGTGCTGCCAAGCACTTGTTGGTAAAGCTGTCTTCAATTGGTTCCTGCAATGATATTAGCAACAGTCAACAAGAATTAGTGAAAGAATGAGGACTCACTTCAATTTCTTCATCTTTCTCCCTTGTCTTGCCCTTCCCTTTCCCTTTGCTCTTTGGGGTTGTCACCAACCTCTTAGTGATGCCACCAACTGTATACTTGGGAGTCAAGGGACCAGCAACCCCAATGTCCCCACAATTTGTGCTACCCTCACTTCCATGGCCCTCACTCCACTCCACACCAGTCATCACCACCAATCTGCAAGGAGGGTGCTGGAAATAGAACTGGTCATTTGGCAACAAGTCTTTGAAAAGTTGGAGTTACCTTAGCAGAGTCACTAGTTCTATTGACATTGCCAGCACTTACTGTCATGCCAGCTGCCAAATCTTCCATCAAGAACTCCAATGAATTCAGAAAGGGAGCCTAGCAAACTTGTTAATTATGTTGCTAAGAGGAAGTAAAGAAGAACTTACAAAATGCTTGTTGAATGGTCAAATCCAATCCTCTTCATTATACTGTTCATACAACTGCCACCACTCCTTGTCAACAGTTGCCAACTCTGCCCACTCCAACCCACTACCAGCCATCTTGAAGTAATGAAGCCAAAGTTGAAAAATGGCAGTAACCACCAAATGAGGCTTTGTTGCCAACAATGCACCATGGCATGCTTTTTGAGTTGCAAGGGAAGGTCTGAGGACATGACAATAAGATTGAGAGATAAGGCAATAGAAGGAAGTGTTGATGAAGTCCAAGCAGAATTGCTAACTGTTTTTATTCTTACCACTCTAAGCACATGGACCAAGCAAGTGATTATGAGACTTTGGGTTAACTGAGGACAGTCAAGATTTCAGCATAGGGGAGGATGATAAGACCCACTTGTTGCTGAGCACTATTTTTGACATTTCTGATTGGACAGCAGCTGATTATTTTGATATGGCACAAGTCATGACATTCAGCATGTGAGGCCTAGCCCCAAGGTCTGGATCAATGCAGCCTTTGCACAGGATGTTAGTGACCATGAGACTTATTGATCACAAGCCATATCATGTGGAGTCTGGACTTTGGGTCTAGAACAACAAGGTTGAGACCATTCTGAGTGACTAGCACTAGTGGCTTTCTTGGCAACAACCCAGCCTTTCACCCTAAAAATGGATATATTGACAGTGTTGTGATTTCTTACTTATCATTTTTCTTGTCAAGCTTACAAACATACTTGAACAGCATTCACACTTCAGGTATTGGCATTGGACATGCTCTTTTCTTGAGATTGATTACCTTTACACATCACATTGACTTTGCTTATATTTTTACTTGGTTACAGATTGACACCTTGTATGTATCATAAACACTTTGGCAGACACCATTACTAGTGACAATTCTTATTTTCTTTCCCATACTATACTTTTGAATAGTATAAATACTGCCTGTACATAGAGACCAGACACAGAACCACAGAACAAACAGAGTACAGTTTCCCCCTTTCTCTAAGCTTACTAGCTTAAGATATCACTTCTCTCTCTCTCTCTCTCTCTCTCTCTCTCTCTCTCTCTTCTCTCTCTCTTGCTCATTATTGAAAACAATTTAGCAACAGCCTTGCCAACTTGACTTTGACTTCATGTGGTACCAACTGCAGGTGCAGGTGCCCTTAGTGTGTATTTTGACTTAGCAACACTAGCAACTATGGCTAGTGACTAGTTTACATTTGTCCTCTCAATCTCTATATTGTCACTCTCCTTTCTCTCCCCTACTCCCCTTTCACCACTTAGTTTGCACTAGGCAGCATAGGAGCACATCAGCATGGGATTTGTGGCTGTTAGGGTCACCAGAGCTGCAAGTACAGATGCAGATGCAGTCAGGGCTGGTTCTGCAGCTGAGGGAGGTGCAGGGGTAGAAGTTAGGCATTTGAGCAGCAACTGGAGCAACTGGGAGATAAGATCTGTGGTTTGATGGAGGATAGAGAGTTCAGTTGTATGGTGGGTGCGAGATGATTGTGTCAATTGCACCTGAGTTTCTAGGTGTAGCAGGCAGTCCAGGCTTGGTCCTGTGGGGCTGGGGCCTCCAAGGGTGTGTCTGGGTTGGCAAGCTGAGACATAGAACTACATGGTGCTTAATCCTGGTGGGGAAGTGACAGATAGTGGCTCAGAGGTTTTTTGTAGCTATGAGGAGCTTCCAGACCAGTTTTAGAAGACTTGTTCTACTGTAAGGGCAACTGCCAGGGCAGCAGATTGGAGTCACACAGCTAGCAGAGGGGAATCCAAAGTATATTAGCAGGAGTAGACAACAATACAATCAGTAACTAATCACCTAGCAGAGGGGAATCTGAAGAGAACAAGTCTAAGGATTCCTGCTGCTCTGTGCAGCACATCAGTGGGTGGTGGAGGCATGAGAACTACTGTACAGAAGGCCAGAGCTAATCCTAACCCTAGGACAATGATTGGTGAGATAATACAGAGAACTCTGCAGTTTTCTGGAGATTTCTGGGGTTCTGGAATGAGCCTCAGAGACATCAAACAAGCTGCAGAGGTGCTAGAATAGGTCATGGAGATCAGAAATGGAAGTCCTCTGACAGCATTGAGTTGGGCAGATGGGCAGGGTCCTGGGGTTCAGCTGGCACTGGGAGGTCCTTGGCCTTGAGGAAAACAGGGTGCAGGGTTGGTGGGTTGGCATGGACCAAGAGTCAATTGCCATTGGTTGCTCTGGCCTGCCAGTCGGTGTTGCCAGAGGCATTCCAGGTGGTCTGCAGTGCCATGTTTTCACTCCAATCTTCCCAATAGCATTGATTGACCTGTGTAATGAGTGCTTTGTACCCATTGTATGTAGTTTGCTTGGGGGCAAGGCAGAGGATGTCCTTGATGTGTTGGGGAAGGGCATGGTAGAGGGCAAACCTGAGGGCATTGTAGTTCCATCCTGTTTTGTAGGCCTTTGATTTGAACCATATAATGAAGATCATGAAATGTTTGTTGTTATGCATCCAGAGGTTGAAGAGGTTTTCCTCTGCTTCCACTACAGTATCAAATACACCAAACTTACTGGGAAATTCCTGGGTGAAAGTAAGCCAGTTGGAGAGTACAGGGTTGTTTGGGTTGAACTGGAGCAGTGTTATGTAGTGGTTAAAGTCAATGCCCTGTAAATATGACATGACAAAGGCTACTTGTGAGCTCTCAAGCTAGAAAGTAATGGGCTTAGCTTGGAACATTGTGAGGCATTGTATCAGGAAAATTCTCCATTTCCAGGGGTTGTGACCAGCAAAGGATTCCAGTTTCTGGATATCAAGCTTGCCTTCTCAAGCCAGTGCATCATGAGTGTCATCCTGAGTGTTTTGAGTTCAAGGCAGAAGTCCAGCATTGTAGTAGTAGAAATAATTATTTCTGTTGCCATGCTGAGGGAGGAAGTCTTTGGCTGGGCCCCATCCATCTGGAGATCTGCCATTGGGGGCCCACCACCTGGGGGTTGACCAGTGTTATCTGGGGAGGGCCCAGGGGTCAGCAAGGTGGAGGGGGTCTCCCAGGAGTTGGTGGTCCAAAGTAATTGCTGTCAGCAGGAGGGTTGGGCAGGAGAACTGGCAGGGGACAAGGGAGGTTGTTGGGAAAAAGTAGTCAAGGTACTCTGGGGCCCATGGGTTGACATAGGAGAGCTGGGGCATTTTGGTGGGGCTAGGGGACATTGCCATGGGGGGTGCAGAGGTCAAAATAGGAGGGTCTGTCTCAGAGGGGGCCATTGCAAGGGGTGGGTTCTTTGCCAGGATTGCCAGGCTTGTCAATGTAGGAGAGAGTTTGGTTGTCATCATCAACATACAGGGTGGCCTCTAGGTATGGGGTTTGGGGGTGGTGGGTTGGTTCCAGGTACAGAAGGTGCTGGGGATGGAGTTTGCCCAGGAACAAGTGGAGAGGGCCAGGGTGTGTGCAGTGGGTTGGTCAAAGAGTCCCCCTGCAGAGTTGAGGCTCCTCAGGATGTTGGATGCAGCATTGAGCTCTTTTTGTTGATGGGGAATGGGGAGTGGGGCTTTGCTTCATGCTCCAATGAATTTCTCTTGTTGTATGTGGAAAGAGTGGGTGGGGTCCAGAGGGTTCTCAAACTGACAGGGTTTGGGCTGGTATGGATTTCTTCAACCAGGGTGCAGAGCTCATTCCAGAGATTGGTGTCAATTTTCAAGGTGCCTAGCATCAAGGAGTCTCCTTGCAGGTAGCATTTGTGGAAGTCAAGGAGGCATTCTGCCCAAACCTCTGGAGTTGCTGGGGTGTCAGGGTAACCTAAGTTGACAAGGAGGGCATGAGCATGTCTTGCAAACTCTGCAAGTGAGAGGCAGAGGGAGCAGAGGACTTTGTTGTGCTGCTGGACATAGGCTTCAACTCATTGCTGTCTGGGGGAAGGGGGGATTTGAGTGGGAAATGGCAATCAAGAGGGGGAATAGTTATCTGGCTGCTCCAGAGGAGTTGGGACTGCAGTGGAAACAGGGTATGCATAGTAGTGAGTGGGTGGAAGGTAAGTGGGGTTGGGCAGTGCTGTGGATGCTCCATGAAATCGATGTAGGGTACATACAGGAGTAGTTGCCATTAGCAGGGAATGTTGGAGGGTGGTGCCAGCCCAGGAGTCTTCCCTGACTGATGGAAGGAGTGTAGAATACCTGGTTCAGATCCAGTGTCCAATGACAAGGAACATACTGATCCACAGGGTGGCCTGGGTAAAACAGAGCATAGTAATTTTCAGGTACCAGCCTACTGTAGATGTTGGTTGAGTAGCTGGTGGGGTTGAATGCAGAGTTGTATGCAGACATCAAGAACAGGGCAAGAGGGGGGTCTTGATATGATGTCAGGTTCCACTGACCATAGGGGCTCAGCTACACTGGGCAAGTCCTTACTAGGCAGACACAATGTCCTGCAGTTATAATCTAGTGCTCTAGGGATGGTGCAGACTTCAGGTACTTGTGAGGGGAAGCTTGGGGGGAAGGGTAGTCTGAGCAAGTCCAGGGTGGTCTGGGGAAGTCTAAGTCCAATTATATTAAACATTGGGCTTGGGTGGGTGTCAGATACAAGTCCATAAGCAAGTGTATGAGCTCTGGGGTAAGCAGAGGCTTTGCAAGTGATGGCAGCAGAGCCAGAGTTTGATGGGGGATCAATCAGGAGTGATGAGTTCTGAGGCTGAGTGTAGGGCAAGGTCTGGAGTTGTCATAAGAATGTTTGAAGGTTCATAGCATGCACATGGAGTTGTAATGATGTCAGAGATGAAAGGAACTTAGGAATGATAAAGGGAACAGAGACAGTCAAGACAAGACAAAGGCAAGACAAGATGGAATGGGGAAAGGAAATAGATTCAAAACTAAAAATAGAAATAGAGATAAGATAGGGAAAGATAACAGAAAGAATACAAGACACAGGAAACCAAGTAATGCAGGTAATATCAAGACTAAGGTAACAGATGCTATTCTACATCTTTATATACTAACTACTGGACCTTTTCCAGGGATTGAGGGCATGACAGTGGGGCTTGTCAGAGCTGCATGGGGTTGATGGGTGTCAGCTCTGATCAGAGGGTGGGCCATGGTGACACTCTAATGGGAATGTGGTCCATCCCATAGTTGTCAGGGAACTCCAGAGTGGTTATGTGGGTCATGGGGGTGGTTTGAGAAGTGTCAGAGAGGCTCATGGTCCTTGTAGGCAAGAGGGGGAGCTGAGGAGGTCCACAGGGGATGTGCTGGGGTTTGCCAGGAGGTCATCAGGATTTGTTGAGGAAGTGTCAGAGTTAGCCAGGATGGGCACCATGGGTCAACAATGGTTGGGGTGAGTTGGGGGAAGTGTTGGTGAAGGCTCCAGGGAGGGGTCCAGAGGTGTGGGGATGGGCCATGATATTGGCCTTTTGAAAGATGATGCAGAATAGAGGCAATGTCTTGCTGAAGCTGCTCCAATCCAATCAGGATCAGCTCTGAGACAGCTCTTCTGCACTATACTATTCCACTGTGCTCCTACCACTCCAGAGGCTCTATGGAATGAATTCAAGCACTCTATTTGTGATGATCTTTGACACAGATTGGAGAATATCTGGCAGTACAAAGATAGAGTCTTTACTGATGAAGATGTCTATGACTATGGCCTCCATCTGATCAATGACAACTCGAAGAATTTTGGCAAGACTCTTCAAGACTTCCCCAACATGCCAGAACCTCAACAAGTTTGGAGTGTAATTCCAGGTAAGTCAGCCATTGTATAGAGAATTGGCTCTAGGACTGATCAAACAATTTTAGGGAATATACTTTTGCAAGAAGAAACTGATTATGATGTTGAGGAATTGAAGAGAAGAGTGGATGAAACAAGGCCATGTTCAATGCAGAACAATTGGAGATGTTTAATGCAGTTATGGACTCTGTGGAAAATGATTGGGACAAGATGATATTTATCCATAGTGCAGGTGGATGTGGAAAAACCTTATCTGCAACACTTTGGCTTCTGCTGTTTGGTCCAATGGAGATGTGGCATTATGTGTAACATCATCTGGGATTGCTGCCTTATTGCTGGAGGGTGGTAAAACTGCACATTCAAGGTTCATAATCCCCATTCCTGCTCTGGACACATCCATTGCCAATATCAAAAGTTGTCTCAACTCTTACTCTGGACCAAAGTTGTCATCTGGGATGAAGTCCCAATGCAACACAAAAATGCCATTGACTCTATGGATCAAGGGTTCAGAGACATCCTGGAAAAGGATGTTCCTTTTGGTGGAGTGACTGTGGTGTTTGGAGGAGATTTTTGGCAAACTCTTCCAGTTATTCAATGAGGACTCAGGCACCAGATGATTGCTGCTTCACTCAAAAGAGGAAGACTTTGGGATCAGATTCAAGTTCATTACTTGGTTCAAAACATGAGATTGGACCAGACTCTTGATAATGTTGCTCATGCAGCATGGTAATTAGATGTTGGTGCTGGAAAAAATCTTGGGCCTGGAGAAATAGTACAACTTCCTGCAACTATGATCTGTGACAACAGTTCTATCACAGGTTTAATCTCTTCCACTTATCCTCATATTAATCACTATCAAGATGATCAGTATTACCTGGACCAGACCATTCTTTCTGGCAAGAACTCTGATATAGAGCATATCAACTCAGAGGTTCTGCAGAGATATCCAGGGGGAGAGAAGATTATGCAGAGTGCAGACTCTGTCATGTCTAATGATGGAAATGTTAATGACCTGACATGGTATCCAATGGAATACCTCAACTCTTTGAAAGCCAGTAATTTGCCTTTAGCTCAATTGGCTCTGGAGATTGGTGTTCCTGTCATGCTGCTCAGGAATATGGATACAACTAAGGGACTTTGCAATGGGACAAGAATGATTGTCACCCACATCAGCACTAGAGTTCTCAAGTGTCAAATCATCAGTGGGGATGCCAAGTTTGCAGGATTAATTGTTTTGATTCCAAGAATCAACATGGATGTTTCTGAAGAGGATTTGCCAATTCCATTGTGCAGGGGACAATTCCCAGTTTGATTGGCCTTTGCTATGACAATCAACAAGTCTCAGGGTCAATCAGTCAGGCATGTTGGATTGGACCTTCAATTAGGAGTTTTTGCACATGGCCAACTTTATATTGCACTTTCTCAATGCACATCAGGAGATTGTATCAAAGTCATTTGAGACCCAGAAAACACATCAAGAAAGACTGCAAATATTGTCTATCAAGAAATCCTCAATAATTTACAAATGTAAGTGTGACTTTTGATGGATTGAAACAATAAGTTGATAACTTCTGTGAATGGCAGCATGTAATGTATATACTCTGACAGTGAAGTATAGATATCCTCAATAGTTTACAAAGGTAAGTGTGACATTTCAGATATTTACTTTGTTGATACTATTTTTCATGATTTTCAGCATCTCCCATATATATCAGTGGACATTGTAGTATTTTGTTGGTGATTTAATATATAGATATATGATTTGTTTATATATAAGATTTCAGCATTAAATTGTAAGACCTCAGCAACATTGAACAAAGTGAGGTTGGGTCTGGATCTCAGCATTGAGTTAATGAAGTACAAGGGCCTAACCAAACAAAGTGAGGTTGGGTCTGGATCTTAGCATTGAGTTAGAATATTGAGGACCTAACCTCACTTTGTTCAGTTAGGTCTGGATCTCAGCATTGAGTGAGAATATTGAGGACCTAACCTCACTTTGTTTGATTAGGTCTGGGATGTAGCAAGAGCTACAGGCCCATGCCAAAGGCATGGACTGTAGCTCATCTGTACATAGGCTGAAAGCATTCCATCTCCAAGGTGAACCATCAGAAGGCCTGGTGAGACCATGCTACAATGAAACTATCATCATTAGCCTCTGTCATTGATAATATAAGGGAGAAGGGGAGCTATCTATCATGAAGTCTGATCCATCCGAGAAGGAACGTTGATGATGTAAGCCAGGCTTATATATTAGCTATGTCTCAATGGGATGTGTTAGCTACAAAAATTAACCTGCAATGGAATATACCAATATTTGAGCTGTTGAAAGCGGGGGCCTGGGCCACCAGCTTTATCTTTCCGCTGATGGCCTGAAGCCAGGTTAGGCATCACTAAATGAGAGGCAATTGGATCATAATTGGAACATGTTCATTATTGTAGCTTTGTAACTTGAAAACATAAATCATATTAATGGACTGAGGGACCGCTGCTTGCACTACTAGGATAAGGACATGAAAGTCTCAATCAGTTATTGGAAGTTTCCTTCAATTTCTTGATGATCATGTCACCATAAGCAACACCATCCATCCCGTCCTTGTCACTCATCCTAGAAATCTCCGTAAACCTCTCGGCATCTTGAATTATTAGATCCGCTTTGGTTTTGACGATTGCGAGGGAGTCGCTGCCTAAGGGGACACGCATCGGCAGCTTAGGCTCATGGGATAGCTTTACGATTGCCTTCGCTCCCTTTGCTGGATCACCCAACATTGTGATAGATGACCGAAGGGTGCGGAAGGAGGCAGGGTTTCCCACATAAGCAGGATGTTGATCAAATTTGATAAACGCATCGCGCCATTCGGTGTCAAAACCTCCGGGCTCCAAGATACAAGCTTTGATGTTCCACTCAGGTAGCATTTCCTTGCTGAATGACTCAGTGAAGCCCTCGAGAGCTTTGAGGAAAGTCTCTCAGTCGGATACTAGATTTACCTGGAAGAAAATATCTCATACCGAATTTGCTTGCGCTATAGAACGCAAGTCCTGGATTTGCACTAAAGCCTCCAGCAGAGCTAATGTTGAAGATAATCGCGCCTTGGCCTTTCTCATTTACCTCACGGACAGTCTTGACTGTCTAGATGCCAAACATCCTGAATAAATATAAGGAAAGGCAAAGAGATGAATACCAGTTTTGAGATATAGACTGGTCCCCAAAGTTGAACATCGAATTCTTTCCTTGCTGCCTCTTCTGAAATGGCTTCAACTTCGCCAAAGACAGCCTGAATACCATTTTAGTCAAGCGTTGATATGAACCGAATTTGGATAGGCAGACGCTCACATAGCCAGCATTATTCACCACTACATCAATCCGTCCAAATTGATCAATCATAGCCTTGAATGCACGATCGATCTGCTCATTTACAGAAACATCGAGCTCAGTGACCAGCAAACGAGAAGGTGGGTATCGGAGCTTGAGATCGTCCAAAACTGAAATTCGTCTAGCTGTTGCGACAACACACTCTCCAGACTCGAGGACCGCCTCAACCAGAGCTTTTCCCAAACCCCCAGACGCACCAGTGACTATCCAATTTTTAAGAATCGTTCTATTCAAGAGCAGCAGGAACCGACCTACTGAACCATACGCGTTGATCAGCGACCATCGTGCGCAATGAAGATTGAATGAATGAGAAGGCTGATCAAATTGAGGATGACAACTGTAAAGTAACTTTAAGCCTTTACCTGCGGATTAGTCGGCCCGAATTGATTCTGATTCTGATATGTCGGGAAAATCGCAAATGCCTTGTCAGGCACAAATCCATTTAATCAGGCGGCCTTCGTCCATCAGGCCTGGTTAGATTTCTAATGAGCACAATACATTTTGTCAATATCTCTCCATTTCGTCATTGTCCTCCAGCTACGTCTCAAATCATAGTTTGTATTTTATGGTGGATATTCCTCAGCCTCCCACTTCAGATCGCCATGACTTTGTGGAGAACCATGGAATCGGGACACATAGAAAGCGTGTCTGTAAATTGCCGTGTCTGGAAATTACAGGAAGACGATGCGATGTTCTTGAGTGTTTGGACTCACAATGCACAGGTAACTTGAAAAGACTTGTAACTAAACTCAGGTTTGGAAGATAGTGAATTTCCATCCGGATAGATTCAGATCATACCTGGAAGCCTCAATACAGTGTCTCTGTAATCAACCTTCCGGATCCATCAATAATCAGATCCGTCATGACCCTAATGATTCGGACTTTGATCAGAGAGGTTCCCCTGATGCGGTACTTGTCAGACTTGAAACGTCAAAGAACAAGAGGTAAACTCAACTTTGCTCCACTTACTTCTCAAATCAACCTTCTAAATTTCAGAGGGACCGAGCAAAGCCATCTTACATGTCAAGGATAATATTGCTCACAGTTTACTTACCCATTGTCAATGGTCTATTAGATAATGCAGAAGACATCTTTCATTGCACTCTAGTATCCGACAAAGATGGGGTCTTACACCAATTACTTCCATCAGAAAATAGTACCGCCTCTGAATTTCGACCTATGGTGACCTTCGAACCCACTTCCTGAGAGAGATTACTCCACTGAGCCTTGGAAGGGGTGATGAGGCGTGGGAAGCTCGGGTAATATTACCTCTAGATAAGAACTTTACATACAAACTTTTTCTTACTTCTAGTGTTCCCTGAAATGGAAAACTGACTGGTACATCGCTATTGTATGTGATCTCCTTCTGAACAGCAGGATATCAAGAGAGAAATGAAAAGGAGAAAGGGAAAAAGTCACAACAATGTCGACTGATACAAATAAATAAAATAGCTAGAGATGTCGGTCAATGAATTGGATCGTATAAATTGACATGAAAGCGACATGCGAGATCTCAAAAGTCACGAGCCGATGCGGAAAATCTCCGATTTACTCGCCAGCAAAAAGACGTATGATCATGTACGTCGTGGACCCTACGAACCGAATGACTGGGAGTTGAATGAGTTAACGCGGCCGGAAAGGGAGAGAGGGAGTGGGGAAACGTACACGCAAGACCAGCGACAGAGAACAAGATGAACGCCATATAACCGTTAACGGCTGTGTTGGCGCTTTCTGTGTTGTTTGCAGAGACCACGACCGCAGCGAGGAGAGCCTGAGCCCGTCGTCAGCCCAACGTACACAATAGACGATCATGAAAGTAACTCACATTACTCAGTGTCCACACCAACAGCACACTACCCATCACCATGAGCACCCTAGGGAAGGAGCAAAGACAAAAACGAAAACTCACTTCGTCCTGAACCCCTTATAATAATCCTCCTGCGCCGTCTTTTCATCGACCTTCTGCTCGACCTTCGGCCTCTTCGTATTCAAAACATGAATCGCATCCTCATACAGCGCATTAATATCATTCTTCGCGGTCGGAATGACCACCTCGACCTCGTTCTTGTTGTCCCCCTTCGTCTCGACCTTTCCCAGATCAGCTTGGGGCTTATTGTCCCCTTTCGTGCCCCATGATATGTCGTGCACGTTCGAGAAGGCGTACACGTTCAGCACGGCGATGTAGGAGGGTGCCATGAGGAGATATTGGATGAAGGAAGTAATCATATGCCAGGGCTCGAACTGCGGGTGGGGTGGGGGTTAGTAAGACGCACGGTGTGCGAGGTGGAGAGAGGACGTACGAAGATGAGGGAAGAGAGGATGTAGAGCCCGAGTGTGGAGAGGAGCGAGAGCACGATGTTCCGGAATATCGGATTGGTAAACACATCAGAGAGCTGAAGCGGCCGATTCGAGTTTTGATTCACAGTCGCTGCTACGTTCTCTATACCCTTTATCGCGAGGAGGAACGCCGCGGCCTGTGCCACACTGGGGTCAGCTTATCTTCGACCAGGCCCTCGACCTGTATGCGATGGGCAGGGACGGAGGAAGAGACCCCACTTACTGTCATGTAAATCGTGATGATCGCAAACCCGACGAATGCACCCGCATACCCCCACTTGCTTCCTTGCGGTCTGTTCCCGAGCGACAGGATGAAACACATGATCAGGAGGCCGAGGTAGAAGTAGGTCAGGATGTGGTTGACGATGGGGGTCCAAGGGAGGTTGAAAGATTTGTCTTCAAGCGCGGAGGCGAGGATCGAGAATGCGATGAAATAGTTTGCCTGTAGGAGGAACGTGCGTTAGCGTTAGCGTTCGCGTTCGGGGTGGAGGAATGTTAAGTAGGTACATATATACACTTTGCGGGATCGAAAATGAGGCATGACAACTCACCAATGCAAACCAACTAAAAACCAAATTGAAAAACTGATACACCATCTCGACATGTATCCAAAACTTCCTCACGAACGAATGTGCGCTTCTATATATGTAATAAAAGTGCACTGTGCTGTGCACGGCGGCGAAGAAGGAACCGTTGAGCCAGCGGCGGCGCTGGGAGATGAGTTCGGGGACCTGTGCGGGGCGGAGGTCGGCATGGAGTTTGATGGTCGATGGGGAGAGGGGACAAACCTGGTCAGGGACGTCTGTGACAGCATACGCGGATTTGACGTAGTGCAATACCCACGAGCCTCCGCGTTTCGAGACAAGCTCCCAGCACAGAATCTGTGAAAGGGGTGTCAATGTGCGATTCATACGCGAGGAGATGGAGGGGACGCACTCGGTCTTCAGCGAGATACATGTTCGCCGTGAATATGTCTGCGTCTGCACCGTGCTAGAAGGTGAAGCAGAAGCAAGAGTCGGGTTGGCACTATGATAATGAATGACGAAGGGCACACACAACACACCATCTTCTCGCCGAGGAAATACTTCTGCAACGGACCCTCGCCTGTATGATCGTTTTGCAGCGCAATGTACCGATACGCGCTGAATGCGCCAGGAAGAACGGTGATATACCCAAATATACTTTCCCTGGGCGTGCGTCAATTTGCCATCAAAAGGCGAGCAGAGAGGACACCCACAGCGGCTTATCCAAGATATTACTCATCTTATACTCGAAATTCTGCGCTGCGACCAGCGGATTGATCAAATGCCTTCCCCACTTGCCCTTCATCGCCACGATCTCGCCGCACGCGCCTCCGACATTCGAGTTGATATCGAACGCCTTCCAAAGATGGTAGATGGACGTGGGACCGGGTTGGGTGCCGACGTCGAGGAGAACGCAAACGTTGGGCTGGAGGAGCGGACCGAAGGCGTTGAAAAACCAGCGGTGGGAGTTTATCTTTTTTTGGTTCTTTTCTTTGAGGCAAAAGATGATCTGGACGGGGACGACGTCTTTTTCGGGACCTTCGATTTTGAGGGAGGGGGTTATTGATACTGTGTGGATTAGCATGAGAAAGGGCAAAGGGGAGGAGGACAAACTTTGAGTTGTGTATTCGTATATGTGGGCCGTGACGGGCATCTTATTTACTTCGTTCTTCGCCACACCCTCCTGATACGCACCCATTGCCGCAATGACACTCAACGTCCTCGAATTAATCTTGGCGCGTCCATCGCTTACAATACAAACCACGACCTTCTTCCACCCGTCTTTGCCCCACGTCTTGCTCCTCTCCCTCTTACACAAATGCGCAACATTCTTCATGACGCCATGCATCGTCCGACAAAAAAGCTCGTCGTCCTCGTTGTACATCGTCATGACGATGAAGAGCTCTGTACGGCGCGGGGGGTCGTAATGCACCTGGCGGAGCGTGAAGCCAGAGTCTTTGAAGTCATTAGGATCACAGGTAGCTGCGCTGTACCGCATGTGGGTGAATTCGCGGGAATTGCGCTGGGTGCCCATGTCGAGCAATTTGGTGGGGACCTCGGAATCAAGGACAAAATTGCCATGGAAGAGTCTGTGAGTATATCGTCACCCAATGATCCTTTCAAAAGAAGTAAAAAAAACACGCACTCGACCTTTTTGATCGTCTTGTACCTCCTCGGCACACGCTGCGGGATCCTCCCATACCGAATATTATTCACGCTCTCATCGTCATCTGGTACATTTGGATCGACATGCTGGAACGACGACGCCTGCGATGGATCACGACGTAATAGAGGAATGTCGCCTGTATCGATGCGGTCTTGGTCTGCGTGGTCGTCCTCGTGGCCGTAGGGCGTGCGGTAGACGCCATGCGAGAGCGGTGTAGTGCTCAGTGGCGGCGGAGGCGGGGGTGCGGGAGTTTGGAACGGATTAGAAGCAAAGCTTACGGATGGCGGCGGAGGCGGCGGCGGCGAGAGATGCGTTGGCGCTGGAGAGGGCGGAGGGCGGGAAAAAGGCCCGGGCGTGCCGGTGTAAGTGTTGATGGGTGGAGGTGGCGGTGGCTGGAGAATGGAGCCTTCAAAGGGCTCGACGTAGGGATTTGTAAATTGTGAGTGTTGTGATGGAGGATTGAATGGGTCATTGACTCTATTATCAAAGTGGACTTGTTGATTATATGGATTGTAGCCGTCGTTATAGCGTCCGTGCTGGGCCTCGTCAGCCTGTAAAATTCAAGTTCTGTTAGTGTTTACGAATCGTAGGATGCAACGAACCTCGAAGTATCGAGACATCGGATTTGTCGGATTGGTTTCGATTCAAGAAAAGTCTGACCAAGTAAGAAGAGGGCGAAAGAGTAAATCTCTATAATTGCTGCGCCAAAGACTGTTGAATGGTTAAAGCCGTCGTGGCTGTTCTGGTCGCGACCAGCCAGGCACATCAAGGCAGGCGTACTGCATCAATGTTATGTCAGCGTCCTCACAAATGCGCAGCGTCCGCAGAAGTCATCCGTAGTCAAACCATAGACATCGTGCGCTGATGCTGCATAGGACATTCGACAGATCACGCGTTGTCGACAGGGGATTCGGGTTTCAGATAGCTCAACGAAATTGAATGAAAGAAATGATCGGAATATGGGATAATGTGTTCCCATCTGATTAGATTTCGATTTATACCTTGCGGCCTCAATACTGATTGTTGTTGGGAAAATCAAATAAATAGCAAAAGGAGGGGTACTATGTGTAGTACAAATGAACTTTGGTCCATGCTGTAGGCACGGGCCCGTGTCTCTTGCTAAGACCCCAGACCCAGCCTCCATCTACAAAATGATGGTTCCATAAATGGTCAGGTAAACTATCCGTGGCAGGTGCTGAGCAAGTACTAAGCTGCCAATAAGGTATGAGAGATATGTGACAGCACCTTTCAGGTATGAGACATGTACATACAGTGGGTACCATTGTGTCGTCTCTCAGATAGAGGCATACATACACTTTGCTATGCAGGGCAGCAGTCATATAGCTGTGTACCAGTTGTGTAAATACCAATAGATCTCTGTTACTGGACGGAAATGTGACATGACATTCCTTGACCTCATTGCTGCCAACAATGTTGCAGCTGGAGCATTCATGCTATGAGTAGGAAATCACTCTGAGTATCTAATTTATCAGATTCAGCAGAGAAACCTTGATTGATTGCAAAATGTAAGTGTGGCTTTGTTGAACAGTTCTATTCAACTTCCACGCTACTTTATTTCATGGGTTATTGATTGATTGATTGATCCATTTTATTTTGTTCAAGAGCTATTTTTACAAGTTTCTATGAGCAATAGGTGTCCTAGCTCCCGCAGTACAGTAGGGTGTGCACAGACCATAACCTATTCCATGTGTTTTCATCATCATCCAGGAGTGTTCTTGGCCAGTTGTTGGTCTGGGCATTGTGTTACCATGTGGGCATTTCTTGGCAGCATGGTTTGTGCTTCCCTCCATCCTTCCTTCTCCTCAAACCTGGTTCTTCTATCCTCATCTCTCAATTGTTGCTGATACAGCTATCAGGCTGAGAGTGGGTTGTCAGGTTCTGCTGACTACAGGGGCTCAGCTACACTGGGTGAGTCCTTACTAGGCAGATGCAATGTCCTGTGCTTATAACCTAGCACTCTGGAGAGGGTGCAGAATACAGGGACTTGCAAGGGGAGATCAGGGGGATTGGTCTGAGCAAGTCTGGAGTGGTCTGGGGAAGTCTAAGACCAAGTAAATTAAACATTGGGCTTGGGCAGGCATCAGGAACAAGTTCATAGGTGCATAAATGGGCTGTGGGGTAAGCAGAGGCTTTGCAAGTGATGGGGAGTGGAGCCAGAGTTTGATGGGGGATCAATCAAGACTGATGGGTTCTGGGGCCAAGTGGGGGGTGAGGTCTGGAGTTGTTGTAAGAATGTTTGGAGGTCATAGCGCATGCACAAAGTTTGTAATGACATTGGAGATGAAAGGAACTGAGGAAAAATAAAGGAACAGAGACAGTCAAGATGAGATGAAGGCAAGATGAGATGGAACAGAGAAAAGAGATAGATTCAAGACTAAAAATAGAAACAGAGACAAGACAAAAGGAAACATGAGACATAAGTAATCAGTTAATGTAATATCAAGACTATGGTAACAAATGCTACTCTATGTCTTTATATACTAACTACTGGACCTTTTCTGGGGGTTGAGGTTGTGATGGCAGGGCTCCTTGGAGCCATGCGGGGTGGATGGGTGTCAGTTCTGATCAGAGGGCAGGCCACAGTGATATTCTGATGGGAATGCAGTCCATTCCACAAATGTTGGGGAACTCCAGAGGGGTCACATAGGTTGCAGGCATGGTTGAACAATGTATGTCTGAGTCAGGGGAAGTGTCAGAGAGGCTTGGGGGCCTCATAAGCAAGAGGGGGAGCTGAGGAGGCCCACAAGAGATGTGTTGGGGTTTGCCAGGGGGTTGTCAGGGTTTGCCAAGGAAGCATCAGAGTTAGCTGGGGCAGGCCTGTGAGTCAACAAAGGTGGGGGAAGTTGGGGGGAGCATTGGGGAGTGTTCTGGGGGGGTGGGGCATCTTGGGGGGAGGTTTGGAGGTGCAGGAGTGGGTCATGACAGTTGTGGATGGGGAACTTCAAGGATGAGGACCAGTTGAGGAGATGCTGAGGATAGCTGGCACCACCACTTTGTTAGGTAGGTTGGCTAACATGATGAACCCTCAACCCTTGCCTTTTGTCCTAACTTTGCTGTTGAGGGGTTTTTACTTGGTTCTTGGGCTTTTTTGTGGTAGCTTTAGAGGTAAGTACCCCCTCTGCCTACAGTTTTTGGCATCAATTATCTTTGAGGCTCTAAATTTCTTCCTACTTTTCATTTCTCACTGGTGAGTTCTGATATAACATGTCCCCTCACTTTGTAATGACTGCTCCCAATCAGCCCTGTCATTCCAGAAATATTCTCTGCCATTCAATCTTTTTTTGGTGTGCAATCAAATATTTTTCTTTTTTTTTTAAAAAAAAAGAAACTTAATTTTTCTTCTTTTCTGTGCCTGACACCTGAGCTTTGTGTCCTCAATCTGCCATAAAAGTGCCCCAAGTTGACACTATTCCTGCCATCATGCCTCCATCTTCTCCCTTTGCAAGCCCCTTACTGCCCCTTGTGCTGCTGCTGCTGCCCTCACACCAACACTGCCTGACAAGAGACAGAATGAACAATAACCACCAGAAATTACAGTTTAAGCATTAGGCTGAGATGGTGTGTGCCCCATTTCTTTCCTTCCTTTTTCCTTTTATTCATTAACTTTTCTATTATTTGAAGTGCTGGGCCCAGGATCAGGACATTGTCATGTCAGGGTTTGTTTCCTGTTCCTTCTGGCAAACAGAAAGCTGATGTGAGTCCACCAGCTCATTGCATTGACTCACTTGCTCATCTGCTTGATACTCTTCCCTTGCACCTTGCCCTGTCCCAGATTGATCCAGATGGCAATAAAATCAAAGCCTCTCCCAGCACTGGTAAGCTCCTTCTCTTTAATCTTTTCCCCAGCTCATCAAGATTTGATGATTCAGCCGGTCACAAGCCTGGCAGTGATGCTGTCTTGACACTTTTTGACCAGGTCAATGCTGTGCTTGAAGCTGTGCTGTTGGATGATGACTCCAGTCTAGTCCAACATGCAGACTTTGAGAAGCATCAAGAAGCTGTTGAGCTTGTGGCTCAGCAGCAACTCCTTTTTCTTGATATCTTGTTTCAGACTTTGAGCGTGATTTCTGCATGTCTCTTCTGCCCTAACAAAGCCCTAGGTCCCTCAGAAGTTGATTGTGCTGGCACCTTACTTGGCAAGCTCAACATTACTGCTGAAAGTAAGCCCTTTCTGTTTTGTGGTACTTCTTTTCATTTCTGACCAGCCCACAAGTCTGTAGCTGACACTTCCAATGTGGAACTCACTGACTCTTCAGAGGCCAGTGCTGAGGATCTTATGGACCTACCAGCAGCTGTCACAGTGTAAACATCAGCACTGCCTTTGCTTTAACTAGCTTTACTTATGATCCTGAATTGAGTGATTTTTAAGTTTTCATTCATTGGTCCAAGTTACTTGTCTTCTTTCATCAACTCCTGGAGTTGTCCTCTTGTATGTCCAATTCTTGATCTAATGGCTCATGGAACTGTATAGACCCAAATAAAATGTCAGGTATGGCTTTTTCAGTAGGCTTTCAAATTCCTTTCCTTAGTTCTTTCAAGTGTTCTGAAGTGATATCTATCCAAGACTCAATGCCTTGTGATAGCTCCAGTTGTTTTTGAGCTTTGTAAGGTACTACTCAAAAGGCTGCCACTCTGGTCTGCCAAACTAACTCATCAAGTTGTGCTATGATATAATTACAACTATGGGCATGGGTTTTGGCAATAACTACCATTGGTCTATGAAAATGTGGCAACATCTTAGCATTGAGTGAACCCTCTGTAATCATGTTTTTGACCAAGACTAAGTCCCAGGGCTGAAAAAAATGGAAGACCAAGACAATGTTTTTGACCAAGGCTAAGTCCCAGTGCTGAAAATTGAAGCATTTGATGGAGTGTTTAAGCTCTTTTCACCTCAGGAAATGTAGCATGTTTCCTGAGAAAAAGGTGTCAGAAATATGTTTCTCAATTTCTAACACCTTTTTCTCAAGATATATGCTAAATTTTGTGTCAGAAAATTTCAATAAATATATGAAATATTCTCTCAATGTTTCTTACATAGAATGATCAATTTTTCCGTGTTTTATCTGAAGAAAAAATCCTCAAAATATTTGAAATGTTCTCAATGATTTTCTTGAAAAACATGTGATATGTTTTAGCATGTGTTTCTCAAAAAACCTTTGTCCTGTTCTTAGTGTTGTATCTCAAGGAACAATGTCAGCATAACATACAATACTTCTCAAGAAACATGCAATAAAAAAATGTAATAATATTATATAGAAACAACATACAGAAACATGTGTTGCATCACTCAGTGTGTGACCATTGATTTGCTCATCAAGACACTTGATATGTAGTACTGAGTCAGTAACATAGTGTACAAAATTATAGACTTCCAAGAAACTCCAAGAAACAGATGAACAACAGCTGAAGTCAAGAAAAATGAGGGCTAAATCAGCAGGACAGACAGGGCATTGACTTACAAGGAAAATCACCAAAATCAATCCAATCTACAAGCCTCTCAAATTTGAATTTGCTGGCCATGGACAGTGCACAAAATGCTATACAGTCAGTAATGAGCAGATCAAGATTTTGTGTGGCCCAAGCACTGCCACAACTACCTGGGATGGCATCATTGTGCATGTCCAGTTGACACTTGATTGGTTTGATGGTGTTGTCAAGGGGGGTTTGTCAACAACGATGAGTTCCTGTGTCTGGTTGAGGATTGGTTGGTTGTTGTTGTGCTCCAGTTTGACGACACAAGACAGAGACTCACAAGCCTGAAGCTTGTTAATTCTGTGTAGTCATAGAAAAATCTCAACACTGACCTGTGACAGATGGATGGAAATGGTGGACCCTAGGCAGATGTTATCATATAGGATCTCAAAATTAGGCATCGTGATCAGCTCTGTGCTAGTGTATTTGAGCTGAAATATTGGCATTGTGATGGGGTTTTGAGAAAGAATGTGCATTTGTGATTGTTTGGCTACCCTAACTCTAGATTAGATTTATTTGCCTTGAGCCTTGATAAATCCTGGCCAGTTTCTTCCTTACTCTGAGCACTTCTCTCATTATGCAGTCCAACTTGGAATCTGGCAGGTGCCTCTAAAACACTTGGGCAGATCATGGGCTACGCAACTTGTCATCAGGCAATGGAGTTTCAAACTCATGTTTTCTCTGCTCTCATTTTCCGCAAATACATGCAAATTCTTCAGTGGGACAGAAGTGGTGTGGTTGTCACTAAAGAGATATCATTTGATGACAAACTCCTCTTCGACTTCTTTCACTGATTCTCCACTACAATAGCAGCGGAGCACTGATGTGACCCCACCATGACCACTGCTATATTCACTTCTCCCAAACTGGAACAAAAAGCTTGGGACAGCCTGAAATGGGATTGAAAGAGTCCTCTGCTCAATATCTCCACTGGTGATAAGCACTACATCATCTTGCAAGATCGTATCCTTGGCTCTATGTCTCCTATTGGACATTCTACATGGTGTTTCAGTCTCAGTCAAACTCTTTCCTGATGTTGAAATTCAATCTGAAGTGCGATTCCTAAGCTTTCAATCTATGCTTTTGTGACTTTCAGGAGCTAGGCTGCTGTCCAATCTGCATCAATCTCGATAATCAAGAAGGACACCTCCTTGATGATTACATCAAACTCCTTGTCAGCTACCATCAATCTTCAACCTTCCTCATTCAATATCAATATCATGTCTCATGGTGTTATGAGTCCTACAATTGTCACACCCAGGTCAGACCACCTATTAACAACATTAGGCCAGCAATCTGTTGGGTATGTCATAAAAGGAACAAATGATCTGAAGTCCACTTCTACAAAACTGGACAAAGATGAACATTTGTTCACGATGCAGTTCCAGCTTTCTGTTGGAGAAAAGATCTATGGTCTAGGGGAGAGGTTTGGACCATTTGTAAAGAATGGACAGGTGAGCAGGTTATATAGAATTTGATCACATATGATTGATGTTTTATGCAGAGCATAAAATATAGAATGAGGATGGAGGTACCTCATCCAAACAAGCCTACAAAAATGTTCTGTTTCTTCCTTAGCTCTTACAGATATGGGATTTTTGTTCCATATTCCAGACTCATGACTTTTGAAGTCCAAAGTGAAAGTACCTTGACTTCTTTGCACTATGTGCTACGAGGATAGATCATGGTGATTGATGGTTACATAGGAACAACCAGAGTCAACATTGCTGTCCCTTCAGAATTGTTGTCTGTGTATATCATTCAGGGACCTTTTCTGAAAGACATCATTCAGCAATACACTTTACTGATGGGTCAACCTGCACTTCCACCAGCATGGTTCTTTGGACTTTGGCTTTCAATGTCCTTCACTACAGACTATGACAAAACCACTGTCAATTTGTTCCTTGAAGAAATGGACAAACAGGACATATCTGTTGACGTCTTCCACTATGACTGCTTCTGGCAAAAAGCATTCCATTGGTGTGACTACATCTTTGATGAAGTCTACTTCTTAGATTCTGGTATGCAACTTGCCAGGCTCAAGGCTCAAGGATATCATGTAATGTGTATTTTATATGGTTCTTTTCCATCTTTCACTTTCTGCCTAGATTTCCATTTGGCTCAACCCATACATTGTGCAAGAAAGTGAGATTTTTGCAGAGGGTGCAACCAATGGTTACTTCATTCAAAAGAGTGATGGCAGTGTTTGGCAAACTGATTTTTGGGTAGGTGGCCCTTGCCTGATAGATTTCTGATTCTCACTTATCCTTCTTGTTCACCAAGCTGGAATGGCAATTATCAACTTTACTAACCCTGCCACTTGCAAGTGGTACCAAGCAAAACTGGAACACCTGATGCTGGCAGGATGATATAACATCCCCTGTCATGACAGGATAAGCCTGATATAACCACAGTTGTAATTACAGCACTGCTTGTTATATCAATCACATGTGATAATTGTCAAATGTTGAACTGGACAAAAAGAAATCAATCAAAGAGAATTGAACTGACAACCTTGTAACTGACAGACATAACTGGAAGAAAGACACCATACAACCATTGAACTAACAGGCTCAGTAATAGTCTTAATACATTAGGGCCTATGTACCCATGGGACCTGCCTGTTGAGCACATGGTTAGCCTGGTTAGAGTTCAGTTAGAGTTCTGGTTAGGTAGTTAGTGGTTTGGTTAGGTTCTGTTAAGGTTCTGTTAAGGTTTTGTTAACATGCTTAGGGTTCCAGGGATATTTTGAAGGGGAGCTTGCTTCCCTTATCACAATAAGTTTGTATTGTAATTAAGGCTCCATGGTCAACTGGTTATGGTTGTATCAATGGTTGTTTTGGGATTGTGGTCACAGGGTTTGATTCTCCCAATTAGCAAAATATTTGACTGAAAATTTCCATTCACATGATACTGTGGTTACAATGCTGGTTATATTATGACTATGCTGTAATTACAGGCTGTTGTTATAATAAATGGATGGTATAGCCTGACTGGAAGCCTTAATTGATCTTGGAATAGATTGTTTCAAGGTAAGTTGTCCATCTGTTAGTCAGGAAGCTGCCAAAATTATCATTGAAGACCAATTTTGCTGAATGAATTCCAACTGGAGATATGGTGTACTATGATGGTAGTCCCAGATGGAAGCTGGTTTGGTGTTTCAGATGGGAATCTGCATAAAGGTCCTGTTTTTGTGATGGAAATGCACAACTTTTTCAGCCTTCCACTATTGCTCAGACCAGGTGTGGCTATTGTGCTCCACAATGACATACCAAGAGGATCAGAGGGCTGTAGACATGCAGTGTATGATTATTCCAAGGAAGTCACTATTCTTGTGAATTTGGCTGGTAGTGCTACTGTTGATCTCCTTGTCAAGGTGCTGGACAGCAATAACCTTGGTTCATTTGTTGCTTTTCTCACAATCTAAGGAGACAAGACAATGGGTTCCATAAAGGTTGTGGCTGGTGCACTCAGAGGACAATGGAAAGTGAAGAAAGTGAAGAGCAATGGAACTTCTGATGAGCTAGTGGCAGCAGATGGTGCAACAAGCTTGTCATGGACTGAATGAAGACAATAGTTGAATATCTCTGTTACTTTGCTGCTAACTTGTGTTGATATGATAAAAGGTTGATGACTGCAGGCTGATATAAAGTTCAGGGCCAGTCTTACTGTTGATGCTGGTGTCTGTAATATCAACCAGACTACTATGAATTAAAATGATGTGCTCTGTCACTACCAGAGCAGCTGATTCAGCTGACTGTACTGAGAGGTGTACTGAGGGGCCTGCATCAGCAGAAGTCCTAGCATGAGCAGCAATGGCATCAACAAATCAGCATCAGTATTGGTTGAGGCAGTAGTTATTGCATCATCCATTGCTTCATCTCAAGTGATCTGTGTTGCCACAACAGGAGTGTCACTAGTTGATTGGGTGTTACCTGAAGCTTCTGCATATGCAGCTGCTTCAGAGAGTGGTTTCTCTTCTTCTGCTTGAGCCAAATTAGCAGCCTTGTCTTCAAGTTCAACCTTTCCTGAACTTCAACTGCTTTCCCTCCCAACATTTCCTTTTCCTTTTTCTCCTTGTTTCCTTTGATTGCTTTCACAGCCAATGGTAACAATGCCAAGATGATATGTTTCATGAGCCTTGTTAATCTTTCTGCTACAAAATCTCCATGAACAATTATGACTTCATGTGCCCACTGTTGTCCGGTGAGAAGCAGATCCAGCTCATGACTGACTCAATTGCTGGATCCAGATGGGGGCTCAACTTGAATAGCAGTGGAAAATCCTCCCTGAGTGACCCTACAATGCTGGAGAAATCCTCGATCAAGGTTGACAACAGCCCCTGCAGGGACCTCAAGATGGATTGTTTCCATGCCACCTGGGCCATGAGCATGCAATTTTTATCTCTTTACCTTCTCCATTCACAAGTTCAAGGACCATTTTTACAATTGCTTTGCTGACATCCAGAGGAGTAGAAATTAACCAGGGGGCACTCCAAAGTGCTTTCATAAGCAGAAGGACTGCCATCTGCAGCCTGACTAAGAAGTTGTGAGGCTTGAAATATTCAGGGTTGGTGTCCTTTTTGTTGTGAGTGATGAGGAGAGATGTCTGCCCTGACTAGATAAGGGGTTTGGAGGAGATGATTGGTCAGACAAAATGTAGAGCCACTTTGAGTGCAGTGAATGCAGCATTGAGTTCAACAGCCTCAGGCTTAGTTCTCTCTTCCTCACTACTTCCATGATCCTTTCAATCAAACCCATCAAGGCCTGACAAGTATCCAGGATAGTCTCAAACCTGCCTACTTTGTAGAAAGCAAAGAGTGCAATTGTGTTCACTATTTGAGACATGGTCCTTTCTGCAATGTGAAATTGAGCTATCAAAGAAGACTAGAACAAACATGCAAAAACAATTCCCTGTCAACAAGCAAGGCACTATAAACACCCAACACAAGGGTGTAATATACAAAAGAAGAAGGTATATCATCTAATAATGAAGCATCAGATTAAACCTGAAGTAGTCACTGGGAGAACTCACCAAAACCCTCCACATGAAGATGCTTGACCATGAGTTCTGCAAGGGTTGCCAATGCTTTGGTGACATGCACTTGTGGTGAATTGAGAAACAGAAAAGAATTAAAAGCTTAGATTAATAAACTTACACAAAATGACAAAAGGAACAATCTTTCACCAGAGATTACATTGCATGGTTCTCAATGTTTGATACAATTAACTAGTTTTTCCCTCCCTTGTTCCTTTTATCAGCCTGTGGTATATGAGAAAACTGAAGAAATATAAATGAAAAGAGAACTGACCTTCCAGCAATCATGCCTGTCATAGACCCCCTCCTCCCCATCAATCTCCGTAATCATGTTCACACTCCAAGAGACCCAGACACACTTGATCCAGTCAGTACATTTGTTCCCCTTCACTTGACTGAAGCATTACTCACCAATGGCAAGGCATTCAACAAATATCCCATCACCTCAAGTTCTCTTTGAAAGTGCACCCCCTGACACTTCTCCCACAAATGAGCCACAAACTTCATGGTGCAAATGTCATTGGCAGATCAAATGCACACATTGGTGTTGCACTGGATAGAGGCCTAGAATTGAATCAAAAGATACTCAAAGCAAAAGACCATATGCAAATCCATTGGCTCTTTTCCAGCTTGAGGACAGGGTACCCTTCGAGTTGAGACTTGCTTGGGTGAAGGACAGGGCAGCACATTGGAATCTTGAAGGACTTGGCATGCCTTGGCATATTGACAGTGTAGACAATGCTAGAGAAGTGCTAAGTAAGTCAAAAGAAGGAAATAGAATGACTTACTTGTCAGAGATGGTGGTTCAAGTGAAGGAGATGGTCAAGGAAACAGACACCTTAAATATGACAGAGCAATGGGGTCTTCTGAAGAATTAGAACTGGAATATTATCCCAGAGCTCAGACAATCATAAGAGTGAGTGAGTTTGGGTGAACCCAGGTGTTATGAGTAAGGGATAAAGCTTGGGTAAACTCAGAGCTCATCAATGGTGGTATTTGACACACAGAAGAGACTGTCTTGTTCCCAAGGCACCTTACAGGTGTACATCAAGCCCCATGCCTTAAAAGTCACTCAGCAAAGGAGGAAATTTGAGAGTTGGGGTTTCCAAACCCAAAACTTGAGAGGGAGTGTGAGTGAGTTTGGATGTATCCAGAACTTGTGAGGGAAGGATAGAGCTTGGGGAAACCAAGCTCAAGTCCAGTCCTACTTTGATGGAGTTTGATGATTATGTAATTTGTCCATGGAAAACACAATGAGCATCAAGCGAGTGGATGTGATCTGCAAGCAATACATTGGAAAAATAGATCTTTGAGGTAGCATCATGGTGATACAGATGCCTTAGTCCATCAAAGCTATGCCATAGAGAGATCCTTAAGATCACTCAGCACAACAGGAGTTTGAGTTGAGCCAAGAACTAGAACCAAGTGATCATGAGTTTGGGTTGGACCCAGAACTTCACAGGCAGTGGCAGAGTTTGGATGAACTCAGAAGTGATACAGAAGTCAACAAGCTTGGGTGAACCCAGAACTTGTGAGGGAGGGACAGAGCTTGGGTGAACCCAGAGCTCATGGTCATTTCAACAAGTCAAAGTCTGACTTGACTGGTGTTTGATTCTTACATAACCCATCATGGGAATGCAATCAGCAATAAGCAGAATCATAGATAAGATTATGTATGAGTGTGTCAAGCAACAAAGACTACATTTTTGTAGGGACAATGGTTGAGTATCAGAAATGATAAATGTGAATCAAATTGATTTATTTGAGAGCAAAACTATAATAGTAATGAGTTCTGTAACTGACAGACAGTAAGTGCAAATGAGACTACTATCATCTGCTGGACTACATGTATCTAGACTTGGCACTGCAAGTTATTTAGATCTGATCAACATCAAGAGACTAGATCAAAATGAGTGAGTGTATTGATTGTGAGCTCAGAGAAAATAGAAAAATAGAACCAAGTGAGTGAGTTTGGGTTAGACCCAGAAGTTCAGAGGAAGTGATAGAGTTTGGATGAGCTCAGAAGTGATACAGAAGTCAACAAGCTTGGGTGAACCCAGAACTTGTGAGGGAGGGACAGAGCTTGGGTGAACCCAGAGTTCATGGTCATTTCAACAAGTCAAAGTCCAACTTGACTGGTGTTTGATTCTTACATTACCCATCATGGGAACATGATCAGTGATAAGCAGAATCATAGATAAGATTATGTATGAGTGTGTCAAGCAACAAAGACTACATTTTTGTAGGGACAACAGTCAAGTATCAGAAATGATAAATGTGAACAAAATTGATTCCTTTAAGAGCCAAACTATAATAATAATGAGTTCTCTAACTGACAGACAGTAAGTGCAAACAAGACTACTATCATCTGCTGGACTACATGTATCATATCAACTAGTTCTGCAAGTGAGGTAAGTTAAGGACTGGGTGAGGGTCCAACTTGGTTTGCAATCCAGGAACCAGAGTCTCAAATCACACCTTGTTGTAGAAGTTTGTGGGAAGCTTCACAGGAATGTTACTGTAAAGACATGTAGTCTCTTTGCATTTGCTGATTTGATGGATATGAGGAGCACTACCAGGGAGTCAATTTCTGAGGATGTTAGTGGTAGGACAAACACATCTCAGTGATATAACCACCCAGTTGTCCTCCCATTTCAACCTTGCTGTGTGAGCTTCAATGTCTGAAATCATCATGGCTCTAAGCCATGGGTCCAATTCAGTACTCCAAATGCTTGCTCCCAATTCCTGATATTTCAAGTAAAGGTCAAGAGAATGAAGTTGAGGGCTTCAGATGATATCCAACAATCTATCTGCCATGAAGAGTTTGATTGTCCCTCACTACAGGCAACTCAAGAATGTTCTCAATCATAAATGGGGCAGAGACATTTTGCAAGAAGACAAAGCTGTTGCCCTTGTGCTTCTCACAAGAGGTGTATGACAAGCCAAAGTGATGGATTTGAGATTTAATGACCACTTTCTAAGGAATTTTGTGATATGGCTTGACATGTTCAATTGCTAGACCATATCCTTCAGGAAGTGGGGTTAATTTCACTCTTAGAGTATTATTGTCATCATTGTTTACTTCAGTCCTGTCAAACAAAATGAGGGTAAAAGCATTGCTCTCTTCAGTTGCCAGGATCCCACAAGTCTGTAGTCAAACAAGAGTCTGAAACATGGACTCGCATTCTTTGATGATGTTGGGGCAGGCCTGTTTAATGAAGAGCCCTCTTACACTAGATGTACAATGCCAAGCATGCACAATTGTCTCTTCATATTCACCTAAATTGCATGTTATTCATCAAAGCCAAATGAATATGTTGGTCTTACCTTTCTTGTAATTTGTTGACATTTGCTGCAATTGCCCAATTGCATGCTCAAAAGGAAAGGCCCACCAGACTGAAGCAGGACCAAATAATTTGAGAAAATCAGGAATGTGAAAGGCCATGTGATGATTGGGGACACATTCATAGAATGGGAAGAGGCAAGCAAGCTCTTTTCAATACTCAGTCATGAGCTCCAAATAATGCACTCTATGATTTGTGCTAGTCACTCAAGAAGTTGCCACTTGGACAGCCAAAGAAAGCAGCATTGTCAGATGCAGGAGATTTTCCTTTTGTTCATCACCATCCCACCATAAGCAGGTCAAAGATATGGGAAGATTTACACAGCTGACCATCTGCCATTGATCTGCTTTGAGCTTGGGCCCACTTAATAAGAGAGTTGTTGGGACCAAAGTCACTCAGGAAGGTCAGATAATATCTTTGAGGTCAGCCCAGATAGTCTCCATTTCATCTTCTGAGAAGATCTCCCCATGAAACAATGTGACATCATGTTCTGATTGCTGAAGTCACTAGTAGAACAATCTAAGTCAATGTTGTTCATACACATTGACCAATTTATACATACCCAGAGAAGGATTGCACAAGCATAGTCCTCTCTAATCTCTTTATCTCCCAGCAATAGTTGAATACCTAATCCTGTTGCCATATGAACCAGGGCTTCTTTGCACAAATTTCTCCATCTCTTGACTGCTTTATCAAAAGCCATGCCTTCAGTGCTGAAATTGATGTGCCATTGAAGCCACCAGCAAAACATCTATATATATCATTGAAGACCTTCAGCTCAGTCTCTGAATCCAGCTCAGGATTGGCTTCATTGTACTGAATATTCACCACAGTCAACTTTGCTGGAGCTCCCTTCTTGGTCTTGTGCTTCTTATTGTTGGGGTCATAACCAAGGATGTTCTGGAAGTGCTCTTTGATCAACCTGAGAAAGAGATTATGCATAACATTGACAACAAGGTATGTTGATGCCTTGTAGTACAGAAGCCAGAGAAGCTTGGTCCATTGCAAACCTGATTTTCCAACAAGAGCAGATGCCTATTCTGGAGAAGAAGCCAAGAAGTAGTTCTCAGCCAAGTCTCAACATTCTTCATCAGTTTGGAATTTCCAGCATTTAACATCAAAATTGCTGACTTTGTGAGATGTCCTGTTGCACCAGCAGTGGGAACAAAAGTACTCATGATGGATTGAAGTAAAGCCTCCAACTTTTTGAACCATCATGAGATCACAAATTACAAGAACAATGGCACACAGAATCGGTTGACCATAAGGGAAGTCAGTGGTCTGGCTAAAGGCAACACCTGACCAGAGATCCAAGAATTCATTGATGATGGGGCACAAGTATGGGTTCATTCTGTCCAGTTGGGCCTCAGGTTCCTTGGGGCCAGAAATGATGTGGATAAACATGTTCTCTGGTCTATACCATTCCTCAATAGGTAAATTCAAGCATGCAATGCATATTGTGCCAATAGAGATTTTTTTTCTGGCTTGTTTGTTGCCCAAAGGGTTGAAGAAATCCACACTGAGTGAGGAAAGGTAACAACCAGCATTTTCACCTCCATAGACACTGAAGTGAGATTTTCCATTGGGGCCTCTGAAATTTTGGATGGCTTGAAAGATGTCCCTTAGTATTCCATCAGAAGGCATTTCCATCTGCTTCCAAGCCTGATCCATTTTTTTTCATATGATTCTCACCAGAGTAACCCAGCAAACCAATCTTTAAAGTCAAATACAATGTAAGGCCAGATGGGAACATAGATGTCCAGTCAGTGGGTTCCTATTGACTTTCAACAAATGAGCAATTCTTCATGGAGAACACCATGCCAAACAATGTCACACTGTAAGGGGTAGACAGGTACTTTGCTGTCATTTCCTGCTTTATTGTCAGGGAATTTGGGTCTGTAAATCACATGACACTTTGGACAGGAAGCATAAACCAAGGACTTTCCCTCTATGCAAAGGGGTTTCATAGTGGTGCAAATATTGAGAGGAAATTTATCAAGAACAGCAGTGAGGGGATGCGGAATAGACAGGAGGAAAGAAAAAGTGTTGGTTATGATTTTAGTGCACATCTGGAATATCCAGACAGTTCCCCTATGAGAAAGGCATAGCACAACATGGCAGATGGTGATCATGAAGACCACAAGTTGGAGGAAAGGTACCACTCTGCTAAAGCTGAGGAAAAAATGGTCACCTGAAGAAGAAAGAATCAGAGAACACTTCATGCACATTGCTGTTGGTGACTCACTTGTGTTGAATTGATTGTGTGCAAGTGCCAGTGGCTCTGCAATTTGTGTGTCTATTGGATTTGTCCATGACTCTGTCACCTTGTCAAGAAGGCACTGGACATCCTGCCATAGGGTGTTGACAATGCCATGCATGTGCATGATGGCAGGAGTCTTGACTCTTCCAATGGTACATAAATGCATAGTTTGCTCAACTAAAGTTTGCTTGATCAATTCTAGCACCATAAGCTTGTCTGCAAACATATGATCACCTGTGTGAAATGGAGCCAAACCAATCACTTACACCTTGGTGCACAAAGATTCAAGTACACCCTCAATCTCATTGAGACCAACAACAAGTTTGCTCACCCTGTTAATTGGTAAATTTGGCTTATCACTAGTTACAGGTGAAAACATTGCCAGATGTGCCATAATATTGCTCAGCAAAAGATTGTTCATAGCAATTGCTATCTCAGCTTCATGAGCCTCCAAGGCTCATGCTTTGTATGCTAAGGCATGATCACCTAATCTCTGAGCCTTGTCCTCCTTTTCATGATTTTGAAGTGTCCCAGCATCAACCAAGGTGCCATGGGTGCCATCTGGAAGCTGATTCAGATGGCATTTAAATTTTGTGCAAATGCAGACTTTGTCTTTTGGCAACATCAAAGAGGTAGTAAAACGGAGGGAGGCAATTGTAAGTAGCCAAGAGACAAAATCAATATGCAGACTAAGCAAGATAACATGTGATGTAAAAATCAATTAGTATGACAAAGGTTTGCCATACAATGCTCTGTGGAAACAATTGAGAACCTCCTGCACCCTGTGCCCTGTGCCCTTCAAAATTATAGCTTAGTCAGCACATATCATGCAGATGAAAGAAAGGGCTGTAACTGCAGCCTAGACCTGCCTTCAAGAAAATCTATATAAGGAGTCAAAATCAAACATGTGCCAAATGGGGATAATGATAAGTATTAGGCAATCATTTTCTTTGTCCCTAGAAAGACAAAGATTTTTGCAAGTTCCCATACATTTATGGGGTGCAATACATACTTATGATAACAAAGAACAGATACTCATTAATATTCACATGATGAGAAGTTTGGTACCTCATACAATTTCATTTTTAAAGGGAACAAAATACAATCAGATATTATAGGTTGTCAACAACATGAAATGGCACTTCTACATCATCCACCTTGGCAGACTCTTTGTCACGACCCGCTCCCTAGACACTGTTCCCAACCCCTCCCAAGTTCCTGTCTAACTCCCCTGAACCCCGCCCACACTTCCGCGCCCACACTGGATAACTCCAACGCTTCTCCAGCAAACCCCAACGGCAACTCCAACACCCTCTCTGTAGCCATCAACACTCCCCCTGAAACCTTCCCCCACCATTCCTGGCCACGTCATATGTTCCCGACCCCCTACCCTAGTTTACCCGACCTGTCCTGGAGTATCACGACGTCCTCAGAGCGGCCCGCGCCCCCAAGTGATCCCATCAGAATACTGCCGCGGCCTGCCCTTGGATTATACCCAACACCCATCGACTCCACACAGCTCTGTCGACTCCCACCGCCATATCCACCACCCTCTGGGGTACCCAGTAGTTGGTATATAAGTCGTAGAATAACTCCTTGAACTTTAGTCTTGATATTACATTTACTGGTTTCCTATGTTTCATCTCTTGTCTTGTCTCTGTTTCTGTTTTTAAGTTTTGAATCTATCTTTTTCCTCAGTCTCGTCTCGTCTCCGTTTTGTCTTGACTGTACATATTTCCTTTGTTCTTCTAAGTTCCTCTTGCTCCCTACATCAGTACAAACTCCACGCACACGCCATGACCCAAACATTTTTATGACAACTCCGACCCTTGTTCCCTACTTGGCCCCAGGACCCATCAAGCCCTGGTAATCCCCTATCCAGCTCTGGCCCCGCCCCCATCACTCAAGAAGCCTCCGCTTACCCCACAATCTATTTGCACGCCCACAAACTAGCCCTGACACCCGCCCTGGGTCAACGACCAGTACCTTCGGTCTTAGACTCCTCCGGACCATTCAGGACTTGCTCGGGCCGCTTTCCCTAGGACCCCCTTGCAAGCCTTCCCCACCTCCGCTCCAACTCTGGACGCCTGGTTATAAGCGCAGGACATCGCGTCTGCCTAGTAAGGACTCGCCAGTGTACTGAGCCCCCGTTGTCAGCGGAACCTGACACTCTTCCTCTAATAACTTGTGTTTTGTGGTAGTAAAACTCTCTGCTGCTGGGTGAGTAACTGTAACAAATCAAGTGATTGTGGAGACCTCTTTGGCCTGTGCACTAGTGATGGTCAGGATCATAGTGTAAGATTGGGCAGCAACTGCCTGGGTAACATATGGGAGGGTGACTGGACTTGTGCTATGCTCTGCAATATTACTATCTGCAGAAATAATGGGGGAGAGCACCATATGTTCAATGGGTTGAGCAAAAGCATCAGGAGCCACATAATGGTGGGTGGCAAGATCTTGAGCATTTGACTTAAAAAGCTGCACAGTTAGTGCTCTGATACCAGGAATGGGCTAGAGAGTGCAAATTTAGTACACAAAAAGATATTGAGGGAGGGGCAAGTAAACAAACATTGACAAAGGGGACAGCCATTGTTGGAAACAGTACCTGCAATAACACAGTGGCATACAGCATACAGTATGTGGCTTGTTTTGCAAGAGAGAACCACTTTACATAAACCACCATGAAGCCCATTGCAAGTGGTTCATTGGCACCTTCAAAGGGCTAGATGACAAGTTGGTGAATGCAAACTTGACAGTGAATCCAGACCTCTTTCACCCACATATATGCCTCAAAACCTCCAAAACTGGAGCCACCTATGATCATATCATACCCATCTTCATGTTTTGCAACTGCAATGACTTGCATGAGTCCTAAAATACCATGAGTGCAGGTCATCAACCAGGATTATATAACTCACCAGATCCAGACAACTTCTGCAATATTTCCTGAGTTGCCATGTCAATCATGTAGACTATTCCATGATCACTGCTGCACACAATAATTTTGCCTTCTTCTGCAAATACTCCTTGAATGATTTTATGCTGAGTAGTCATAACACATGGTATTGCTTTGGCCAGAACACCAGGAAATTGGTGGAGTTGAAAGTGGCCTTGGGTGAGGTTATGAGTGACCAAGAGGTCTTCACCAGGCAAAAGTGCTGCATGACCTCTGGAGGAGGCAGTCAATGATACAGAGGACAATGGCAAGAAAAAGCACACATTGCACTTGTTAAATGCTTTTGCCACAGCTAGTTGGAGGTTTGAGCATCAATGCAAAGGCTGTAAAAGGTAAACTTGGATTCAATGTTCACTGTTCAGATACACCTACATTTTGCCATTTTCAATCTTGGTGAGCAGTATATTTTGGCTACCAGCACCAAAGGACTTGAGGCTTGCAGGGATTGCATCAGCCACAGGTGGAATGACCCACAATTCCATTATGTCAACTGCTGGAGGTTAGACCAAGACAGGGTGACATAACTGCCAATACTTACCACCTGCACTGACACTAAACAATTTGATTGTACCATTATGGCTAGTGACCACAAGTCACTGGTTAGCATCATCACAAGCCTGGGCTGTGACACTATTGTTGAACTCAAAGATATTGTAGATCTTGAAATACCTCTGAGTGAACCACTGAGACCATGATCAGAGAGGGATGGCATTTTAACTCAAGATGACATATGGAGGTTGTATTTGCATGGGGAATAAGGCAGATTGATCCTCAAATGGTCCCAATGATGTGCTCCTATGCTGCCTAGTGCCATGCAGGAAACCTAAAGAGAGAACCCTGGCACTAGTCACTAGATAGCATAGCTGGCAGTAGGAAGTTAATAGTAGAGGGCAAGTCAGTAACTGCCCCAGAGAACAAGAGCAAGAGCTGTGTTATAAGGTGAAGTGGAGAGGAGTCACTATTGCTAGCCTAAGTTGCTAGTGACTGAAAGGAGAATAGGTGAAGGCAGGAAGCGTCACTAAGACAAAGCAAACTCTTAATGGTGGTAGGGGAGTGAGGAAATAGAATAGAAAGGGGGAAATGGTAATAGGGAGATGGAATCAGGGGACAAACATAAACTAGTCACTAGCCACAGTTGCTAACATTGCTAAGTCGAGATAACACAAAGGACACCCACAGCTGGTACCACACTAGGTCAAGGTCAAAGTTGGTAAGACTTGTTAATAAGTCAAAGTCAATGGCAAGTGAAGGAATAGAGTGAAGGTAGAGGCAAAGTGTACTCTCAAGCTGGCAGGCTTAGAGATAGACAGGTTCGATTCAAGGGGGATTTATTTGATTGTCAAGTGTCTATGTACAGGCAGTATTTATATGATTCAAAAGTCTAATATGGGAAAGTAAGCAAATAGTTGCCACTAGCAACAGCATCTGTTAATGTGTTTATGGTTCATACAAGGCATCAGTCTGTAACTAAGTGAAAAACTATAAGCAAAGTCTCTGAAGTGTAGATGCTGTTCAAGTATGTTGGTAAGCTCAACAAGGAGAATGATAGTAAAAGGTATGCGTCTGGCAATATGTCTGTATATGGTAAGAGAAAGCCTTTTTGTCACCGAAGAGTCACCAGAGTCACTAATAATTATTGCTAGCAAAGGTCTCAGCCTTACTGTCCTAGACCCAAAGTCCAGGCTCCACATGATATTCCTCATGATTGATAAGTCTTGTGGTTGCTAAGATCCTGTGTGAGGGCTACGTCAATCCTAACCCTGGGCTGAGCCCCATGTGCTGAGTGGTGTGACTTGTGCCAAATTTAAACTAGTCAGCTGCTGCTAAGTCCAAAATGTCAAAAGTGGTGCTCAGCAATAACTGGGTCTTATCACCAACGCATATAGATTCACCCTTGTTACCAGCAGCATTTATGGTGAGACAAGTCAGAGCAGTGACTTTGCCCCACATCTTATCATAGAGGGTTTGAAGAGGGGAGAGATCCTTTGTGGAATAGACACAGACATGTCCATCATTGCCTGAGAAATAATCAATTTGTGTAGTCAAGGCAAATTGAAAGACCTACCTCCTATTGAGACCATACTCAAATCATTAGTAAAGGTTGCAGTGCTAACTGGGCCTTTGCTGCCTCTGAGGTCACCCCAAAGCTTGTATACAGAAGTCTGGGAAGGGGCAGAGGTAAAAAGGAGGGTAGAAAATGAGAAACTGATGCTGACAGATATGAGGGCCATTGGATTGAACTGTGGATAAAGTGTGCAAGAGTGAAGTGGATAATCCCTTGTCAAAAATTAGGTGCAATTACATAACAAAAAAAACAAAGGTCTTTGTTGTTGCTTTGAGGCTCAAAGCACATTTGTAAATCAATAGAATTAAATATAACATGTGCCAGGAGATGGAAATGTATGTGTTTCCTGGAAAACTACAATGAACCTCTATGTTGAAAGACCTTTTCCCTTGACTGCAGCTCAAATCAAGTTTACAGTTCTTCTGCCTGCCTTGCTTCCCCCTACTGCTCCAGGCATGGAGTTTGGGGATTACATTTTACACTGCAATAACCCTGGAAACAAGAGTGATGGAGAACCTGAGGTTGAGCCTTGCCACTCCCAGAGGTGTTCAGGTAAGAAATTTCTCCAGCCCAATGGCAAACTAGGAAGGCCCAACAGTAGTGGGTTCAATTTGAGCTTGGAGCTTGTCAAGACTGGTTGGACTATCCAAACTGTTGAATGCTTTCTGGTGAGCAGTCATACAAGATTGACTTACAAATTGACCTGATTTTCTGAACAGGAAGATGTGTACAAATTGGCCAAAAAGAAATTGAATCTGACCAAGAGCTATCAAAAGCAGGATAACAATGAGATAAAGAAGTTATGCAAAGAGGTATGCACAGACAGTTCAATATGAGGCTTGAATAACCTCATCTTAATGTGTTTGGCAGATTATGAGGGACAAGAACTGGCTTCATCTAAAAGACTACAAGAATTGCTGGCCAGTAACTTCCTTGCTGAAGTTGAAACTAAAGAACAGTGCTGCATCAGCTCATAGGCAAGAGATGAGGGCTACCCATGAGTGCTTGTGAGGCTGCCATGAACGGAAGGGGAATAAGCCCAGATACTTAATTATTATTATCATAATGTAGGTGGGAATGAACATGGCACTTGAAGCTCAGTGAGAGGATAGGGGAGACCCTACTCTGGTGGATCAGCATGCCAAGTAGATGGTCCATATGAATGCAATGGATAGAATTTGGAGACATCAATTGCAATGGGTAGATTTTGGAGATGTTAGAGTATGAGGGGAGAATGATCAGAGTTTGAGTGAACTCAGAACTCAAGAAGAAGTGATAGAGCTTGGGTGAACCCAGAACTTAAGTGGGAAATGATAGAGCTTGGGTGAACCCAGAGCTCATGCATATGGTCATATTCAAGTCCGACTTTGTTGGTGTTTGATAATTCCAAGACATCAGATCTTATCTAATGTATATCATTCATCTGGATTATGGAACCATCAAACACCACCAAAGTTTGGACTTTGAAATCTGAATGTTTGACTGTCACAAGCAGAGCTCTGGGTTCACCCAAGCTCTGTCCCTTCATCACAAGTTCTGAGTCTGCATTTGTATAGAATAACCTTCATTCATTGCCATTGTGAGATTGCTCAATGCTCATCCTTGCTCATAACAAATCTTATCTATATCATTCATCTGGAATATGTAACTGTCCAATGCTGGCCAAAGTTTTGGACTTTGAACTTTTGCCTGTCACAACTATTGATGAGCTTGGTCCCTTCCTCATGAGTTGTGGGTTCACCCAAGCTCATTCACTTCCTTATGAGTTCTTGGTTCACCCAAGCTCTATCCCTTCCTCATGAGTTCTGGGTTTACCCAAACTCACTCATTTCCTCTTGATTTTTAAATCCATGAACCCAAACTCACTCACTTCCTGCTGACTAGTAGGCTGATGCTTGGAATGTGCAGTGTTTTTTTCTTTGTACATCTTCACCTCCTGTGAATAATTCAATTCCTTAAACTGACTCAATGTTATTTAAAGCTCCAATTTCTAAGGTGACCACTTCCAAATATGATATTCTGTGGTCAACATCATCTTATTGCCCATCCTTGTTCATCACATTTCCATTCCAGTATACTTGTCTTTGTTGATGACATGGTTTCCAGATGTTGCTGCAGCACCACACAGATATTGCATTTGATTTCTTCAAGGTGTGGTCATCAAGACACATATTTGCAATTCCACCACACCTGCCTCTTGTACTTCCCCATTAGTAGAATATGGATTTGACACCCCCACTGAAGAGGAAAATGACATTGTGAAGAGGCAAAGATGGTGCTAGAGCACCACATGGATATTGTGTTTGATTTCTGATTACAAAGAATATATCCCCATGCTCTCAAAGTATTGAAACAGCAACAACATTGCAAAGAGGCAAAGCTTGAATGGCTCTCTATTCTTAAGTCAGAGTCTCTCACCATCCTTACCACTCTCCCAACTAAGTTCATCATGATGTACAATGCTGTAGCTGGGCTAATGCTACTCAACAACTGCACACTTACTTCACTGGCTCATGATCCTGGGAAACACAGCAGGAAACAAGCAAGATGGGATACAGGAATTGGGCAACTGAGTTACTCAGCTTCTCAACAATGCAGATTTGGGCAAGGCAGGAGGAAAGTCAGTACTGGATACACTGGTGGAGCATGTCCATGAGGTGGGGTGAGTAGAGCAGTTGCAGATGGCCATGGAGGCCATGGGAGGTGTGAGACCATCATCTAAGGCAGATACAGATATGTGATGGAGGAATGAGTGGTTGGTGGTTTTGGATTTATTTGTTTATACTTGTACTTCTCATTTCTGAGTATCATCTTAAGTAGAAATTAAGCATATGTTGCATCACATTCAACAAGCTCAGGTAAAGCATTAGAAACACATTCATATCCAGCAGAGGTGTGATATTGTATAGCTTTGTTTGGAATTATGGTCTGTCACTTACAGAACACTGTGTGTATATTTTGCTCTCAATAAATAAATTTTCTTCATGCCCATGTCAGGTACTGCAAAATATGTAGTCTTTGCATGCAATTGGTATTGTGAGATTGCTAGACACTCATCCTTGCTCATACATAATCTTATCTATGATTATACTTACTGCTCATTGTGTACCCATGATGGCTTATGTAAGTACCAAACACCAGTCAAGTTGGACTTTAGCTTTTTGAAATGACCCATGAGCTCTGGTTTCACCCAAGCTCTGTCCCTCCCTCACAAGTTCTGGGTTCACCCAAGCTTGTTCACTTTCCCTTGAGTTTTGGGTTCACCCAAGCTCTATCACTCCCTCTTCCAAGCTCTGATCATCCTCCCCATATACTACTTACATTCTAGAATTTTATCCACCTTGTTATAATCATCTTTCTGTTGCAATTTGGTACTTGCCCAGACCTCTCTATAATTGTATTTGTCATAACATTTTTATCTGAGTCCCACCAAATATAGACAGAAACAATGAATAGGGATTAAGTTTTGCAACTTGATATACTGCTGAGCATTGTTAACACCAACTTTATAGATTGGATAAAAGTTCTAGAAACATCATTGTTTACCAGGGTGATTTATACTATTTGCCAAACTGCAGTTGCTCAATTTCTCTCCCACCTCAAGATCCCAAAAGTGGAATGGAGTATAGCATTTATCAAAGTGAGACTTCTTGTACAGACAATTTTACTGAACCTTTCTAGTGGACAGAGGCATATGGATGGCTTGCATTTGTCTCCCATAAACCTTCATATTCCAGTACTCTTTTCAAATGACTTGCCAAAGTTCCAAGCTTGGAATGTGCTAAAGATGGGCAAGACTAGTTTGTTCTACCTTCAGAAATTAAAGATTCCTGGGTCAAATCAGATTGGTGGCTGAATTGTGCAACAACTATCCTAGCCAAGAACTTCGAGGCTTTGGTAGTTTGCCCCTTCTCTCCGTGGTCTATGGGCTATGTTGTAAGGGCAACCTCTGGAGCAGCAAATTGGAGTCATGCAGATAGCAGAGGGGAATCTGAAGTATATTAGCAGAGTAGACAATGATACAATCAGTAACTAATCACCTAGCAGAGGGGAATCCAAAGAGAACAAGTTTAAGGATCCCCACTGCTCAGTGCAGTGCATCAGCAGGTGGCAGAGGCATGGGAACTATTGTATAGAAGATGACTGGAGCTGCTCCTAACCCTAGGGCAATGATTGCTGAGGTAATACAGAGAACTCCACAGTTCTCTGGAGATCTCCAGGGCTCTTTCTAGAATTCCAGAGATGTCAAAGTTGCTGCAGAGGTGCTGGAACCAGTCATGGAGGTTGGAAATGAAAGTCCCCTGACATCACCCCCCCTCTAGCATGCAGCACCTCAATGCATGGGGTAAAAGAAGTCCCTGATTGCTTGGTCTGCTGGTGAGATAGAGTAGATTCCTTGTATGGTGCACAGGTGTTTTGTGTTCCATGCTATGGTTCCTCTGTCACAACCCACTCCCTAGACCCCGACACCACCTCTAGCCCCCCCCAATGCTCTGCCAAACTCCCCAACCCTTGCCCACCCTCCACACCCACTTTGAGCAACTCCAACACTTCCTCGGCAGACCCTGACGGCTCCTTGATCAACTCCGACGCCTTCTCCGCAGCAGTTGATGCACCCCCTGAATTCCCCTGGACTCCCAAGGCTTTCCCTGACCCCGGAACGATCCGCTTCCCAACTGATCCCATCAGAATATCACTGCGGCCCATTCCAAGATTGCACCCAACAACCGTCAACTCTGCGCAGTTCTGTCAAGCCTGCTGCCATACCCTCTGCCCTTTGGAGCCACCCAGTAGTAGGTATATAAGTCATAGAGGAACCTCTAGTACTTTAGTCTTGATATTGCATTTACCAGTTTCTCATGCCTGGTCTTTTGTCTCATCACTGTCTCTGTTTTTAGTTTCGAATCTATTCCTGTTCTCTGTCTCATCTCGCCTGATCTTGACTGTGTATAGTTCCTTTGTCTTCCTAAGTTCCTTTCATCTCCAACAACAGTATGAACTCCACACACATGCTATGACCCAAACATTCCTACGACAACCCCAGACCCCACTCCCACTTGGCCCAGGAACACCTCATGTCTTGGCGATCTCCTGTCAAACTCCGGCTCTGCCCCCATCAACCACGAAGCCTCTGCTTACCCCGCATTCTATTTGCATGCCCACGAACTTGCTCCAGCACCCGTCCAGGTTCAGCGACTAGTACACTTGGTCTTAGATGCCCCTGAGCCACTCCGGACTTGCTTGGACCGCCCCCTAGCTCCCCCTTGCAAGTCCCTCCACGCCAATACCGGATGCTTGGTTATAAGTGCAGGACATCGTGTCTGCCTAGTAAGGACTCACTAGTGTAGCTGAGCCCCCATTGTCAGTGGAACCTAACATCCTCTTCTCTCAGTCTCCTGGTCTTGGTCTTGTCTCTATCTCTGTTATTGTTCTTATTATCATTTCATATCTCTGCCTGAATCTATTTTTGTTCTCATCTCAATTTTGTCTTGACTCTGCCTCATTCTGTTCAGCTCTGTCTCATCTCATTTGATCTGTTTCCTTCATCATGCTCAAGTCCTTTCAACCTTGATGCCTTTATGAATCCCACACTTACAATTACAAACCTCAAACATTCTTTAAACCAACTCTGGACCTCACTATCCACTCAGCCCTGAACTCCATCACCTCTGTTGATCCCCCATCAAGCTCTGGCTCTGCTCCCATCACTTGTGTAGCCTCCACTTACCCTGCATCTACAGTACTCACTTAAGGACTTGTATCTGGCACTCTGCCCAGTCCAGCCTTTCCCTGCAACTCGTCCCAGACCCCTCCAGACCACCTCAGACTTGCTCAGATTACTCCCCATCCCTTATCCTCACAAGTTCCCTGCATTTAGAACTTCTCCAAGTGCCCAGTTATTAGTGCAGGAATCATGTCTGCCTAGTAAGGATTTGCCCAGTGCAGCTGAGCCCCCATGGTCAGCGGAACCTGACACTCAGGAGACATCTTCAATCCTATAGCCTTTTGACTTCACCTAGTACTGTAGTTGTCTCCAGAATAAGTGGCTATCCAGGATTTCTTCCACCTTGTATTCCTCATTGTTGTTAACCACCATGGAGAGTGGCAGAGGTGGCAGACAACACCCTGGAATAGGATCCTTAGGGGCCAGAGTCAGCTTGACCACATTGAACACTGGATGAAGCTGGCACATCTCCATGGGGAGCCAGAGTCAATAGGCCAAGGGTCCTACCTGTCATTCCACTGTAAAGGGTCCCAACTGACAGTGTGATAGCTTTTTTGAGGGCCAGGTACTTGTAATGTCAGAGGCATCCAGGTAGACTTGATCTCTGAGCTGATATTTGTGCTCTGGAGTCCTCCTGTGGTTATAGTATCATGCCATGTTGTCCTTTGCCTTTGCCAGTGCTGCTTGGGCCTCCTTCTATGACCTCCTCATTTGGTCCACAAATTCATTTACTGCCTCATTCTCCAAGGGTCAGGCCCAGAGTTCAAAACCCATGCATGGATGCCATCCCATGTCAAGGAAGAATGGGGAGAACTGGGTGGATGTGTGAACATGGTTGTTGTATTGGAACATGGCATCAGGGAGGAGTTTGTCCCAGTCATCCTGGTGCTCATTGCAAAAGAGGTGGAGGTACTGCTCTAACTCCTGGTTTATGCATTTGGTCTGGCCATCAGACTGTAGGTGGTAGGCAGTGGAGGTGTGGAGCTTCACTCCAAGCAGTTGGTAGAGCCCTCTGGTGAACTCTGCCACAAATTGTGGTCCCCAATCAGAAATGTAGGTGTCAGAGGCTATGGAGCTTCTAGACATTCCTCCAGTACAGGTTTGTGGTGCCCATGGTGGAGCAGGTGGTGTGGGTCAGAATGAAGTGTGCTTGCTTGCCATAAAGGTCTACCACCACTATGATTGCATTGTACCCATGGGCATTGGGGAGCTCTACAATGAAGTCCATGGAAGCCATGCTCCATTGTTCTGCAGGCATGGGCAGTGGGTGTAACTGTCCACAGGGGAGCTGGCATTGGGGCTTGGTCTGGAGGCAGAGATCATATGTACTAGTGTAGGATCCAATAGACTGGGACATCTGGGGCCACCAGTAGTTCCACGATACTAGCTCCAGTGTCTTCCACTGTCTGGGGTGCCCTGTGATGTTGATAAGACCCATTTGTTGCTGAGCATCATTTTGGCAATTTTTGGACTGAGCAGCAGCTGACTATTTCAACATGGCACAAGTCATGACACTTAGCATGTGAGGCCTAGCCCCAAGGTCTGGAATGACATAGCCTTTGCATGGGATTTTAGCAACCATGAGACTTGTTGATCATGAGGAACATCACATGGAGTCTGGACTTTGGGTCTAGAACAACAAGGCTGAGACCTTTCTTAGCAACAATCACTAGCAACTTCTTGCTGACAACATGGCTTTCTCCCACCATGTATGGACATATTGCCAGTTGCACAACTTCTTACTTATCATTTTTCTTGTCAAGCTTACAAACATACTTGAATGGTGTCCACACTTCAGGTATTGACATTGGACTTGCCCGTTTTGAGTTTGCTTATTTTTTTACTTGGTTACAGATTGATGCCTCATATGTACCATAAACACTTTGGCAGATGCTGTCGCTAGTGGTGACTATTTGTTTACTTTCCCATACTGTACCTTTGAACAGTATAAATACTGCCTGTACATAGACACTAGAATAGGGGAATCTCATCATCAAACCTCACCATCATTGAATACTACTTCTACTGGACCCCTCTATCTCTAAGCCTACCAGCTTGAGATTTCATTTCAGTTCTATTGCTCACTCCCTCCATCGACAAAAGACTCAGCAACCAGTCTTGCCAAGATCATCTTCAACTTTGTGTGGTACTAATTGCAGGTGTCCTTAGCATTATTTCAATTTAGCAATGCTAGCAACTATGGCTAGCAACTAGTTTGCATTTGTCCTCCTTTCAGTCCTTTTATTGTCACTACCCTCTTTCTCTACCCAACCCTTCTTTCACCTCTTAAGTTCACTTTACCTTGGCAATGCTTTTGTCTTCATTTGTTTTCTTTCTCTCTAGCTCTAGCAACTTCTCATTACTGCCTAGCAACTTAGGCTAGTGATAGCAACTCTTCCCACTTCACCCTTCACACCCCCATTTGCTCTTGTTCTCTGGAACAGTTACTGACTTGCCCTCTACTATTAACTTCCTACTGCCAGCTACCCTATCTAGTAACTCATGTTAGGTTTCCTGCATGGCACTAGGTGGCATAGGAGCACATCATTGTATTAAAGACACTATGGAGTTGTGGTCCCAATCATTTATTGAACAGCACTTATCAAAGTCATCAAATTCATATCTCAAGGGTATCACATTCCTACTATTGTTACATGTATATATAAAGCATATGTGAACCCATAATTTATATTCTAATCCATTTATATCTGTCAAGGAAAATGGAACATTAAGTTTTTGGGGATATAGAGTCAACCCTGATGTACTCTGCCTACAAAACTAGTGGTTACCAAATCAACTCACATGAAAGAGATTGATGAAAGGCCCATACATACCAATGCACAGCAAAGTTGGCAAGAGTGCCCCATTATCATCCTCACCACCTTTGGAAGTCAGGCAATACCTACATAGTCCAGATACAATGAATGGTGACTTCAAGGTATGTGAAGTCCCATATCATTTCTTTGTAATTTCTGACATTGCATTGCTTTCTAGGCTATTGTCACCATTGGAAATGACCCAGCACATCACAAACCTTTGAATAGACAAGGAGCAACTATGATGTCTGTAGACTCCTAAGAGGAACCTCTGTTCCATAAATGTTCCCTGTTATCCAAACATATTATAACAACAGTCAACAAGCAAAACAAAGAAGGGGTCAGTCATGTCAATTATGCTCCTTCTAAGAAATGTCAATAGGGAAATGAAGAATTGACCAGCTGCCATGAACTAGATCTATATACAGTAGGTTGCTTGTTCATCCAGCCATCCTTGTTTGACTTGTCTCTTGTAGGGCTTGGACAAGAACTCAAGTCAAGGTGACAATGACACTGCTTTGCTAAAGCTCCAGATTCTCTCTCTGGAGCAGCAGGTGAGCTCTGCACAAGTCGTTGAAGAATCCATACTGATCAACTTGCTAGCTTGCCAAGAAGATAGCTGAATTGAATGAAACACAGAAACATCTTGCCAATGTATGTCATTCTCACATAAATCTGTCAGAATACCCATGACACCATCCACACCTAGATTGAAAGTACCAACGCCAAACTTGAGCACACCCTCAACACTCAATGCTCTGACTTGCAATGCAAAACAATAGAATTGGAAGACAGTGAAGAACAAGTTGTGCAGCTTCAAGCTTATGCTGATCATCACCATCATAATAAGATCACTAAGAAGAAAAACATTAGATTTCATGCATGAAGAGCCCTAGTAGCAATGACTATTCTGGCACAGACTTTCACTGCAGAGTGCAACTCTTCTTTGAAGCAACTGACTGTCCTTCAAGCCAAGCAGCAATACCAAAGGGATGCTGAAGCAGTGTTGTTAGAGGAATATAAGGTGGATTGTAATACTTGTGCTTCTACTCTTTGAAAAATGTATTGAGTCTCTTGAGGACCAGATGGAAAGCAGCAAGCAACAGCTACTACTATTGCAAGGAGAGTGCAATAGGCTTCAATTGGATTTGAAACAAATTGAGGGCAATCTCAACAACACTACAAATAATAAAGAGATTCTTGTTGCTACTGTTGGACATCTGAAGATTCAATTGTTGACCCTCCAGAAAACTCATCAAAATACCTTGGAACAACTGGGGTCAGTCAAAAGAGAGCAAAAGAGTCTTTGAGAGTGTATGGCTGTGGAACAGAAAAAAGTCAATGAGAAAATTGTGAGTGCTTATCAAGATCAACAAATGAATTATCATTCTAACTGCAAACAACTTCTCAGGCTGAGCTGGATGCCACCAAGATTGTCATATCTGACTTTCAGGCAAAGTTGGAAGCCCAGTCTGAAGAGTCAACAGTGGGTCACTATTCATCACCTCCTTTTGCTCCCTGTTAAATCCTGGATCTTAGGTGGCCATACAAAATCTCAAGCAGACTCATCAAATCACTCAAGGCCAGCTCAAGTTGGTTGAGAGGGCACAGAAGATGCAGTTTACAGAGGCATCAATCAGTCATTCTCTATCTGTTTGTGTCCCATGCTCATCCTTCATTATTAGACAACCATTTCAAATCTCCAGAGTCAGTTCTTGAATCTCCAGCAGATCCATGAAATGAATATGAGTCAACTGCAAACATCCAAAATGTAAAAGGAGAGTCTTGAAGGACAATTATGTGCTGAAGAGAAGTCTCCAAGAGAAAACAGTACACCTTCATCAATTGGCTTTTTGTTGCTTCAGCTTTAACATTTCCTCAGGTTGAGTTGGCAGCATTGAAATCTGTTGAGTCAGAGCTGAGTGCACAGTCCATCAAATTATCAGTTGGTCATTCTTTGTCTGCTTTTACTCTCTGCTTACTATCCAATACTTAGGTGATAGACTTCAGAGTCAATTGCAGATGGCCAAGGAGGAGCAACAGACCCTAGAAATTCAAATATCTGTTAAAGAGGGGCTTCTCCAACAGGACACAGTAAGTGTTTGCCCATCAACTTCTCATCATTTTTGCTCTGACACTTTTGTCAGGCTGAGTTAGCAGCATTGAAAGATGTACAATCAGAAATGAGCATGCAGTCCACAAAAGCTTCTGTCAGTAACCGATCCATGCATTTTTCCCTTCTCCATTGATTCCTCATTGTTAGGCCACTATTCAAGATCTTCAGAGCCAATTGACAAGTCTTCAGAACACCCATCAAAACACTCTGAGTCAACACCAGGAGGAATTATTGACTGAATGGAAGAAGGTTCAAGAGAATGCAGTAAGCCTCTGGCATATCATTTCTCATCATTCCAGTCAACTAAAACACCCTTTTTCTCAGGTTAAGCTGGCAGCTTTGGAGTCTGTAGAGTCAAATACCAGTATGCAGTCCGCAACAGAGGCATCAGTTGGTCACTTCCTGCTTTCTTTTGTTCTTACTTATTTTTCAATGTTAGGCACATCAGGATCAATTGTCAGCTCTTCAAGAGGCACACTGAGCTACACAAATCAAACAAGATAATCTTCAAGTTCAATGTGATCAAGCACTGAAACAGACACAAGAGGCACGTTTACAACTTGATCAAGGGCAAAAGTTAGTTGGCAAGCTCAGAGTTGTATGTCTTTTTTTTTTGCCTCCTCAGGTTTCCACTACCTCTGTCACAGGAAAAAAGTACCCATGAAGATGCTGTGACTAAGCTTAAACAGAGGATTTCTGCTTTGGAAGGGAAGGTATCCACACATCCAGCACAATCAAATGAAACAACACAAGCTGAGCTCTCTGCTGCCAAACATCCTTCAGATGAGGATGTCGTACTCAATGTTGCAGACCAAAATGGATATGAACCTGACATAGAATCTGAAGACAACAGCAACCAAATGCCTATTGATGTAGATAACATCCCCAGTACCACCAACTCAAGGCCTGCTCATTACAAAGGGCAGCAACAAACCATCTCCAACTTTGCTGATGGAGGACCTTATCCACTGCTGGGGCCAGAAAATGTTTCCAATGGAAAAAGAGTCAAAAGAAACCTGTCATCTGTTTCTTGGCTAGCTTTTTACTATAGAAAAAGGCAAATTTCCTTTGTTCAAAGACTTTTTCCATCAGAAATTGCCACATAGGAAATGGCATAACAGGTTTCCTTTTAATTTTTTCCCAAGGAAACACAATTGAGTGCCAGCAGTGATCATGCTGGAAAACAGAAAGAAAAATTGCCCAACCTATCAATGCCAGTTGACTACCAAGTAAATTCATACTATTTTCAATTATCAAATCTCTGACTTGTTCTTTTCTCAAGCTGTTTGGAATGAGATGCCATTCTTTGCCATTCAGATCATGTGCATCATCTCAATCAGTTGCCTCCTGTACTTGTGAATGATTCAATGCATTCACCTCACATTTCAAGCAAAGGTTCCTGATGACCATCTACTGCTTCAAAACCAAATGATTTGCTTGAGTCCTGCTTGGCAAGTGCAGCAATCACAGACCTCTTGGAAGTTTTCAACACCATCCTACATGTTTCCTGGTCCTTGTTCTGAGAGTGTTTGCTTGCCACCTATGACTCCTTCAGAAAAGTCCAAGCAACACAACTGTGATGATTTTGCACAGATGGACAGGCTTTCTAGAACTGGTCAATTGAATTACCAGCCCACTTTGTTGCCCAAGATTAATGAAGAACTGGTTCTCACCCCTTCTGCTTGCCTTTACAGCTCTTTTCAATTGTCTACCACTCCCCAAATGGCAAAGAGTTCAAGACTTTGAGAGACCAGAGAGGATGACAAGAGCACTTCTTCAAATGACACAACCTCAGCCATCTGTCCATTTCACTAGGAGACTCTGAGGTGGGACTGCTAGTGATAACAGCAGTGGCAGTGACATCAAAGATGAAGAAGACTATGACAAAGACAACAAAGACAACAATGATGGCATTGTCTATGACAGTGATGACATTGGACCTACTCTTAGAAGACTAAAGGATGAAGTCTTGGCCTTATGCAGTGATTTTGATGCAACCACACAGCATTTCAGTGAGCCTGGACATAGAAAAGCATTGATGCAGCAGACACTCCCTTTCAAAGTACTGCAAGGCTAAGAAGTACAAACTGAACAGCACAACAATACCATGCACATTGTCCAGAAAGAGATGTGGTCCCTCCTTGGAATGAAGAAGGATAGAGAATTCCCAAATATTGTCTCAGAAAGACCAGAGCTACTGGCTGTGCCCCAGGATGTGTTCAATTTTTGTTTCAATGATGATGCTCCTGGACCAAACCTCCAGCACCCACAGATGAATATATGGAATGTCTCACTTGCTTGGCAATTTGCTGACATGGTGATGCAGAAGTATCCTAAGAAGGACCTGTCTACAGACATAGTTGCACAACATTTCCTCAATTGTCTTGACACTCTTTGGAAGGCTTGTGCAAAGGCCTGTCCAAGGGCCAATTAACAACTGGAGGATGTTCTTCTATGCATGACAGCCAAGTTTCAAGCTATGAGTCACTGTAAGCAAGTTAGGATGAGACAGAAACAAGTATGTGTATCCTTTCTCCATCTTTTCATTGGCTAACTAGCACATTCAAGCTATACCTTGTGAGGAGCAGTCATTGTCAAGACCAAGTTGAATATGATAATAATCTGGCTTGGAATGAGATGCTTCTCATGATTAGATCTCTAGGAGTGAATGGCCAGAGTTCAGATGAGTCTGATGGTGGAGAATATAGAGTCAAAATTCAAACTTGGCATGATCCACACTTTACCAGACTGCTTCACTACATAGACCACAGTTGTCCTACCACTAACATCCTCAGAAATTGACTCCCTGGTAGTGCTCCTCATATCCATCAAATCAGCAAATGCAAAGAGACTACATGTCTTTACAGTAACATTCCTGTGAAGCTTCCCACAAACTTCTACAACAAGGTGTGATTTGAGACTCTGGTTCCTGGATTGCAAACCAAGTTGGACCCTCACCCAGTCCTTAACTTACCTCACTTGCAGAACTAGTTGATATGATACATGTAGTCCAGCAGATGATAGTAGTCTTGTTTGCACTTACTGTCTGTCAGTTAGAGAACTCATTATTATTATAGTTTGGCTCTTAAAGGAATCAATTTTGTTCACATTTATCATTTCTGATACTTGACTGTTGTCCCTACAAAAATGTAGTCTTTGTTGCTTGACACACTCATACATAATCTTATCTATGATTCTGCTTATCACTGATCATGTTCCCATGATGGGTAATGTAAGAATCAAACACCAGTCAAGTTGGACTTTGACTTGTTGAAATGACCATGAACTCTGGGTTCACCCAAGCTCTGTCCCTCCCTCACAAGTTCTGGGTTCACCCAAGCTTGTTGACTTCTGTATCACTTCTGAGCTCATCCAAACTCTATCACTTCCTCTGAACTTCTGGGTCTAACCCAAACTCACTCACTTGGTTCTATTTTTCTATTTTCTCTGAGCTCACAATCAATACACTCACTCATTTTGATCTAGTCTCTTGATGTTGATCAGATCTAAATAACTTGCAGTGCCAAGTCTAGATACATGTAGTCCAGCAGATGATAGTAGTCTCATTTGCACTTACTGTCTGTCAGTTACAGAACTCATTACTATTATAGTTTTGCTCTCAAATAAATCAATTTGATTCACATTTATCATTTCTGATACTCAACCATTGTCCCTACAAAAATGTAGTCTTTGTTGCTTGACACACTCATACATAATCTTATCTATGATTCTGCTTATTGCTGATTGCATTCCCATGATGGGTTATGTAAGAATCAAACACCAGTCAAGTCAGACTTTGACTTGTTGAAATGACCATGAGCTCTGGGTTCACCCAAGCTCTGTCCCTCCCTCACAAGTTCTGGGTTCACCCAAGCTTGTTGACTTCTGTATCACTTCTGAGTTCATCCAAACTCTGCCACTGCCTGTGAAGTTCTGGGTCCAACCCAAACTCATGATCACTTGGTTCTAGTTCTTGGCTCAACTCAAACTCCTGTTGTGCTGAGTGATCTTAAGGATCTCTCTATGGCATAGCTTTGATGGACTAAGGCATCTGTATCACCATGATGCTACCTCAAAGATCTATTTTTCCAATGTATTGCTTGCAGATCACACCCACTCGCTTGATGCTCATTGTGTTTTCCATGGACAAATTACATAATCATCAAACTCCATCAAAGTAGGACTGGACTTGAGCTTGGTTTCCCCAAGCTCTATCCTTCCCTCACAAGTTCTGGATACATCCAAACTCACTCACACTCCCTCTCAAGTTTTGGGTTTGGAAACCCCAACTCTCAAATTTCCTCCTTTGCTGAGTGACTTTTAAGGCATGGGGCTTGATGTACACCTGTAAGGTGCCTTGGGAACAAGACAGTCTCTTCTGTGTGTCAAATACCACCATTGATGAGCTCTGAGTTTACCCAAGCTTTATCCCTTACTCATAACACCTGGGTTCACCCAAACTCACTCACTCTTATGATTGTCTGAGCTCTGGGATAATATTCCAGTTCTAATTCTTCAGAAGACCCCATTGCTCTGTCATATTTAAGGTGTCTGTTTCCTTGACCATCTCCTTCACTTGAACCACCATCTCTGACAAGTAAGTCATTCTATTTCCTTCTTTTGACTTACTTAGCACTTCTCTAGCATTGTCTACACTGTCAATATGCCAAGGCATGCCAAGTCCTTCAAGATTCCAATGTGCTGCCCTGTCCTTCACCCAAGCAAGTCTCAACTCGAAGGGTACCCTGTCCTCAAGCTGGAAAAGAGCCAATGGATTTGCATATGGTCTTTTGCTTTGAGTATCTTTTGATTCAATTCTAGGCCTCTATCCAGTGCAACACCAATGTGTGCATTTGATCTGCCAATGACATTTGCACCATGAAGTTTGTGGCTCATTTGTGGGAGAAGTGTCAGGGGGTGCACATTCAAAGAGAACTTGAGGTGATGGGATATTTGTTGAATGCCTTGCCATTGGTGAGTAATGCTTCAGTCAAGTAAAGGGGAACAAATGTACTGACTGGATCAAGTGTGTCTGGGTCTCTTGGAGTGTGAACATGATTACGGAGATTGATGGGGAGGAGGGGGTCTATGACAGGCATGATTGCTGGAAGGTCAGTTCTCTTTTCATTTATATTTCTTCAGTTTTCTCATATACCACAGGCTGATAAAAGGAACAAGGGAGGGAAAAACTAGTTAATTGTATCAAACATTGAGAATCATGCAATGTAATCTCTGGTGAAAGATTGTTCCTTTTGTCATTTTGTGTAAGTTTATTAATCTAAGCTTTTAATTCTTTTCTGTTTCTCAATTTACCACAAGTGCAGGTCACCAAAACATTGGCAACCCTTGCAGAACTCATGGTCAAGCATCTTCACAGGAAACACGCTACATCTCCTGAAGTGTGTGTGCCACCTCCATTCATTGCTTCGCTTGAAGTTTGATCTTCCATTACCCTGATATCTACAGTTGCTGGCTGGCTTGTAGCACATCTAACACTTTTTCAGAACTGAAAATGTCAGTGAATACGTCCTCTTCCTCATTGTACATGACACTGACCTCACCAACAGGAACTCCAAGGGTCCACTACAGCCAGGCAACCTCAAGGAGCGGACAGCTGCTTGGAGCAGCAAAATGCTGCACTGGCAACTTCCGACCGCCTGTCATTGCCCTCAATACTCCTTACACCTGGTGTGGTGCCCAACTCGGCCTGTCTGCATGACAAGATAGCAAAGTTCAAAAAGAAGAGCAGCATACCAGTCCCCAGAGGCAGTTTGGGACTTGGTGCACCACCCATGGCTGAGAATGCACTGCAAAAGAGGCACAGTGAGTTGTATGGGAATTGTATATTGGGCATGCAAGCTGCAAGCAGAATTCCTGGTGTCGGCCATGCCAGGTTGCCATTTGATACATTTGATACAGGATGCATTGTGTCAATGCCAAATTTGGATGTGGCCTGTAATGGTGGTGAGATGGATGGTGAATATCTTCCATCATTGCCATCGTTGACATTGTCACCATCTCTGCCACTCATGGGGCTTACACCTCAGCACATGGGGACAATAGGAACTATCATTCCACAAACAACAGGTTCTATGCTGATGCCTCAGTATACAGGCAGCAGAGAGCCTGCTCACACTACTTCATCTTGATTTGCAAATGTGCTTGAGTTGGCTTGTAAAGTGGAGGCAGGCAGTCAAACTGAAGTGTCCCTGTGCCCCGCTATTTCTAGTGGAGCACCTGTCCAGACATCGACATGTGATAGAATAGAAAGCTCTACAAGCATTGCATCTGTCCCAGCACTACCGTCATCTGTTCCGGATCATCAAGAAAAAGTAGACGTGGCCCCTGCTCAGCATCAGGTTTTGTCCCCGTCAGATGCAACAGCTCCATCTGATGAGCCAGCTCCAGTTCCTGAACCAGCCATTCCTCCTCAACTTTCCACTCCGTCAATTGTCCTTTCACCTTCAGATGAGCAGTCGAAATCACTTGTTATTTCCGCAGCGGAGGAATCTGTACCTGAAGTTGTAACTGTATCTGCTGGGGTATCTGCTCCAAGGACTCTGATATCTGCAAAACCTAACATGGCGGAATCTACAAACAAGTTAACAGGGCTTGTTTCACCTGTCATTACATTGGCTCCCAACACTATAATTACGACCGAATCAAAAGTTGTAGAGCTAGTAAATGACAAGCTCTATTTGAGCCCAGCCAAAAGCACTGCATCTTTGTCAACCACAAGCAAAGGTGAGCTTTCTCCTCTGGGTCCCTTCAGCCTTGTCAACGCTGTACATGATCTCAGCAAGGTCGTTGCAAATATTCAAGACATGTTCCCAGGGCAGATTTCTCCTCTTGCCGCCCCTCCATCATACTGACCACCAGTTATGGAAACTCCCTCAATGTCCCAAGAACCAAAGATCTCAATGAATACCATGAAATCTATACCTGATCTAGAACTAAAACTCGATACTCAATCTGAGGCTACTCCTGCTGTACCAAGACTGACCATGCATGTCCCCGCAACTTCGTCTGTCACCAAACCTACTGAGATGTTCACCTCTCCACAAGGTGGGAATGCATGTCCAGCAAGCATGTTTGTGGCGAGCCCGAGCCACCTTGCAACCCACATTACATCCACCACTGTATCTACCCCTGAATCTCAAAGATCTGGCACTACACCTAACAAGCATGATTACTTACCACCTACTCCTGAGCCAGAAGTCTCCAAATTCAGCAAAGGACATGAGATTTTGCACTTCTTGTCCCATACTCAAGTCTCGCTAGAGCAAGGTACAAGTACTGGGTCATTCTCGGCCGTTGTACATAAGAAGGTGACGGAGCTACCAATGACAATGACTTCCTCATACTTAGATGTTTATGCAAAGGTGTCAGAGACACCAAAGAAGTCCAGTGAGCTGGAGCCCATGACAAGCCCTGGGTATGGAGAGCTGGCTGAGTTGTTGCATATAAGGAAAGACAAGGGAAAATGAAGGGGGGAGAGGAAAGGGAGAAGCAGCCAGTTGTCAAGGCCAAGGAAGAAAAGAAGAAGCATGCTACCATAGCTAAGGCTCATGTGAAGCAGGAAGCATCAGCGAGTCAGTCAAAAAGTGTCTTCTGCAATCCGCTCCTCAGGAGCAAGTTGGCACAGAAATGGGACGAGTCAGTGGACAGTGAGGCCCACAAAGAGAAATGTGTGACCCTCTCCTTTTGCCCGCTGCCTGAACTGCCTTTTTTTCAAAGCACATCCACCCCCTTAGCAATTACTCTGATACCAGAAAAAGAGGTTGTGCCAGCTGGTGCCATGGTGCGGGATGCAGAGATCAAGTCCCCTGCACAGACATCCCCTAGATCTTTGCAGTATTTTACTAGCCTCAAGCATTTTGCAAGTTCCTCAAAAACCTCACTGACGAGTAGTTCCCAACTCCGAGACAGCATGTCTGCATCGTTGGAAATGTTGGAGGATTGGTCAGTCATTCCTACACCAGCAGAGAATGGTGGCGAAATTGAGAACAGGAATGGACTTTTCAATGGTCCAGGCATTGGGTGGCCGGTGTTGTCTCCCAAAAAGAGCTCAGGCGTTGGAAGATCAGCATTGTTCATGAATAGGATTTTCAACTGAAATCACAAGACATCAAAGACGTTGATGGTGTTGTCTGCAAGTGATGCAAATAGTGTGTATGAGGCCATCAGTAAATGCTACTTACTCTCTCTCATTGTAATGTCGGTCTTCTCATGCATTAGATTCTGTAGGCAAGGACAAACTCGCAAGCCCAGATTTTACTTCTCCAACAAGGCCCCCACAGCAAAGCATAGACGTGATCTTCTCTGCAAAACCAACAAGCCCAGTGTATACTCCGCATCGCAGTAGCAGTCTTGGCATTGGAGTACCGACCCAGTGGCTGAATGCAAATACCACAAATGAACAGCAGTCAAGCCTAGATGCTGCACTTTTCTCGGTGCAGCCAACAAGTCCTGTATATACATAACACACTCCAGCACTTGCCATGCGCTCTCAAGAGACCATCACTGACTCCCCTATGCGTAACTTTAGCTCTCTGCTACAGAGAAGTTCTATTGAATGCCAGGATAGTCATTTTTGGGTCCATCATTGTCCAAGCTGGTGGTACTTTGATTGGGATTGTGGCTGTCTTGGTTCAGAGAGTACGTATAATTGTCATTGCAATACAAGACATGTTCAAATTGCTGGTCAAAACAGAATCATTCCACAAGCAGTTTGTGTTTGCTATGGACTCGCTATCAGTGTCAAGTGCGCTGTAGCCCGTGATCTGCCCAAGTGTTTTAGAGGCGCCCATCAGATTCCAAGTTGGACTGCATGATGAGAGAAGTGCTCAGAGTAAGGAAGGAACTGGCCAGGATTTACCAAGACTTGAGGCAAATAAATCTAATCTAGAGTTAGGGTAGCCAAATGATCACAAATGCACATTCTTTCTCATAACCCCATCACAATGTCAATCTTTCAGCTCAAATACACCAGCACAGAGCTGACCACGATGCCTAATTTTAAGATCCTGTATGATAACATCTGCCTAGGGTCCACTATTTCCATCCATCTGTCACAGGTCAGTATTGAGATTTTTCTATGACTACGCAGAATTAACAAGCTTCAGGCTCATGAGTCTCTGTCTTGTGTCATCAAACTGGACCACAACAATGACCAACCAATCCTCAACCAGACACAGGAACTCATCGTTGTTGACAAACCCCCCTCGATGACACCATCCAACCAATCAAGTGTCAACCAGACATGCACAATGATGCCATCCCAAGTAGTTGTGCAGCACTTGGGCCACACAAAATCTCAATCTGCTCATTACTGACTGTATAGCATTCTGCACACTGTCCACAGCCTGCAAATTTGAATTTGAGAGGCTTGTAGATCAGATTGTTTTTGGTGTTTTCCTTGTAAGTCAATGCCCTGTCTGTCCTACTTATTTAGCCCTCATTTTTCTTGACTCAAGCTGTTGTCATTCTGTTTCTTAGAAGTCTATAATTTTGTACTATATGTTACTGACTCAGTACTACATATTAAGCATCTTGATGAGCAAATCAATGGTCGCATGCTGAGCAACACAACATGTAGGTGGATGGTACTGCAAGAGCCCTCAGTAACATATACACTGACAATCTTTGAGACCATCCACATTTACACCATGCATATGACACCAGCATCTAATGAGTGTAAGTATGTTGTGCATGGCCACTGTGCACTTTCATCCTAGATGGAAAGCAAGGCATTATGGAAGGACAACCATAAACTAATAGGGCAATGGTTGTTTGAGGAAGTTATATGCAGATGGAGGTGTATATGGAACATTGTGACAGACAATGCAGGACAGTTAAAGAAGGTGATACACTGGTTGGAGAAGAAGTATGGGATTAAGGGGATCGCAATTGGGCTGTATGACTCATGCACAAATGGGAAGATAGAGTGACCACACTAGGATGTGTGGTAGGCATTGTACAAGGCCTGTGGTGAAGACCAGTGGAAGTAATATTGGTTCTTCTACCATGTGATGTGGCCAGACAGAATTATGGTGCAGAAATGGTCTGGGTGCTCATCATTTTTCATGGTGACAAGTACCCATTCAAATCTACCATTAGACCTAGTCAAAGCCACTTGGTTGATAGATTAGCCAGATGGACCAATGTCAACAGGGGAATTGATAGGCTTATGGGCCAGGGCCCCAGCAAAGCACTATCAACATGTAGAGGAGATGAGAGAGAGGGTGATTAGGTAGAAGCTGGCTTGGGCAGTAGAATATGCACAGGAGCATGAGGTAGTAATTAAGAACTATGTTTTTAAACAATATGACTTATTGCTGTTATGGGATATCCAGGCAGCAAAGTTGCTAAGTAACAAGATGGCAGTATGATACCTAGGCCCAATGCTGGTGGTAGCACATATGAGAAGAGGAAACTATGTTATTACAGAGCTAGATGGATCAATATAGCATGAGCAGGAAGCTACATTCAGGGTAGTACCATATAAGGCAAGGAAGCATATCACTCTGCTTGCTGGATTGGAGGACTGGATAGATATCTCACCAGAAAAGTTGAAGGAGTTACAGGAGGCAGATGAGGGTCAAAGAGAAGATGACATATATCTAAAAGAAGTCAGGCTGGGGGACCCAGGAGTTCAAAGAATGGATGTGGAAGAAGGCAACATAATGCTAGAAGTTCCAGAGGCAAATGGATATAAAGCACAACAAGAATTGAACCTAGGGCCAAAACAAATATGCATTATATTTGGAGCTATGACCAAGTACTAGGAGTAAATAAGGAAGTAACCTTTGAATGGTAGCTTCAACAGAAGCCTCAACACAATAGGAAAAGGTTCAGTGATCTCAATGTCAGAGCCATCTTCTACAGCAGGGATTTACAGGGACAGTTAGAGCAGAGGAGAGAAGGAAAAGAGGGAGAAACATGCCTGAGAAGGTTTATTTTTAGACATATGGAGCTTGTTGAGCAGGCAGCCAGTGCCCTGCACATCACAATGCTCAAGAATAACATGGACTACCTCATGGCAATCAATCAACTGCTTGGGCAGTCTGGTACACAATGTTGAGGGAGAAGATCTGAGTCTGGGCAGTCTGCTCAAGGACATGGGAATAGTCTTGCATAACAGTCTTGGAGATGTTGCCAAACTTCTCAAGAAAACAGTCAATGTCCTTGAAAAGGGAAAGAGCATATGAGCTACCAGGCTTGAAGCTGGCTAAAAGGACAATGAGACAAGGAAGGAAGAGTGGACAAACAGAGACACATACAGGGAGAGCCTCCAATTTTGGTCTTCTTAGCCTCAGGAACACCCTCCACAGTGTCCTTGGAAAGTACAAGGCATTGAAGGCAAGTGATGGTAGCATTGACAGTGGAGAAAAGATAGTCAACAAGCAATGTGATCTGGTGTCCCACCTTGGTTGGAACTGGCAGAGGAGAGCCTAGCCAACAACAAATGCAGAAGGTAAGCAGGAGCATGGAAGGCCAGACATAGTACTCAGAGGCCTCTGGGGATGAGAAGATGTGGATCACACTCACTATGAACTCAAAGAAAGAAAGACAAGGACCCTGGAAGGGAAGGATGGGAGTAATAGATCAAGAAGTGTCCAAGGGAGGTTTCATAGGTATCATGGTTATAAAAGGTCATTGAGTCCCACACTGTCTTCCAGATTGTTAAAAATTTGAACTTTGTGCATAAAAGCAGTCCTTTCTTGGTGACATGGAGGTCCAATCCCCCTATGTTAAAACATGCAACTTGAAGCCAATGGATTTCTTCTGCCCAATTCCTGGGAGATGGAGATATGTCAAGTTGCCTTCCAACAAAAAGTTGAAAACATGCCACCAAAAAAAACCAAGGTTCAAGTGACTTCTATAAAACAGCTTTCTGTGAAGTGATCAACTAGATCTAACTACCCTGGTTTTATTGCATGAATTTAATGTGCAACTTATTACATCAGTTTCAGTGCCAATTTACCTGAAGATGACTTCACTATGAGGGAACTCATATGATGGGTGGCTGACAGGCTGACAATGCTGCCATCAATCTTGGAATTTATTAAGGGCTCATGCTTCTCCACCAATTTCCTGCTTGGAATTAATGTCAGTATATGGGCACTATGAGCACTGAAATGACTTCAGGAGCATGCTCAATACAGATAAGGCCTGGCATAGAGATCTCATACAATGGCTATGGAAGGAATGAAATATGCTTTTTATACATGTATGTATGTTCATTGTGTACTGTGCGGATGCAATGGTTGCGGATCATCCATACGCTCCACAACCTACAGAGGAGATATAAAGCAAATGGATCAGAACATTCTGGAAAACTCACCTTTGTCACTGTAATTCCAAGTTCAACATTCCTACCATATGAGGCTGCATGGTTATAGGATCTTTGAGCACCAAACTCAAATGTTGCGAAAGTGTCATCCTGAGGATGTTAGTTCACTGAACTTGAAGAAGATACAAATTGAGACATACGGAACTGCCAGAGTTGGCAATCTTCAAGAATGGTGTGACTTTTGTGACCCTATGCAAACTATATAATCCACATACCTGACGTTGTATATTTCCCTCTGAGATCCTGGTCTGTAGTGAACTTTTGACATTCCCACTGAATAAAGCTCTCGAATTGAGTGTCGACATGAGGCAATTGCAATACAGTTTGGAAAGAGTAAGATCCCATAAGAAGTTGCTTGAAATATACGTCTCAAAATCACAATCTGAAGGACAAAAGACCACTTACTAGGTAGCGTTCTATAAAGGAGTCAATATGAATATAGGAATTGAGAGTGATATGCATGCAGGAAGCGCTTAAGGACGTGGACGATTAGAATATGACTGAAAGCAAAAAGGTAATAAACCCACCCGTAAAGAATACCACATCACCAATAGCGAAGAACGAACTATCAAACTCACTCAGCACCTGCTGACACATCCGTCTATGTGAACTCACGTCAACATTCCAGTTTGAATCGTCACTTGGGAAACACTATCAGGTTCGGAGCCTCGCGTATACAAGAATGGGTCATACTCCTGATAATCTTGGAAATCACATGGTCAGACGCAACAAATCCGGTCTTGTGCTTGTACTGGGAGACAATGAGAACAGCATGGTTGAAAATGTGAACCAAAGTATACAAGACTGTAGACCAGAGAGATGGTAATCAAGACGTCAGCAATGCAGGCGGGCAAAAACCAGACGAGGGCTGGTTTAATAAGTTGGGGTTTATCCTTGAAGAGCTTGACAATGGCGATCTTGATTCCAGTCCAGCATCCACCTACTGTATCAGATAAGAGAAACCTCATCATCAGATAGATTATAGGATAGATTATAGAATGTTCACCAAAAGAAACGATAGCAAGTAACGATATAATCAGAGGTATCCAATTCGACTTGGTGAGCTTCAAAATCCGCCAGGCAAAGAATAGCTGAATCGGAGTGGATACAGCTACCTGCGATTGATATCAACATCAAAACAAGATGCGAATGAGTCAAGGTGCTTGCGATGACGATGGGTTCTGCACATGATAATCAGGAAAACTCAACGAAAGAACGGTAGAGACAAAAAACATACCGCTAGCGAAGACTTGATAGGAAGTGAGGAATGGTTACTAAAACGGTTTGAGAATGTATTACATACACGTCGGGAAAAGCGTAGTCTCTTCTGTAGATCCTGATAAAAGAGTCAAAATTACTCGCCAAAAGTTAGAATGAAAAAGAAATTCTGCACCAAAACGAAGGATAAGAGGTTCGTACATAGTGAACATATCAAAGGCGGTGTTTGCTGTTTCTACTATGAATAAATAAATCACCTAATACGACCGTAGGAAACAATCTGTACAAAGCAGTTTGCGTTAGGTCGGGACTTACGAGATACCGAATCCAGACAATGTCGCTGTGCGGTATTGGAAGCCTGCATGAGATGTGCTGGGGATGTCAAAATATGGCATACTCACCTCTTGTACAACTGATAGTAGGTGTATGTCTTCCTCCAGCAAGTTCAAAGGATGTGCCAAGGAAGTATTACAGGGTTACTTACTTGTACTATCAAGACCTGAACACAAGGCGTGAACCTTAATGGCAGGAATAGGTTCATGGAATGGTCTCACCCCATAAAGAATCATATTAAAGAAGACCCCAATTAACATGGGTCCGAGCCTAATGCTCTGTTAGACACGATCAACTCTCTAGGTTCCTATGCACTCACTCAGGCCGAATAATGTTCGACATCTTAAAGGAAGGGTGAAAGTAATAAACACAGAAGAGACAGATGGTCTTTATCTATCGACATCGTGGAAAAATATAGCCATCTCGTATATCAGTGTTTCGAGGGGAGATCCGTACAGCCATCACTTGCTGCTACACACTGGAATTAGCTCAGTCCGGATTGAGAGAAAAGTTGTGAGAACGCATGTTCTTGAAAGGGAGTTGAATTCGATTAGTCAAAGTCTTCCATCTATAGTATGCGTTGCATCTCAGACTCACGAAAAATATCACACCCACATAAAGAATTCGATGTGATGCAAGGAAATACATTACTCACCTGTAATTACAAGCAAGGCGTAAACTTATAGTTACAAGAGATATCCAAGCCTTGTAAATTCACGACCGCACGTGGCTTCCAAACCATTCCACGGTTGGTGTTGATGCCGTCCCAGAGATGCCGTCCCAGAGGACGTCAAGATACTCCGAGCGCCTTGGTAGGTTAGATACCCAGACATTTCTCACATTTGATCTTGGCATCACACTTCAACCATCATTCTGCTGCCACAGAATGGAATTACCTCAGTCCGAGGTAGAGAAAAAACTTGTGAGAATGCATGTTCTCGAAAGGGAATTAAGATTAGACAGTGGAAGAGGCCCCGGGAAGTTCCGCTATATGGTTCTCCTGGAAATGGTCAAATCTCTGTCCAATCTGGCGTTATTTTAGGCACCTTTCAGGACTGCGTAGCAGAGAATTTTTAGGATTGATAGTGTATTTCAGGACCTAGTGGGAAGGTCGATAATCGGTCGTTAAGCACGCTCATGCTCCATTAGCCTAATGATTAAGCTCGGCCCCGATTAGGTGCTCGACGCTGCTCGACGATCGTCCGCTGGTCACTCTCACACAAGCAAAACAGCTGGCACTTTAGCTGATATAAGGCCACGTCGATGCCCTTGGAGAAGACATGTTGCGCAAGATCCGGAACATTGTGTTCAACTATCGGGATGTATCTGCTATTGTTGAGAATGAACAAAAGATACCTGAGACTGTAATCAATGCCTTTGGGGTTGTATTGTAGCAACGTGTGGGGAACATTGCTGATGACACACCATGGTACATTTTTTCAACATGGCTAGGTGATCTAATTCAGGCACAAGCCTCAGCACGGGCTGTTGGAACATGTGAGGAGTACAGAATTGACCCAGCAATGCGAAGCAAACACGCGACTCTCGGAAATTGCCAGTACAGGGACGTCGTTCAAAAAGAAGTGCCAAGGCTATATATCCTTACCGTGTATAGATGTATAGTGATTATGTTGCCAGTCTTATGGCTTAACTTTTATGAGGTGTCTGCAACAGCATCTGGGAACATCATATCTTACTATGAGTCTCGAACATGGATGTTACTCGACTTCGCGTTTTCCGCTCTCACGACGCGTCAACGCGTGCACATATATAATTACTTCTCTTCTGGTGCATCACTTGGGCTGCTTCATTTCGTTGATTTGAGTCTTTTGGTATCTAAATGGATCCTGCGGGGTTTACACATCATAAGTGTGGAAAATGTCGACTTACACTGTTAGTTAATGCATCGAATTTGAATTCGACGCCTACTGGGTTGACTAAGACCTCATCAACATTGTTACAGCTGAATGATCATATAGAACAGATCTAGAAGGAATCCAATGCATTTGAAGAGGCAGCAAAGATCCTTCGTAGTCAGATCCAATTCAAGAACCTGATCTGGGATGAAGTCCTTAAGTGATCGCAAATTTAGTCATGATGTCATAGATTTACCTGATCTTGACAAAGTGATGCATTATTCTGTGTAATTACAGTAAAAATGTAATGCATTATCCTCCGTAACTGGAATCAAGTACTGTATGGAAGTAATGCACCACCCTTAATGTGACATTAATGCATCACTGATGCATTAGGAACAGAAACAAATGCCTTTCTATAGGATTGGTCCAACAAACTATAGTAGGGATAAAAGCATACCACAATGAACAACATAACCAATACACCATAGTGACAATCAAATCACATTGACATTATGAATATGTGTAGCATTGAAGGAGCTGTCTATGGCTTGCACTGTCAGCCAATCATGGTTCAGTTGAGATTTTTGTTAGGTTGGTTAGGTTTGTTGGCATTAGCATCAGGTGGTCAGAGTTTAGTTAAGACTTTGGGCAGGGTTATCTATTAAAGGGAAGCTTGCTGCCCTTAGCCAATACACCCAATCTCAAATTTCATTCTATGGCTGTGTAGTCTAATGGTTCTTGATGTTAATTGTCATAGATTTCTATGCATATGATCTTTGTTCAAGCCCATGGTAATGCATTGACTGATGCATTGATGTCACATTAACAGTGGTGCATTACTTCTATGCAGTACTTAATTTAAGCTACAGAGGATAATGCATTACATTTTTACTGTAATTACACAGAATGATGCATTAAAATGACAGGATTGGCTGATAGATTTCTTCAAAGATATTTGAATTTTTTAAAAAAAAAACAGGTAGAATATGTGAAACTACATGGGCAGAAGGATGATTCAAGATGAGCACACAATTTGAAGGGCTATACATGGCAAGTTACTTAGCCTCAGCATTGTTTTTGTAATGACAAGTTTGTACCTGTCAGGTTCTGCTGACCATGGGGGCTCAGCTACACTTGGTGAATCCTTACTAGGCAGATGCAATGTCCTGCACTTATAACCTAGTGCTCTGGGGTTGGTGCGGACTGTGAGTACTTGTGAGGGGAAGCTAAGGGAAGTCATCCAAGCAAGTCCAGTGTCAAAGAAGTTTGTGCCTCCTCAGAAAGAGATAGTGAGTGGTCGAAGAGTCTCCTTTAGTGTGTATGAGTGACACAGTGATAGAGGGTAAATTGGCTAGTTGTATTTGCCACCAGTGGAACTAGTTATCTTTGTAATGAGAACTGTCAGAGAGTTTACTAGAGGATGCACAGAGGCTCAAGGATTTTGGATGGCTGATGGGATCAAAGAAGGACGTCTGTCAAGAGGTCTCTATTTCGTTTATCAAGAGCACGAAGACCCGTCAACAATCTAAGTAGCGAGAGACAGAACGACCAGAATACCAAGCCACAAGAATTATCATCAACACAAGCAGAGAGTAGCGTCAAGAATCTTCCAAAGTCTACCAGAAATGAGTTGTTTTTATAGGGGAAAAAAGCTACTTTATTCTTGGTACTGTCATCCTTTTTATATCTGAAGCTATTTAATGTGGCAATTGGCGATCCCTCCCTGATTTTAAGGTAGACCAACAGTTGGTCTCATAATCCTCCATAGTCCCAAACCTTATTCCAGCTTGCTTTCATCATTCAATCAATTTGTTGCCCCTCCCAACATCATTTGGTTGTTACTTCCTTCTATCTTTCTTTTGACTTCTGTCCTGTCTCCATGCCAATTTTGAGTCAACTCTTCTCAATCCATAGTCTGTTTGCTTCAGCCGTCTGTCTCCCTCATCCTTCAATTTTGTCTGTACTTGCCATTTCTGTCCTTCCTCTAACAATATGTTCCCAGTACTTGTGTATACCAGATTCATTCCATTTCTGTCTTCACATCCTTCGGCCCCATCACACCAGAGTGGTCTGGGGAAGTCTAAGACCAAGTATATTGAATGTTGGGCTTGGGTGGGCATCAGGTACAAGTCCATAAGTGAGTGTATGGGCTGCAGGGTAAGTGGAGGCTTCATGAGTGATGGGAGTGGACCCAGAGTTTGATGGGGGATCAATCAAGAGTGAAGGGTTCCAGGGCCGAGTGTAGGGTGAGGCCCAGAGTTGTTGTAAGAATGTTTGAAGGTTCATAACATGTGTGCAGAGTCTGTAATGATATCAGAGATGAAAGGAATTTAGAGATGAGACAGAACTGAGAAAGGAAATAGATTTGAGACTAGAAATAGAGATTGAGACAAGACCAAGAAACATAACAGAAAAGAAACACAAAACACAGGAAACCAAGTAAAGTAGGTAATATCAAGACTAAGGTAACAGATGCTACTCTACATCTTATATACTAACTACTGGACTTCCTCCAGGGCTGAGGGTGCAATGGCTGGGCTTGTTGGAGCCATGTGGGGTCAGTGGGTGTTGGTTATGATTGGGGGGGGGGGCAGGCTGTGGTGACATTCTGATGAGATCTGATGGGAACACAGTCTGCCCTGTAGTTGTTGAGGAACTCTGGGGGCCTTGTAGGCAAGAGGAGGAGCTGAGGAGGCCCACAGGAGATGTGCCAGGGTTTGCCAGGAGGTCATTGAGGTTTGCTGAGGAAGCATCAGAGTTAGCCAAGATGGGCACTGTGAGTCAACAAAGGCTGGGGTGGGTTGGGGAAAGTGTTGGGGAAGGCTCCAGGGGGGTGGGGAGCTCTGGAGGAAGGTCTGGAGGTTTAGGAGTGAGTCATGACAGTACCCAGCAATTTTTAAGAGTCATGTGCTTGCTTCACACTGCTTGGTCAATAGTTCCCACAGAACATACACACATGGCTGTGAGTCCTGCATGCAATTATTAAACTGTTGATGTCTACTTGTTTGATTGACATGATTGATACTGGTACCCACCAGATACTCCTGAGGCATCACTTGCTTGGACATATTGATCCCTTTGTGCAGGGGCTCACCATGACATTGGGTTCTTGGATGGGTGGATTACTCAAAGACAATCTCTGTCTTTAATAGCATTTCCAAAGTGCTTTTGGTTTATTGGCCTGAGCTGATGCATCCAGACATTGTTAATCAAATATAATGACAAACCTAAGCAAAGCAACAGCAAAGCAACAGCAAAGCAACAGCAAAGCAACAGCTTCGTTTGATAATTATAAATGAAATCCATTGTTGTTTGAAAGGTGAGTCCATAATGTGGGACCAGGACTGGAACCTGTCACGACCTGCTCCCTAGACCCTGACACTGCCCCCAGCCCCCCCAATGCTCCACCAAACTCCCCAACCCTCGCCCACCCTCCATGCCCACTTTGTGCAACTCCGACACTCCCTCAGCAAACCCCAACAGCTCCTTGATCAACTCCGACACCTTCTCCACAGCAGTTAATGCATCCCCTGAATTCCCCTGGACTTCTGAGGCTTCTCCCGACTCTGGAATGATCTGCTTTGCAACTGATCCCATCAGAATGTCACCATGGCCCACTCCAAGATCACACCCGACAACTGTCAACTCTGCGCAGTTCCGTCAAGCCCGCCACTATATCCTCTGCCCTCCGGAGCCACTCAGTAGTAGGTATATAAGTCATAGAGTAACCCCTAGTACTTTAGTCTTGATATTGCATTTACCAGTTTCCTATGTCTTGTCTTTCAATTTGTCACTGTCTCTATTTTTAGTTTTGAATCTATCTCTTTTCTCTGTCTTGTCTCACCTTGTCTCCATCTCATCTCAACCATGTATATTTCCTTTGTCTTCCTAAGTTCCTTTCATCTCCAACATCAGTACAAACTCTGCATGCACGCTATGACCTGAACATTCTTACAACAACCCCGGATCTTGCTCCCCGCTTGGCCCAGGAACCCCTCACGTCTTGGTGATCTCCTATCAGACTCTGGCTCTGCCCCCATCAACCGCGAAGCCTCTGCTTACCCCGCATTCTATTTGCATGCCCACAAACTTGTTCCAGCGCCTGTCCAGGTTCAACAACTAGTATACTTGGTCTTAGATGCCCCCAAACCACTCTGGACTTGCCCGGACCACCTCCTAGCTCCCCCTCGCAAGTCCCTCCACGTCAATCCCAGATGCTTGGTTATAAGCACAGGACATCACATCCACCTAGTAAGGACTCGCCAGTGTAGCTGAGCCCCCATTGTCAGCAGAACCTGACATAATATCAAGACTCCCCCTTACCCCATTCTTGATGTCTGCATATAACCCTGCATACAACTCTGCTGGCTTCCTAACCGTCATCTATGGTCAACTAGTACTAGAAAATCCCTATGCCCCATTCTACCCAGGCCCCACCATGGATCAGTATGTCCCTTGTCACTGGACTCCTGACCCCAACCAGGCATTCTATGCCCCCTCCATCAGCTAGGAAAAATCTCTGGGCTGGCACCGCCCTCTCACGTTCTCTGCCAATGGCAACAATCCCTGTATGTACCCCAGAGGATACTCCGCAGCACCCCCTAACCCTGCCTACCTTCCTCCCACCCACTATTACGCATACCCAGTCCCCGCTGCAGCCCCAACCCCTCTGAGGCCTATGGATAATTATTCCCTCCTTCATATGCCATTCCCCACTCAAGCTCCTCCTTCTCCCAGGCAGCAAAGGGTCAAAGCCTATGCCCAACAATGCAATGAAGTCCTCTGCCTCCTCTGCCTCTCTCCTGCAGAGTTCACAAGATGCACCCACACCCTCCTCACCAACCTAGGTTACCCCGACACCTCCACAACTCTAGAAGTCTGGGCAGATCGACTCCTTGACTTCCACAAGCACTATCTGCAAGGGAACCTCCCGGAGACTATGTAAGGCACTCTGGGCATTGACAATAACTTATGAAACAAGCTCCATGCATTGGTTGAAGAAATCCACACCAGCCCAAACCCCCGCCCCTTCGAAGACCCTCTAGACCCCACCCACTCCTTCCATGTGCAACGTGAGGAGCCCATTGGAACACAAAATGAAGCCCCACCTTCCATTCCCTGTCAGCAGGAAGAACTCAATGCAGCCTCCAGCATCTTGAGGAACCTTAACCCTGCAGGGGGATTGTTCGACCAACCAGCTGCCCATTGCTTGGCCCTCTCCACTTGCTCCCAGGCCAACTCCATCTCCAGTGCCTTCCAAACCTGGGACCAGCCCACTGTCTCCAAACCCCACTCCCAATGGCTGCCCCCATGCATCGACAACGACAACCAGACTCTCTCCTACATTGACGAGCCTGGTAACTCCACTGATGAGCATGCCCCATGCAATGGACCTCCACGAGACCAACCCCCCCACTTTGACCTCTGCGCCCCTTGTGTCAATGCCCCTCCACCCTGTCCCAATGCCCTAGTCCCCCCACAACAGCCCATGGGTCCCAGGGTGCCCTGACCACCCTTTCTTACCAACCATCCTCATCCCCCACCTGCTCCAATGCCTAACCCTCCTGCCGATGCCAATTATTTTGGACCCCCCACTCCTGAAGAACCCCCTTGATGGGCCCCAGGGCCCACCCCAGGCAACATGGGTCAACCCCCTGGCAGAGGGCCACCCAATGGCAGACCTCCTGGGGGATGGGGCCTGGTGATGGACAACTTCCTCCCCCCAGCATGGAAATGGGAACAACTACTATTACTACTACAATGCCAGATCCCCACCCTGAGCTCAAAATCCACAGGACAATACCCGCAATGCACTGGCCCAGGAGGGTAAGCTCAACATTCAGAAACCCAAACCCTTCACCAGCCACGACCCCTGGAAGTGACGAATCTTTCTAACCCAGTGTCTGACTATGTTCCAAGCTAAGCCAATTACCTTCCAACTTGGGAGCTCACAAGTGGCCTTCACCATGTCATATTCACAGGGTATTGCCTTCGATCATTACACTGCGCTACTCCAGTTTGACCTCAACAACTCCATGCTCTCCAATTGGCTTGCTTTCACCCAGGAATTCTGGAGTAAGTTTGGCGTCTTTGACACCGTAGTAGAGGCAGAGGAAAATCTCTTCAACCTCTGAATGCATGACAATGAATGCTTCATGACCTTTATTGTATGGTTTGAATGGGAAGCCTACGAGACCGGCTGGAACTACAACGCTCTCTGATTTGCCCTCTGTTGCGCCCTGCCTCAATGGATCAAGGACGTCTTTTGCCTTGCACCCAAGCAAACCACCTATGATGGGTACAAGGCGCTCATTACCCAGGTCGACCAGCATTACTGGGAAGATCACAGCAAAAACATGGTGCCCCAGACCCCCTGGAATGCCTCTGGTAACACCAAATGGCAGGCTGGAGCAACCAACAGTGTTTGATCCTCAATCCCCGCTAACTCTGCCAATCCCATGCCCCATTTTCCCTTAGGCCAAGGAATTACTAGCACCAGTCAACCCCCAGGACAACATCTGCTGGCCCAGCTCAACACTGCCAACCTTCATGAAACTCTGAAACCCCTGGACACCAACCCCAACAACCACAATGACATTCTGGACCCTGCCAATGACCAAGAAGCCTTATGCGCAAACAGGATTTGGGATAGCCCATGGATTGATGTGCCAGAGGAAATGCAGGAGAAATGACAGAAGAAGGGCACGTGCATCCTATGTGGTGAGCAGGGACACTTTATTCATAGTTGTCCTAAATGACAGGTGATGGGATGCGCCATGTGGATGATCAACAGAGAAGACTGTAACTACTAGTTTATAGAAAACAAGTCAGCAGTTTAGGTCTTGAAGATGCACTAGACTGCAGACCAGACTCTGATGTCTTCTCCACCCTGGCCACACTCCTCCACACAACAATACTTGCCCCGGACAGCCCCCCAGTACACCTCCCCTCCCACTCATCCACCAACCTCCTCCTCTACACCACTCTTCCCTTCACCAACAACCCCATCCCCACACTAGTCAACAGTGGTGCTACCAACAACTTCATTGATAAATCCCTGGTGGTGCTCGCTCCCCACCCCCTCCGATGCCTCCCTGCCTTGATCCCCCTCAAACTTTTTGACAGAGACTCTCCCATGGGAGACATCACACTGCCTGGAAGTGACCATGACCTTTGCCAACAGATGACAGCAAGAACTCCGACTACTTATCACAAAATTACACCCCTCTGCCCCCATCATCTTAGGATTCTCATGGCTCTGTTCCACCAACCCCCACATGAACTAGCCCAGCCTCACCCTCCACCTTGATCAGGACAACCCCACCGACTCCGGGCTGGTACCTTTTGATGTCTCACCCTCCTCTGAGAACTCCGAGACCACAATCAACCACCTCCAGACTCCCCTGCAGCTCCACTCTAGATCTGCACGGTCATTCATCATCAATGTCTGACTCAATGACTCTTCCAAGGTATTTCCCACCCTTGTTGACAGCGGCACCTCTGGCACCTTTGTCAGTAATCAGCTTGGCCTCCAGCGCAATAACCTTGACAAACTCCTTGAGCTCCAACTCTTTGACAGAAGCTCCACCATGACAAGGATCACTCAATACCACGACAACACCCTCACCCTTGACAATGACCTGCAGTTTCAGGCCCGGCTCCTTGTCACCCAATTACCCCTGCTGACTCCAATCATGCTTGGACTCCCATGGCTGCAAGACGTCAACCCTGACATCAACTGGAAGAACCTCACCATGCAATTCTCTGGCCCCAAAGCAAGTTGAGTGGCTGCCATCCCCCTCCACATCCAGTCTATCTTGGACTCCAACATCTCCCACCCCAGTGCCAGTACCTCTAGAGTAACCCAGAGTCCCTCAACCTCTGATGACAACCCTGACAAAGAAGGAGACACCACTCCACCTTGGTCACCCTCAATCGCATTACAATGGCTGCCTCCCAACATATCCCGGAATTGATACAAAGGCCCATGGTACCCAGACCAGTGATGCTCAAAGTCCCTGACCAACTCTGCCACCACTCTAGACTCATCCACTACCACTCTGACATCCAACTCCGTCGACTCCAGAAACCTTGACATTAAAATCATCGGCATGGTCCCCTTTGCACACCTTCTACAAGACAGCACCCCTGCCTTCCAGTTACAAATCATGCCAGCCCTACCCAAAGAGCACCTCTGCACAGGGACCACTGCACTGGAGAGCAAGATGGAGGAACAGATCCTTTTCAAAGTAGTTTCCCCAGAGTATCATGAGTTTGCTGATGTGTTCTTTGAAGGGAGTGCCAAAGAACTTCTCCTGCACCGCTCCTATGACCACAAGATCAACCTCAAAGAAGGCACCTCACCCCCATTTGGCAAGATCTACAACATGTCCGAGATTGAGCTCTGAGCCTTGAAGAAATACCTCAATGACATGCTCGGCAAGGGCTTTATATGCCCGTTGATCTCTGCTGCCAGCACTCCAGTTCTGTTTGCCAAGAAGAAGGACAGGTCACTCCGACTCTGTGTGGATTATTGGGGACTCAACAAAGTCACCAAAAAGAACCGGTATCCCCTCCCCTTGATCGGAGACCTCATTGATCATCTCCACAGTGCCAAGATTTACATGAAGATAGACCTCTGCTCTGGCTACAACAATGTCCAGATCACTCCAGGACATGAATGGAAGACCGCCTTTTGCACCCACTATGGCCTCTTTGAGTACTTCGTAATGCCCTTTGGAATGACTAACTCCCCTGCCACTTTCCGGTACTTCATGAATGACATCTTCCATGACATGAATGATGTTTTCGTTATTGTATACCTGGATAACATCCTGATCTACTTGAATTTGCCAACAGAGCATCTGGAGCATGTCCACCACATTTTAGAACAACTCCAGGAGTACCACCTTCACACCAAAACCCAAGAAATGCTCCTTCCACATGATGGAGGTTGAATATCTCAGAGTCATTGTCACCCCCAATGGTGTGTGCATGGACCCCGCCAAGGTCAATGCAGTACTCAACTGGCCCCCGCCGCAGAATGTCAAGGAAGTACAGTCATTCCTGGGGTTTGCTAACTTTTATTGCCATTTCATCAACAACTACTCCAAGATCACCAAACCCCTCAACCGACTCATGCAGAAGGACACCCCTTGGGATTGGGACAGCAAGTGCCAGAGTGTATTCCTCCTCCTGAAGAGGGCCTTCACCTCTGCTCCAGTCCTCCACCATTTCGACCCCTCCCTGCCAATTGCACTTGAATGCAACACCTCCAACTATACTATCACCAGGATACTCTCCCAGTTGGACTCAGAGGGCAAAGATCTCCATCCCATTGCCTTCTACACCCAATCAATGATCCCAGCAGAACTCAACTATGACATCTATGACAAAGAACTCCTCGTGATCATCAAAGCCTTCCGTCAGTGGCAGGCTTACCTCGAGGAGTCCCCACACCACATCCAAGTATACTCCGACCACAACAACCTGCAATACTTCACAACCATGAAACAGCTCAGCTGCCACCAAGCCTGATGGTCCAAAACCCTCTCAGAGTATGACTTCACCATCCACTACTGCCCTGGGCAACTCAGCGCAAAGCCCAATGCCCTCACTCAAAGATCCGATGTGTAACCAAAGAAGTCATTCAAAGCCAAACGGAATGCATTCAACCATCAAAAGAAATCCTCCAGCAAATCAGAAACTCACCCCCAGACTCTTTCTTCACCCAGCACAACCCCTGCAACAACCCCAATGAGTCGAGTGCCAGGAACCCCTTTTTGCTGTCTCCAGACCACCACCTCCTGCTCCAGAGTGGACAAATTTATGCTCTGGACCACAAGTCCATCTGCCCTGACATACTCCAGCAGCACCATGACCATAAGCTCCGGGGGCACCCAGGAATTCATAAGACCCTTCAACTCATCTCCTGGACTTACTTTTGGCCACGTAAGGGCCTGCAAACCTTGCCTCCGGGCCAAGGTGCCCTGTCACCACCCCCATAGATTATTGAAACCCCTCCTCATCAGCCACTGCCCCTGGTTCTCCTTATTGATGGATCATATCGTTGAACTCCCTGACTCCAAAGGTTTCAACACAATTTTCGTTGTCATTTGCTGCCTCACCAAGCAAGCCCTCTTCATCCCCTGCCACACCACCAACAATGCTCTGGAGTTTGCGAAACTATTCCTCAAACACGTATTCTCCAAGCATGGACTCCCAGATGACATTGTCTCTAACTGTGGACCTCTGTTTGTATCCCACTTTTGGCAATTGCTATGCAGAGTGCTTGAGATCGAAACCAGCCTCTCCACCACCTATCACCCGGAGACTGATGGACAAACAGAACAAGTGAACCAGATGCTGAAGCAGTATCTTCACCTTTACGTTAACTATTTACAGAATGACTGGCATGCAGAACTCCCCCTCGCCAAATTCACCTACAACAACATGCCCCACTCTGCCATCAGAGTCTCCCCCTTCTATGCTAACAAAGGCTACAACCCTCGACTCACCCTGTCCCTAAAGGACATCCCCTCCCATGCTGCCCACAAAGTTGCTGAGGACCTCTGATCCCTTCACCAATTCCTCTGGGACAAGATCAACACTGCCAATCAAGCCTACTCCAAACATGCCAATGCCCGACGTGAGCCCACCCCCGACTGGCCCCCTGGCACCTTAGTTTGGCTCGATTGATGCAACCTCAAGACCTGGAGGCCCTTCATCAAATTAGACCACAAATGCCTCAGTCTCTTCAAAGTCCTCCAGAAGGTCTCCACGCATGCCTATAAACTTGACCTACCTCTGGGCTTGAAAGGCCTCCACCCCATGTTCCATGTTCAACTCCTTGAAAAACATGCCCTGGACTCCTTCCCCAGTCAGCGCCCCAGCTGACCACCCCCCATCAAGATCGAGGATGAGTACCACTATGAGGTCAACCAGATTCTTGACTCCTGCTTGGTCTATGAATGACCCCAGTACCTAGTCTGCTGGAAGGGCTACAGACCTGAGAACAACACATAGGAGCTCCAAAAAAACCTCAATGGAGCCCCAGACAAACTCTGGGACTTCCATCGACAACACCCCACCAAGCCCTGGGACCCCCAGGACTAGCAAGTGCAGATGGCATCAGTGGGCATAACCCCTGCCTCTGGATTTATTAGGGATTCAACTCCCACAAGTACCCCCTTTATGTGTTTTCACTTACTTTGCCCCTCACTCATTCTGAAAACTTCTCATGCTCAGCAGAAGTGCAGGGAGTCCAACATCAACAAGGCTACAAATACAAAATATAGAAATAGGGGAGTGTGGAGAAACAAGACACCAGAATCCAGAAAGCCCCTACTCCCCCTCTTCCTCCAAATCCACCTCCGCTATCCTCCCCACTAGATCCACCTCCAGCTGTGCTACTACCATCGCCAGAACTTTGGGATGCCCCAGGAGCAGCTCTGCCATGTCCATCGCCACCTCCCACCACACTCCAGGGTCCGCTATTGCCCTCCACCAATGTCCTGCTAGCAGATGCCCCATCTGCATGACCCCCTGCCCCAGCTCCAGTGGGAGATCCTCAGGCATCCTTGCCAACCCATCATGGATGGACTCCAGCACTGCTGATGCTCTGTCGAGGAGGATGTGATGCTCCCTGGCCCAGTCTATGGAATAAATATCAGCTTGTAATAAATAGGAGATGAAGGGAGCACTTACAAAGCACTCCCTGCCATCCCGAGGCTGCCTTGTTGGCAAGCCACTCTTCCCACTGCCGTGCCCTCTCTGCTGTCACTTGGGTCACCTCCACACTGGACCCCCACTGAGTCCTCCATGTCCCTGACCCCTCCAATCATTGCCCTGCCACCTCCACCCATGCCTCCAATGGCCTCATGTGTGCTTGCAGCTCTTGAAGCTGTGACAGTCACTCCATGGCAGTCCCCATGGCAATATCTTTATCCCTACATGCCAAGTCCCGTTCCTTCCAAGCCTTGTTCAGTTCCCTCCGAAGCCCATCTCTCTCCTCCCCCACCCTGCGAACTTCCTTCCTGCATGTGGCCAACAACCTCTCCAACTCCTCTGCCTGACACTGCAGAAAAGCCTTGGCAACTGACCACAACCCTCCCACAGACTGCTCAACCAAGGCCCCAGAAGTCGGGAAATACACCATGGGACCCAGAGGGCCCACCATCACTGGCTCCCCCCATGCCTGCTTGCTAGGCCCTGCCTCCAGCAAGGGGGATGCCCTCCATTTACCCTTGTCACGCATTGCAGGGGCCCCCTCCCTCTGCCCACCCCATGGGGGCCCAACCTTCATCAGGGGCCACTCTGCACCAACTCCCCCCTCTATCCCAGAACCCCTCCCTGAGACCCTACCCCTCCAACCCTCCTCCAACTGTGCTGCAACCCACTTGTGGTCCTACCCTTGCTCTGCCACAATGCAAGTGGCATGCCAATTCAGAGTGACGGAGCACTTCTCATGCTACAAGTGACATGGGAGACACACTGACATGTCCTGCTGCACTCCCAGCATGGGCTCCTCAAACTTGCACTGGTCACCCCACCAGGTACAGGATGCGCACTAGAAAGGTGGGTTAGCTCAATAAAGACACCGGGGCCACCACCTGACACCACTCTAACGTTGGGGGACCTCTTGCTTGCTCTATAGCCTCTGCAAAGTACTCCGGCATCATGTCTGCCTTATGGTCTCGCCAACCCTCAGAGTCCTCCAAGGAAGAAGCCAAGGTATGTGCCAATGGGGATGGGGATGATGGAGATGGGGATGCTGCTGGAGAATATGCAGAAGATGATATTGGGAAAGTTTGGGAACCCCAGAGTATGTCTGATCCTTTTCAATGACTAGGAAAGAATCCCCTGAGGAGTGGTGGCCATGCTTTGACTTTGTTCCCCATGCCACCGCCGCTACTGTGGTCTGATCAATATTGCTTGACTTTGATTCCCATGCCCCACCAATCCCTGAACTGTGCCCTGTGTCTCGAGGGTCTTGATGCTGAAGGGGGGATGATGTCACAACCTGCTCCCTAGACTCTGACACCACTCCCAGCCTCCCCAATGCTCCACCAAACTCCCCAACCCTTGCCCACCCTCCATGCCCACTTTAGGCAACTCCAACACTCCCTCAGCAAACTCTGACAGCTCCTTGATCAACTCCGATGCCTTCTCCACAGCAGTTAATGCATCTCCTGAATTCCCCTAGACTTCCAAGGCTTCCCCCAACCCCAGAATGATCTGCTTTCCAACTGATCCCATCAGAATGTCACCACAGCCTGCTCCAAGATTGCACCCGACAACCATCAACTCCATGCAGTTCCGTTGAGCCCACTGCCATATCCTCTGCCCTCTGGAGCTGCCCAGTAGTAGGTATTTAAGTTGTAGAGTAACTCCTAGTACTTTAGTCTTGATATTGCATTTACCAGTTTCCTATGTCTTGTCTTTCAATTTGTCACTGTCTCTATTTTTAGTTTTGAATCTATCTCTTTTCTCTGTCTTGTCTCACCTTGTCTCCATCCTATCTTGACCATGTATATTTCCTTTGTCTTCCTAAGTTCCTTTCATTTCCAATGTCAGTACAAACTCTGCATGCATGCTATGACCTGAACATTCTTACAACAACCCCGGATCTTGCTCCCCGCTTGGCCCAGGAACCCCTCACATCTTGGTGATCTCCTATCAGACTCTGGCTCTGCCCCCATCAACCGCGAAGCCTCTGCTTACCCCGCATTCTATTTGCATGCCCACAAACTTGTTCCAGTGCCTGTCCAGGTTCAACGACTAGTATACTTGGTCTTAGATGCCCCCAAACCACTCTGGACTTGCCCGGACCACCCCCTAGCTCCCCCTCACAAGTCCCTCCACGTCAATCCCAGATGCTTGGTTATAAGCACAGGACATCACGTCCACCTAGTAAGGACTTGCCAGTGTAGCTAAGCTGCCATCATCAGTGGAACCTGACAGAACCAAGAAACTTTGTCTCCTGTACTATTTCAGTGTTAATTCGACAACTGGTTATGTGGTCTCTGTGCTGATGGCTATAATGGCTATGATTGAGCAGTGCAGCCTGAACCAAGTGTCAAATACCTATAAAGATGCTGTCTGGAATACTGCTATGAAAGCCCAACATTCAATCACAATGGCCCCACCATATGTCTTCAAACATGTCAAAAGTGCTCATATAGCTGAACACTGATGTCATCTAAGAATGAAAGGCCTGCTCTTAGACACAATCACTCAGATGGATTTGGATGAATATAAAATGAATACACAAGGATCAAACCCAATTTTGCAAGTCAACTGATGTAGTTTTTCCACATTTAGTTTTTTGCAGACACTTAATCATTTCTAAACATTTTGTAGTGTGACAATGCACTCTCTGAGCAAGATAGTCCTATCATTGTTCATGTTAATAAATTGTTAACTTAGTATCCTCTTGTTACACATGAGGGTGGGGATTTTGTCTTTATAAACTCAGTGTTGGCATCCAGCCCCAACCTCACTTTACTTTGTTGACCCAGGCCATCCTCACATTTTCCAGTCAGGTCTTTGATTTTCATTTGTAAGAGTTCATCAATGGAGTAACCAAGATTGTCAGATAAATGGGCCAGATAAATGGGGCTTCTTAACTTATCTCCCTTGTCATGCAAACTTGGATCTTTGAATTCCTTCAATAATTCTCATGAAAAGGAGCTAGCATACAGCAGTCAGCAATCCAATCTCTCAAAACATACTTATATGTGTCAGGGGACTCCCCATTTTGTCCTCTCTTTTCCCCCTCCACTCTTTCTTGGGTTCCCCTCATGGTTTTCCTTTATTCTCTTTCTCTTTTCCTATTTATGAGTCCTAGTCTCAGCCCTCACACTGCATCATTCTCTATGCATAGTTCAGATAAGTGTTGCCACCTCTGCATGTCACATGACCTGAGCATGTGGATCAACATGTCAGTGCACATGCATGATGTCACATGACTTTTCTGTTGTATTGTACAGTCGTTTCTCATGCTTCTGAAACCTCTGAAGTGTCACACTTGGCCTAGGGAGTTCCTCAGACTTGTTTTCTTTGGATCTCCCTCTGCAAGGTGATAAGACCCAACTGTCACTGAGCACTGTTACTGACATCTCAGACTATCTTATCTGGGCAGCACTTGATGTGGACACAGCATGAATATGTACAAGGTCACACAACCTTATCATGTGGGATCTAGCCCCAAGGTCTGGAACAATGTAACCATTGCATGGAATCCTAGTGACCATGAGACTTCTAGATCATGAGCCTCATCACATCAAATCTAGCTTTTGGATCTAGAATGATAAAGTCAAGAGCTTTCCTTAGCAACAATCACTAGTGAAATTACCTAGTGACAACAATACTTATTCTGAAAAATGGTTATATTAAAGGCCATGTGACCCCTTACTTATCATTTCTCTTGTCTTGCTTACAAACATATCTGAATAGTGTCTACACTTCAGATATTGGTGTTAGGTATGCTCTTTTTTTGTTACTGACATTTGTTATGCATCTTGTTGACATTGCATATGAATACTTGGTTACCATACTGACATCCAGTATGTATTATGGACACTTTGGCAGATGCTGTCACTGGCAGTTACTATATCTTCTTTCTAAATACTCTACCTACAAACAGTATAAATACTGCCTGTACATAGAGACAAAAGAACAACAAGAGTATTGTTCCCCCTCAGTAGCTCTTGCCTTACCAGCTTTAGACTTCTATTCTGCCTACTCTTGTCATTATTAACAGCTTAGCAACAAGCCTCCAGCAATCTCATACTTGATTTAGCATGGGTGCCAATTACAGGTACTCCATAGTGTCTTTTGTCTCCACAATGCTAATGACTAGTTTGTGTTCATCCTCCAACTTATACCAACATCACTTACTCCCCTTTTTCCAATCTCCTTTCTGTTGCCAGGTCCTTAACAACCTTAGTGAACTATTCTTGTCCTCTCCTTTTGTCCATCCTCCCTGTCCTTAGTGACTTTGCTTCCCTGCTATTTTTACCAATACTTTTACTTATTGCTTAGTCTCCCTTTTCTTAGTGACTCCCACTAGTGACTCTTTTGTCTTCACCCCCTATATCGCTTCATTACCCAGCACCTTAGCAACCTTTTGTTACAGTCCAGTGACCCAGGCTAGTGATAGTAATCTTTTCCACTTGTACTTTCACTTTATCCCTGCCATTTTTAATGCTCTAGCTCTCTGGGACATTTACTGACTTGCCCTCATTACTTCCTATTGCCAGCTATCTATCTGGTTGCCAGTGTTCAAGTTTATTTTGTTTCCCTGCATGGCAGCTAGGTGGCATAGGAGCACATCAAAGGTCTATAATTATGTCTGTAGACACTGTACAGAACTGAATAGACTTTGGATGTCCCTCTGCCAGCTGGTTGACTGAGTTATAGCCTCCAGAGGTCACCCTTACAGCAGAGAAAGTCTCTAGATTTGGTCTGGGAGCCCCCTTTTCAACTGCCTGAACTTTCTGTTGAATTGTTTTCCAGAGGTCTCTCCTCACCAGTGTCTTAAAACTGCCTGTCTGCCTCCTATGACCCAACCAACTCATCCAGCACCAACCCCTCTGCACCTTCCCCTGCTGCTCCTAGCCCCAGGACTATGCCTGGAGTCATTTTCTGACTCTGGAGACACAGGTGCAACTTACTCAAGCTTCCCTGACCTCCCACACCACTGAACTTGCTGCATTATGCCAAACTACTGAAACTATGTTCCACTTTCTCCAAGCCATCTTGTACCACCTCCTCCTTGCTCCTACTGCTCCTCCTATGCTCCCTGATACTGCAGAGGAGTATTTCCCTGCACCTCAGAGTGTTTTATCAGCATTCCCTCACACAGAGATTCCTCACCCTGCTCTCTCAGATGCCTATGAAGGTGACTACAAGGCTGGGGAATGATTCCTTCAGTCTTGCACAACCTATATTCAGCTAAGGAGTGAAGCCTTCACCTTAGCTGCCTTGAAGATTGCCTGGGTCCTCCTCTCCTACATAAAGACCAACCAAGCCTCAACATACACCTTGAGAGTTTTCCATTGTTGAGGAGAGATAAACAGCTTCATAGATTGGGACAAATCTGAGAGGCATTTCAGAACTGAACTCTTCCCCCTTGATCCTGCCAAGATGGCTGCTCTTGCTCTTTGTGACCAAGACTAGTATGGTCAAGGTAAATGGACTCTTGAAAAGTACATCAACCTGTTCCATGCATTGGTAAAGCAAGTAGAGACCTGGTACAAGGTAGCCCAGGACCAATGGCAGCTGATGGAGTTGAAATGAAAGCTGAAGCATACAATACACTTGGTGGCTGTCCCTTGTTTCCTGACTTGCCCATGAGCTGGCTCATTCTTCATGGCCCTGCCACAGGCTCTCTCTCCTTCTCTTCTGCCCATACACATCTGCCCTCTTTTTCAGGAATCCCTATGGACATTGAACCTTCTGACAGTGATTCCCCACTCCTCTGCTTTGCAGACATGGTGGCAAGGCTGGTCACTTTGCTTGTCAATGTCCTCTAGATCTGGATGTGCACTACCTCTTTCTAAAAGAGCTGAAGAAGCCTCTTCCAGCTCCTAGTGGCCTGGGATGCTGCTGGGGCTCCCTTTCCCTATGCCCCTGTCTCCACTCCCCCTACTAAAGGTAGTTTGGAGTTAGAGGCTGTTCTAGTCGAGTCAGGAGGATTTTTAAGGAGGCAGCAGATGACCAGTACCTCCCTGTTGCCTAGTACCTCTCTGTTGCCTGCCACTAATGATTTTGACCCCTGTCCATAGTATCAAATATATCTGCTGTTGCTCTTGATACTATGCCTGAAACAATAAGTCCCTCTCCAGATGTATCAATGTCACCCTCAGTCAAAGCCTCAACTGGAGATATGGACTCCTGGACCCCACCCCCAACTCTCTGCTTGGGAATGCTATCTCAATGATCCAATAATATGTAGTTGCTTCCACTCCCTCTGCTAACTCACTGAAGCTACAGGTGGAGATAGAGACAATGAATACCTAGCAGTTTCAGAGCATGGTTGCCCTGCCAGATAGTAGGGCTACCTGCCTTTTTCTTGACACAGGATACATGCAACACTATCAACTCACCACTCATCCCCTCTCCTGCCAAATTCTAGTCTATAATGTGAATGGCACACTCAATGAAGCAGGTCCCATTTGCTCTGTTGTTGACTTAGTTCTCTGCTACCAGGACCATTTAGAGTATGTTGCTGATACAATTCTAGTCTTGTTGAGCACCATTTCTTTGTTTTCCTATGTTTTTGGAAGCTTCCAGATTTCCCAGTTTCTATGTGATGAAGGAGTTACACAACAGTCACATGTGATCTAGACTCTCAGCCCACCAGACAATTTGCCCTTTTTGACTACTAGCAATTTCCAGCAACATCCTAGCAAAGTGGCCTATTACATTCTTTGTTTTGATATTACTGACATGGTTTTTCCAGCAGACTGACTATTGATATGGTGGTACTTACCCATGATGACTGGTATTTTAATAAAAAGAACTTTCTCAATCTACCTAAATGCTAAAAACTGTAAGCATTTGCCAAAAACAGTAGGCAGAAAAAGAGGAAGTACTTAGCTTAAAGAAATACTGCTCCAATGATCCCAAAAGCTGAAGAATTGCCTACAGCAGCAACAATGGAGCAAGAGCAAAGGATTAAGACTTGAGCATGTCACTTGATTGAGAAAATTGATCAGAGTGATAGCCAACATGCCTAACAAAGTGGCAGTGTTGGCAATCCTCAGCCTCTCAACAGCTGGTGCTGATCCAGCCAAAAACTCTAGCTTGCCTCACCCACAACTTGCATCACCAACCCAAACTAACACTCCCAGAAGTGCTATGATAGCCTCAGCACAGCAAAGAGGGGTTTAGTGAAAGAGGGGAGGGGAAAAAAAGCCTCACCACACATTGCCAAGCCCCATCCATGCAGAACCCTGACACCCAGACTATCCATTGGCCAACTATGCTTCCAGACAATGATAAAAAACATGCAGAAAGCCCTGGTCCATGCAAGGGGGGAGAGGTATAAAGAGGAGAGGATTTTAAAGGGAAGGAGTAAGCAAATACTTGCCATGGCTTGGTGATCCCCTGGGAGTGGATTGCTTAGATCTACAAGCTGTCAGGTTCCGCTGACTACAGGGGCTCAGCTACACTGGCAAATCCTTACTAGGTGGACATGATGTCCTGCACTTATAACCTAGCATTCTGGAGTTGGCGTGGAGTGGAGAGACTTGCAAGGAGAAGCTAGGGGGAGTGGTCTGAGCAAGTCTGGAGTGGTCCAGGAAAGTCTAAGACCAAGTATATTAACATTGGGCTGGGGTGGCATCAGGAACAAGTTTGTAAGCACGTGAATAGATTGTGGAGTGAACGGAGGCTTTGCTAGTGATGGGGGTGGAGCTGGAGTTTGACAGGGGATTAGTTAAGACTTGATGGGTTCTGGGGCTGAGCAAAGAGCAAGGTCCAGAGTTATCATAGGATGTTTGGGGTTCATAGCACATGTGTGGAGTTTGTACTGACATTGGAGAGGGAAAGAACTTAGAGAAACAAAGGAAATAGAGACAATCAGGACAAGATGGAGACAAGGCAAGATGAGACAGAGAAGAGATAGATTTGAGACTAAATACAAACAGAGACAGAGAGAAACATGGGACACAAGTAACCAATAATGCAAGTAATATCAAGACTAGAGCATGAGGAGTTACTCTACAACTTATATACTGACTACTAAATAGTTCTGGAGGACAGTGGATATGGTGGCAGGGCTCAATGGAGCTGTGCGGAGTTGATGGGTGTCAGGTACAATTAAGGAGTGGGCTATGGTAACATTCTGATGGGATCAGCTGGGGATGCGGGTCACTCTGGAGTTGTTGTGATGCTGCAGAACAGGTCAGGTGAACTAGGGCAGTGGGTTGGAGGTGTAGATGGGCCAGGAATGATGGGGGAGGGTTCCAGGGGCTCAGGGGAAGTGTCAATGACTGTGGAGAAGTTGTTGGAGTTGGTCAGGGGGCCATTGGAGTTTGCCAGTGCAGTAATGGGTTAGAGTAATACTAATAGTTCTGGAGCTTTCTTGAAGACTTAGGAAGTCTACTCCAATTCCACACTGATGTCTTGATAAATGCTTGAAGTTGAGGTGGTTTACTTTCAAAATATTTCTATTCTGAATGCAGAGGGGTTTCAACAAACTCCAGCCTAAGTGATTCACTCCCTGGGAACCACCAAGCCTTTGCCTATTAATTGCCTGTCTATTTGCTACTCTACTTGGGCTATTTATACCTCTTTCTACAGTGCACAGACCACCCCCTACATGTGACTTTTGGTTCCATACTTTCCAGCCCCTTATTCATAACTGTTATTCTAATTCTCTCTTTTGGCATGCCTATTTCAGTGCCACAGGCCAGTTTCTGGTTCCATCATTCCTCCTTTGCATTCTTAGCTTCCATTTGCCCCATTCATCTCTCCCTCCTTTGTATTTCTTCCATTCATATCCTTCCCCATTCAGTTTCTTCTCTTCTTCTTCCTTTATTTATTAGACCCATTCAGTTTCTTCTCTTCTTCTTCCTGAGCAGATTGTGACATTACCCCCCCTTCAGTGTCAAGACCCTTGAGATGTGGGGTGCAGCTCAGGGGTCAGCAGGGCATGGGAATTGAAGTTGAGCAATATTGATCAAACTGCAGCAAGCAGCAGCAGTGTGGGGAACAAAGTTGAAGCATGGCCACCATTTGTCAGGGGGTTCTTCCCAAGCCATTAAAAAGGATCAGACATACCCCAGAATTCCCTAACCTTCTACAATGTTGTCCTCTGCCTATTCTCCTGTGCCATCAATGTTGTCTTTGGCCTCTCCTGACCCTTCATCCTCAGGGGAGTCTGAGTCCTCCTACAGTCATGGATGGGTCATAGCAATGTACTGTAGTTGTGAGTGCACATTTGTTTCCTCTATACTCTGGAGTCACTAATTTAGTCTGACAGAATTGTCTGCAGCTGTGGCCAGCCCATTGGGGGTCCCATCCCCAGGTGGAGTTCTAGTGGGGTTGAGTTCTGGTGGGGTTGGTTTCAGTGTTGGCAGGGCAGTCCTCAAAGCCTAATTTCAATCTGGGGGAGATACAGGTTGTCCCTCAGGAGTTGCGGGTTCATCAGGTGGAGGTGACCTCAGAGCAGTTTGCAGAGGTGGTGGGGCAGGCATGGGGTCTCCTAACCCTGGAGTGGTGTCAGGCGGAGGCTCCAGTGAGCATCCAGTGTCTTTTTTGCCAAGCTTTGACCTGACCTGACTTCACAGTGTGCCCTTTGTGCTTGCCATGGGGATCACTGCAGTTTTGAGGAGCTAGCACTGGAGTTCCAGTGGGACACTTTGGTGTGCATCCTATGTTGTTTGAGGCATGAGAAGTGCCCTATTTTGTTGAGTTGGTGAGCAGCGTGCATATCAGAGGAGCAGGAATGGAATGTGGAGTGGGTGGCCATGCAGATGCTCAAGGGGTGCAAGGGGAGGGTGTTGGGTTGGGGATCCAGGGCAGAGCATGGGGGCAGCGTGGGGCAGTTGATGAAAGTGGGACCCCCATGGGGCAGGTGGAGGGACAGGGCCCCCAGGCAGTGGAGGGCGTCCCCCTCTCTGGAGATGGGGCCCAGCAAGTAGCTGCAAGGGGAGGGGTCAATGGTGGGTCCCCCATAGCCACATGTTTACTCCCCCACATTGGGGGCCTTGATGGAGGGGTCTGGCAGGGGCCCCATCTCCTCTCCCATTGTCCTTAAAATGTTTTGGCAGAGGTGGGCAGAGGCATTGTCTTGACTGTTGGCATCACACAAGGAGGAGGTGCAGAGAATCACAGAAGACTGCAATGGGGTTCAATGAAAGCATGACAAGGTGCAGAGAGGTCAGGATCTGGCATGAGAGGAGCTGGAGGGGGCTATGTGGATGATCACAGAGGGGTTGCTGGAGGTGCAGGGCCTGCAGAAATGGCTAGAGCAATCAGAGGCATGGGCAGAGTAGAGGGCAGAGGTGGGGTGAGGAGCTGCAGAGGTGGAGAGGGCCAGAGTGGAGGTGAGAAGGCAGCAGAAGGAATAATTGGCCAACGAGGTGGCCTTGGAGCGGAGGGGGATAATGCATGAGTCTTTCTGCCCTTTTGCTCCTATAATCTTACTGACCTGGAGCCATCTAGACTGGGTTTGACAGCACTGTATCCTCCTTGACAGAGTATCAGCTGCCTTTGCTTTGATGCAGGATGGGTTGGTGCAGATGCCCAGGGAGCTCCTGCTGGAGTTGGAGCAGGGGTCTCATCAGATGGAGTGGTTGCTGGTGGGACATTGGTAGAGGAGTGTGGCAGACCCCAGAGCATGATGGGAGGTAGCAACTGATGTAGGGGAGCCATTGCCTAGAAAGCTGGAGGTTCTCACCATTGTGGTCACTCAGATGAAAGTGGACTTAGTTGGGAGTGTGGTACAGAGGATTCCAGAGGAGAAGAGGGAGTGAAGGAGGCCTTTGGACTCTTGATTTCTTGCTGCCCCATGCTCCCTCTTGTTGTATAATTGTATTCATAGTTGGCACATATCAATTTTTTGCATTTCTGCTAAGTGTGAGAGGATTTCAGATTGTGTGAGGGAGAGGGGTAAGTGAAAACATGTAGGAGTTACTTGTGGGAGTTGAATCCCTGATGAATCCAGAGGCAGGGGTTACACCCACTGATGCCATCTGTGGTTACTAGTCCTGGGGGTCCTGGGGCTTGGTGGAGTGTTGTCAATGGAAGTCCCAGAGTTTGTTGGGGGCTCCATCAAGGTTTTTTTGGGGTTCCCAAGTGTCATCCTCAGGTCCATAGCCCTTCCAGCAGACCAAGTATTGGAGTGCTATGGACCATGCGAGAGTTGAGAATTTGGTCAACCTCATAGTGACACTTGTCCTTGACTTTGACAGGAGGCAGTTGGCTAGGGCATTGGCTGGGGAAGGGGTCCAGAGCATGATTTTTGAGGAGTTGGATGTGGAACATGAGATGGAGGCCCTTCAAGCCTGGAGGTAGGTTGAGCTTGTAGGCATATGTGGAGACCTTCTGGAGAACTTTGAAAGGGCCAAAATGTTTATGATCAAGCTTGACAGAGGGCCTCCAAGTCTTGAGATTTTGTTGATCAAGCCAGACCAAGGTGCTGGGGGGCCAGTCAGGGGTTGGTTTGCATTGGGCATCAGCATGCTTGGACTAGGCTTAATTGGCAGTGTTGATCTTGTTCTGGAGGAATGGGTAAAGGGATTGGAGGTCTTCAGCAACTTTGTGAACAATATGGGAAGGGATATCCTTGAGGGATACCATAAGCTGGGGGTTGTAGCCCTTGTTGGCATAGAAAGGAGAAACTCTGGTGGCAGAGTGAGGCATATTGTTGTAGGTAAACTCAGCAAGGAGAAGTTCTGCGCACCAGTTGTTCTGTAAATAGTTAACATAGAGGCAGAGATACTGTTCCAATGTCTGGTTTACTCATTCTGTTTGTCTGTCAGTCTCTGGGTGATAGGTGGTGGAGAGATTGGTTTTGATTTTGAGTGCCTTACATAGCAATTGCAAAAAATGAGATATGAATAGGGGTCCACTGATGTGCTCCTATGCCGCCTAGTGCCATGCAGGAAACCTAAAAAGAGGACCTAACACTAGTCACTAGATAGGGTAGCTGGCAGTAGGAAGTTAATAGGTGAGGGTGAGTCAGTAACTGTCCCAGAGAACTAGAGCAAGAGTTACATTGTAGAGTGAAGTTGATAGGAGTCGCTATTGCTAGCAGAAGTTGCTAAGGGAAAGTAAACAAATAGGCACTACTAGCAACAGTGTCTGTCACTGGGTTTAGGGTGCATACAAGGCATCAGTCTGTAACTAAGTGAAAAATCATAGGCGAAGTCTTGGTGGCACCTAATTGCAAATGAAACCAAAAAGTAATGAATCTGATGTCAATTCCTGAAGCATAGATGCTGTTCAAGTATGTTGGTAAGCTCGGCAAAAGAAATGACAGTAAAAGGTACATGTCTGATAATTTGTCCATATATAGTAAGGGAATGCTGTTTCGTTGCTAGGGTCACTAGTGTCACTAATAATCATTGCTAGGGAGGGTCTAGGCCTTGATGGTTTAGGCCCAGGTTCCAGACTCCATGTGATGTTTCTTGTGATTGGTAAGTCTTGCGGTCACTCAAGTCTTGTGTGCTGAGTGTTGTGACTTGTGTCAGATTCAAGGTAGTCAGCTGCTGCTAAGTCTGAAATGCTAAAAAATAGTGCTCAGCAATAACTGGGGCTCATCACTGCAGTCAGAGACAATGTTGTCTAGGAGTCTGTGCTTGGAGAATACATGTTCAAGAAATAGTTTGGCGAACCCTGGAGCATTGTTGGTGGTGTGGCAGGGGATGAAGAGGGCTTGTTTAGTGAGGCAGCAGACAACAATGAGGATTGCATCAAAGCCTTTGGAGTCAGGGAGTTTGATGATATGATCCATTGATATTGAGGACCAGGGGCATCAGCTAATGGGGAGGGGCTTCAATAACCTGTGGGGGTGGTGGCAGAGTACCTTGGCCCAGAGACAAGGTTCCCAGGCCTTTACTTATTGCATGACATCCTTCTTCATTCCTGGCAAAAAGTAAGTCTGGGAGATGAGTTGAAGGGTCTTATGAATTCCTGGGTGTTCCCAGAGCTTGTGGTCATGGTGTTGCTGGAATCTATAATATATGGGACGACTCCTGGGAAAGTGGCTGTGCGCTCAATATATGCGATGACTTTGGATTGTGCTGACTAAAATTTGTCAGCTGCTGACCAAGAACCTTCCTTTTTGGGCAGCTTGGCTGTTTTTCGCACTTGGAACAGATTTTTTCCAAAAAAAATTATAGTATACAACTTTACTGAATATATACTATCTTTTGACTATGTGTGAAACAGGCCAAACACGATTGAGTGGACACTGTTTTTCATGCCTCGTGCATTTTTTGACACAACATGACCAAACAATGGGCATTTCCAAAGTTGTGGAAAGGAGGCCACATGACAAAGTATGTTTTGTCACATCTATTGATTGATTGATGTTGACTAACAAGCTTAATAGTAACTCCTCAACCACATTGAGCTATTGATACATCAAATATCTCATCATGCAAGTCAATTTTAATGGTTTTTGACTGTTAAATTGCTTAACAATGGATGTTTTTTTTTTTTTTTTTTTATTCCATTATCGTGCCCCAAACGCTTTGCACTCATTTTGCACGTTACATACGACAGACTGTCTACTCTACAAGAGCTGTAGAATCCTTGTCCCCCCGCATACGCAGAGAATGAACAAGTCGACGATTCCCTACGCCATTTAGACTACACTCCTCTGGTAGGGTCCGATATTTGAGATCAACGTGGTCGGTCTTTGCATTCTCACAATGAGAGCCCACAATTGTGGGCAGGGGGGGGGACGTGCAGCGGGTCTGCTGTCCCATTGTCAGTTTCTTGTTGAGTCCGTGAAATGGGTGCGATGCCTTGTGCTGTTAATATTCAAATTTGTATAAGGAGATACTTTTGAGATTTGGTTCTGTGTTTGGGGGTAATCTCGGGGCAAATGTTGGCCGTTTGGTCAGGGTAGCAGGCGGGTGTTTGGCCAGGGGGCGGGGTTCGAGTTCAACGCGGTGTGCTGTTGAGTACGCGGCGGTTGTGGGGCATGCAGTCGTTTTGTGGCTTCTGTGAAATGGAGGAGGTGCTTAAGGGCTTTGGGCGCAGTCAATAAGTAGGAGGTGGACTCAGCTTTTCTTCTTAGTGGTTTTGTCAGGTGTGTGAACCTTTCGTTGGTGTAGTGGGGGCATTCGACCAGGAAGTGAACCACTGTTTCCACCAAAAGGTCAGAGCGGCAGTGTGGGCAGACCAGGGTTTTGGAGCGGTGGATCCTGAATAGATGGAGGTTCAGCGGTACATGTCCTGTTCTCAGCTGAGTCAGTGTGGCGGAGTGTTTGCGGCTTAGTATCGATATTGTGCGCATGTAGACCTTGGATGGCATAGTCTTATCAAGTCGCCTTGCTGCGCTTGCCCTGGGGGATTTCTTCCACCTGCATTTCCATAGGACTTGTGTCACCACCAGGTCAGCCTGCCGGAACGTGGGGATGCTGGTGGGTAGCATTTGGCGGCGCAAGAGTGCTGGCAGCAAAGCCCGGGGGCTGGAGTCACCTGTTGCCGCTTCTTTTGCCAGTTGATTGGCGCGCTTGTTTGGGGCAAAGCCCTTGTGGCCGAGGGACCAGTGGAGTTGGAGCCTGATTACCCCTCTGGAGCGTGGAGCCCACTCTGTGCCCACGACAGTTGCGGCCCGCCGTTTCGGCGCGTTGAGCAGGCGGTCCTGCTTCATTTGGAGATGTTCGGCTGCCGTATGAACTTCGTCCAGTAGGTGGTGTGCTGGATGTGGTCGTTGGTTGTTAAGGGCCCTTAGCAAGGCCTGGCTGTCACTACTGCAGATGGTCCGGCCCTTGAGTTGCCTGTTAAGGCCTTGGAGGGCGTGGAGCCCCAGGCGCAGACCTACTATCTCGGCCTCATACACTGTATGCTCGGCACCTGAGCCGAGATGATACTTCAGGTTAGAAGTTTCTTTCCTGTCAATGTAGAGGACCGCTGAGGCACCTATGCCACCTTTGTATCCCAAGCCGTCGCAGAAAATAGCCGTGTTCGATCTGTCAAATACTTTAGTTATGCTTTCCATGGCCTCCTCCCTTGAGTCCGGGATGTGGGTTGAGAATGCAGGTCTATAGTTGTGGCTTCGCCTGGTGGGGTCCACCTTCTCAATGGCAGTCAGGTTAATGCCTGTAAAGTGGAAAAGGTTATGTAGGGGTGAGCGGTGCCTCCGCACCAGTCTTCTTGCTGCTGATTTCACTGGTCCATAGAGAGGGTGCGTCTGTGGGAGGGATGAGAGGTGGAGAGCCACCCTCATTAGCACCTTTTGGAAGAGTAGGTCAATTGGAAGTAGGTTTGCCATGCAATCCAGCACGTCGCCGGCCGCCGTCCGTAGCGCCCCCGTGACCATCTTTGCCATTGAACATTGTGCGGGACACAGCCGTATTGTTGCTGCAACAGAGCCCGTCCGTCTTGAGCCACCTGATATTTTGCTGACCCCAGAGTACCAGACGTCCGCCGCGTAAGTGAACGCCGGTATTGAAACTGTGTTGTACATCTGTCTGACTCTCCCTGCGGGCATACCCCCTGAGATCTGGGAAAGCCGGGCAACTTGTTGTGACCACCAGGCCACGGTTGCCGCAACCTTCTGGGCGTGTGCCGACCATCTTAACCGTGAGTCGAACAGGATGCCTAGGTATTTGTAGGTTGGGACAGTTTTGACCGTCTGCATCGTGAGCATTCCATCGAGGTTGGTCCAAGAAAGTTTGAGATCAGGGGGGGCTGTGTCTGACGGCGATCTTGGGAAATTCATGAGAGCTAATTTTGTTAGTTCAAAGGGCGAGTTATGGGTGATTGACCAGTTGAAGCCGCCTTCAGCGCGCTCCATCATGGTTGCCACCATCTTGTGTGTCTCCATCAGAGACTTTGCCGTTGCTAGTAACATTGCGTCATCAACAAATCCAATTGAGGTTTCAGCCTTGTCATCAGGGTGTGCGGTCAGTAGCAGAGGTGCATTATAAAACGCGTAGTACATCATGGAAAGTGGGCATCCTTGAGTAGTCCCATTGTTGACTGAGATCCAATCCGAGCAGTAGTCATTGAATTGTAGCTGAGTGTGCCTGTTGGACAGCATCTGCCCCGCTAGTCGCGTGTAGCGCAGTGGCACCCCTCGCTCCCTCATATTGTGTATGAGGCGGCTTGGGACCGTGTTTGGGAAGGCACCCTGCACGTCGAGGAAGAGCGCTGTTGCCACTCTACCTGAGCGCCAAGCGTCCTTGATTTTGTGCACCACAAGATGCATCGCGTCCATCGTGTTCCTGCCTGGGCGGCCTCCAAATTGGCCCGGGGGTAGCAAATTGTGTTTCTCCGCTAAGTGGGATAGGTCAGCAGCTACCAACGTAGAGAAAAGCTTCCCTAGGGTGTTGAGCAAGCCTATTGGGCGGTAAGTGTTTGCCACGTTGTATGAGGGTTTGCCGGGTTTTCTGAGAACCAGGGTGGTCGATTCAAGCCAGCTTGAATGATATACCCCTAGTTCAAGGACTGCCCAAAATATGAAATATAAGTGTTTGATCAGTACGTCAGTGCATTTCTTAAATACAACATTTGGGATGCCATCGGGGCCTGGGGCCTTGAAGGGCTGTAAGTTTTTCACGGCCTCACTGATGTGGGCTTGGGTAAAATAAGGAGAGTCACAGAGGGGCCTCGGATAGGCCAAGCTTGGGGTAGGAAGAGAAGGGGGGGCTGGCGGAAAGAAGGACTCAGCCAGAATCCTGGCTTTCCCCACATTTGTAGAGATCATGCCTGGTGGTGTGGCTGTGAGATCCTTCAGATCTGGGACCCTGTTGCAAGCAAAGTCCGTGGGTTCTTTAACTGCGTACTTATTGGCGGTGTATATTTGCCACGCGTCAATCATTTCCAACCAATCCCTCCAGTGTTCTTCTTTTGCTTCCCTAATTGCCTTGGCCATTTCGCCTGAGAGCCGTTTTGCTTTGCTATGTGACTGATGGTCGGGTAGATCGCAAAATTTGAAGGCCTCGTTGCAGGCTTTTTGCCTCTGGGCCTTGAGCCCTGCGAGGTCTTTGGTCCACCAGCGCTTGGTGAACGGACAAGGAGTCTTCATAGGAACTATGTCATCATCCTGGATAACTTCCTGTATGATGTCCGTCAGTTTCGACACGGTGCAGTCAAATTCGGCTTCGGCCATTAGGCGCGCTGCCGGTAATTGCGCGTCAAGACGCTCCTTCAGAGCTCCGTGAAATCTTTCCCAGTCTATGTCTCTAAAGTCTTTCGATAGTTGAGATACTCATTGTCGCACCGGGAGTTCCAGCTCCGTGATTACTGGGAGATGGTCAGTTATTGGAGGGCAAAGAGAAGGTATGACTTGGCAAGAGATAACGGGGCTCAAGACCCCATGTGAGCACCAGACATTGTCTGGTCTCGTCCAGTTCCCCGCCACCGTTTGGAGGGTTGGGGTCTCTGATGGAAGAGACAAGTCCATGTTGAACTTCTCAAGCAGGTCTAGAAGGGGTTGGATGAAATCAGCCGAGTCATTGAGTCGTCGGTTATCAGCCAACTCCCAGAGTGGATGATGGCGGTTGAAGTCTCCTAGCCAAAGCATATGGTCTAGGGGGGTCGGACGGGCGGAAATGAGAGATGAGGAGAGGAAGGAGTCAAGAGAAGAAAGGGCCTCATTGTGCTTGCAAGCGTTGTACACGCTGAACACCGAGGTGTAACCGTGTTCGCCTGCAAACCATATGGCTACAATGTCTGTTGAGTGGATGGTTAGTATAGTGTAGGCTTCTGTAGATATGTTAGTGTTAATCAGTATCACTGAACGTGATCTCGTGCTCCCGTCTCTACAGTGATCTGATGGGTATGTGACTCTCCAAAATGGTGAGGCTTTTGTATTGCCCAAACGGTCAAGGAACAGCTCCTGGATTGCAAGCACATCCCATTCCAATGGGCTGGCCATGTTTATCATTGCGGCCTGCGCTACGTCCGATTTGCGGACGTTTTGCTGCCAAATGTGCAGTTTCTCCAGTGCCTTTGGTTGTCTATGATTCATTGGGAACTCTCGTCAGTTCGTGCCCCTTGGGGTGCTCTGGGTGAACCTGAAGTCACCTAAGTTACCCAACCTGCTTGGAGCCCTGCTCGGCTGGTTCCCTTGGCGGGGTGCTGATCCTCCGGGATGCTCCTGTGGGTCTGACGCCGAGGGCATCAGAGGGTTACCAGTCTCGCATTCCCCTGTTAGCATCTGCTCCAGGGGGGCCGGTTGACGGGGGCTGCTACCCAAGATGAAGGGTCCCCGGTCGGGAAGTAAGGCAGTCGGTTTTCTGGGAGTCTCTCATCGAGGTCCCCACAAAGCTTCTTGAACAAGGGACAGGCCCTGTCTGTGCAATCATGAGTCGAGTTAGGGCTGCAGGTGACACACCTTCTCCGGGGCGATGTGCAGGCTTGCGCCGTGTGGCCAGTTTCAGCGCATTTCCCGCAGCATGGTTCATCTTTGCAGTCATTCCTATAGTGACCATACTTATGACAATTATTGCACCTGATGGGCTCCTTGATGTCCTTGCGTATGCCCACCTGCCTGCTGCTTACGAAGATGCGGCCCCTTATCATTACATTTGCCATGTCCGGGTCAGAGCAATTTATCCTGAGCATTGCAACTGACTGTTTCAGAGATCTTGACTCCGGCTTTTTGAGCCACACTGCCAAAGCAATGGATTTGCGCAGGAGGTTATTTTCTCGTTCTATGGTTTTGAGGCTGGATTGTGTGCTGGGGTCGAAGGTTCCTGTGCATGGAACAAACCGCGCAATCAAGCTGTATGTTTTTAGGTGTACTACCATTGAGTACCCAAATATATCTTTGAAAGATGCCCACTCTTTGTCGGCATACTCTCGGAATCTTTGGGCAGAGTCAGCCATAATGAATTCCAAGAGGTACGCACTATTGTTAGTCAGCTTCATCCCTATAATTCTAGTCGTGGGCCTGGGCGCTGGTACCTCGCCCTCCTCGGTATTTTCCTGGGAGGGGGATTTAGCATTGAGCTTGGCTAGGACCTCGTTCAGGTGTTCCCTTAGCCTTGCTGTGCTCTGGGAGGTGAAGTCTTTTGGCGCGTTGTCGTCCTCGCGGTCTATGGAGACCAGGACTGTGCACATGTTCTGGAGGACTCGCTGCTGGACCCTTTCATGGTCCCTCTGTGATAGGGAGCCGGGGCTGCTCATGAACGCACTGGCCTGAGGGGCAGCAGGGGGGCTGGGATGGAGCAGCTGGGGGGAGAGATGAGAGTTGTCGTGCGCCACCGAGGCCCACGTTCTGGGCTGGGCCTGTGCCACTGAGGATGGGATGGGGAGAGGGGCACTCGTGATTCTGGATACCACCACATCCAGTGAGGTTGTCTGCTCCCTCATCCTTGCGGCTATCATATTGAGCGAGAGCGTAGCTTCAGCGCAGCTGGTGTCATTAGCGGCTAGGAAATCCACCGAGGTATTCAGTTTTCCAAGAATGCCGTCTAAGCGGTCTACCATCTTTGAGACTACCGCTTTTGCTAGGCTGTCCGAGATGTGATCAGTAACATTTGCATCTAGTATGAAGGCTACCGCTATGGCCGTTGTTTTGAGTTCCTGTTGCTTGGAGGTCAGCGCTGCCATGACCAGTATGCTTGTCATTCTCGCCCGGTCATACGGGTCCGCCGCCAGGATCCAGCCCTTGGACTCAAGCCATTTGCGTGTGTCTTGCAGGTTCCTCATGGGGCCTGTCTCTATTGCCATGAGCAACTTGAAGTCTGAATGTGTCAGGAGTGGCCAGGACTGTTCCAGGGTCTTTGCTCTGCTGGCACCGCTCAATGTCGCCGAAGGTGTCTTCCTGGTGGACGATATGGGTGAAAGGCAATGGAGAGTCGCCTGTGGAGTGTGAAGTGGGCTAGTTGGCCCTGGAGTAGGAGGAATAAGCTTCTTCTTTGGATTTACACTACTCTACAACCAAAAACTGCCAGGACCCCGGAAGGAGTGATGGTGGTTAATGGTCAAGGTGCGTCCTCACAATGGATGTTATAGGCAACCACCTACTACTCCTGAAAGCCAAAGGCAACAAGCTAGGAATCAAAGGAGACTTAAACAGTTACAAATGACAGATCCTGACAATTGTCGAGCAAATAGAAACAATAGATCTTTGGAACAGATCAATACTGTGGTTGTTCCACCACTTCAATTTGGGCCTGGGGGTATGGGAACTGGGGGTATTAATCAATCTATGGGATCTGGGGGTATGGGATCTGAGGGTTTGAGGCTTAATCACCAAGCTATAGCCACCACTTCTAGCTCTTCAGGAAGACCTAGTAGGCAGCCAGTTGCTGCTGCTGATCCATTTTCCATAGTGATCCCTGAAACTGTTCTGCCTGAAGGATGGGATGCTCCTTTACAGAATCCCATTCCTAGAATGGTGCCTCCTCCACCTGCTCCTCCACTTAGAAGAGTGAGAAAAGTTCCTATGGAGAATTCTATGCCCATCATGATGCCATCTCTATCTGTTGTACATGGAAGGGACAATAGGCTCAATCAGCCCACTATTGCTCAACCTACAGTGATCATTCCTCAAACTATTTTGCCTGAAGGATGGAATGCTCCTTTACAGCATCCTATACCCAGAATGGTGCCTCTTCTACCTGCTCCTGCACTTAGAAGAATCAGACCTGCTCCACCTCCCCCTGCTCCTAATGTTGCTCAGGAGATGGAAAACTACCAGATCAGACATGAACAAGCATTGGCTGTATTAGAAGAGCAACAAAGGCTGAGACAAGAGCAGGACAGGCAGCAGGCATTAGCTATTTTGAGCCAGGAAAGACAGGAAAGAGCAAGACAGGAAGAAGAGCTATTCAGAGCAGAGGTCAGTTCAAGACTACTTCAAGATGCTACTTTAATTAACAAAGTTCAATAGCATATTGATCTGAATCCTGAACATAGGCCTTTGAATGCAGCTATGGCTCAAAGAATCTTTCAAGGTTGGGAACAGCAACATGAAGCTGATCTGGAAGAGGATTTCAATGATTTGGGTCCTCAGAATGATATACCTTCTGAAGATGACTTGGAATATGTTGATCCTGCTCAACATCAACTAGCAGAGCAATTGGATCCTCCCCTTGATGATCCATTGGGTCCTCAGGATGACATGTCTTCTGATGATGGCTTGGAATATGTTGATCCTGCTCAACAGAGACCTGCAGAAGACTTGGACCCTGCCCTACCCAATGATCCACCACAACCAGAAAATCCTGCTGAGAATATACCAGCAGAAGGACCAGAGCCTCCCCTTGGACTTCCTATTCCACCACAGCTTGGTCCTATTCAGCCTGTTCCAAGAGGAAGGCAACCTTACTTGGTTGAATACCCTCCACACTATCTTGGTCCTATGACTGTCATATGTCCACACTGCCAAGCTTTACATTTTGATGCTGAAAAGCTCACCAAGTCTACTAGAAACAGCCCAAAGTTTGGCATGTGCTGCTTACAAGGCCAAGTAAATTTGCCCAGGCTTTGAGATGCTCCAGCAGATTTACTGAACCTGCTCCATGGGCATCATCCCTCTCTCTAACACTTTTAAAACATCAATCCATCAATACAATGCAGCTTTTGCATTCACATCTTTGAGAGTCAAAATTGACCATGCTATTACCAATGCACATGGACCATATAGCTTTAGGATCAATGGAGAACTACATCATTTGACAGGTGGCTTGCTTCCTATTGAAGGCAATCTGCCTGTATATGCACAGCTCTACTTTTACGATCACAATCAGCAATTGGCTTTTTGTCAATAGAACAATCCCAGGCTTGATCCTCAGATAATGGCCTCTTTGCAGGATATGCTTGCTAGAGTCAATCCCTTCATTGGCTTATACAAGCAGGCCAGGCAAATTATGGGAGAAGTTCCAGAAGGCCAACCACAAAGGCTTTCTGTCAAGCTTACAGCTGATTTTGGAGATCCTTGACGCTATAATGACCCTAATGAACAGGAGGGAGCTGCAGCTGTAATTCCAGGAGATGGCTCAGAAGAGCAATCAAATGATTGTGATATAGTCTTGCACTTGCATGGAGGTCAATTGAAGCAGATCAGTCACTTGGACCCATATTACACTCCATTGCATTATACCATCATCTTTACCACTGGACAGCCTGGATTTCACACCAACATTTGCTCTCATTTTGGACCACAGAATCAACAAAAATCAGCAAAGGTCACCCAAACAGCATATTATGCATATAGGCTGCACCAAAGAACTTTGGAATTCAATGCACCATTACTCTGGAGTGGGAGGCTATTTCAACAATATGTTGTAGATGCATGGGCTTCCACTGAACAAAACAAGTTGAATTGGATTTGACACAATCAGAAGAAGATCAGAGCTGAAGTTTATCAGGGAGTAGTGGATGCTGCTGCTGGAAATGAACAAGTCACCCCACAAAGCCAACATGTTATCCTCCCATCCTCACATACTGGAAGTGATCAACAGATGCAGCAATTATTCCAGGACTCTATGGCTATTTGCAGGAATTTTGGAAAACCTGATCTCTTCTTGACTATGACTGCCAATCCAAAGTGGTCAGAAATTGAAGAAGCTCTCTTGAAGGAACCTGCAGTCAATGGGAAAAGGCAAACAGCTGCTGATCGACCTGATATTGTTGCCAGAGTTTTTGAACTCAAGAAAAATGCTGTGGTAAAGGAGATCAAGGAAGGTCTCTTTGGCAGCTGTGTGGCTTATGTTCATACCATTGAATTCCAAAAGAGAGGACTTCCACATATGCACATCTTGATCTTTTTCCATCACCATCACAGGATCAAGGATGCACCTGATGTGGATTCCATTGTCTCTGCTCAGATTCCAGATCCAGTCACTCAGTCTCAATTGTATCAGGTATTGGCTTTGTTTGAATCCTGAATTCAGTTACTTATCTTTGTTGTCAGGTTGTTACTGCCAACATGGTCCATGGTCCATGTGGAGCTGCCAAACCCAATGCTAAGTGCATGGTAGATGGCAAATGTTCCCAGAAATACCCAAAGGAATTCCAAGAGGCTACTCAGTATGGAGATAATGGCTATCCTCAATATGCCAGGCCTGACAATGGCCACTTCTTTGAAAAGAATGGTCATCATTATGACAATTGAGATGTTGTTCCATACAACGCTTATTTCTCAGCCAAGTACAAATGTCACATCAATGTGGAGGTCTGTGCTTCAGTAGAAGCCATCAAGTACATTCACAAGTACATCTACAAAGGCCATGGATAGGACAACTTTGGAGATTGCTGGAGAGCAGATGGACCAGAGGGATGAAATCAAGGAACACTTGGATGCCAGATACATCTCTGCACCTGAGGCTTGCTGGCACATCTTTGAATTCAACATGCATGGAGAACATCCCCCTGTATATCAATTACCTGTGCATTTGGAGGGCCAACATGAAGTCTACTTTCAGAATAATGAACCTTTGGAGATGGTAGCTGCTAGGCCTAATGCAAACAAGACTGCACTCACTGCTTGGTTTGAAGCCAATGCCAGATTCCCTAATAACAACACCACCTATCAGAGCTTTCCAACCAAGTTTGTCTATGAAGGCTTCCAAAAGGACTTGGAAGGAGAGGCAAAGAGGAACAGCTATTGGGAGGATGTACTTTGCTTCACCCCAACAGGGAGAAAGGTTCTACCTTAGGATGCTCCTGACAGTTGTGACCAATGCAACATCATGGGCTGATCTCAGGACAGTCAATGGTCACACCTATCCTACTTACAAGGAGGCATGCAAGGCCCTTGGTCTTCTAGAAGATGATGCAGAATGGAGGCAGTGTCTTGCTGAAGCTGCTCCAATCCAATCAGGATCAGCTCTCAGACAGGTGTTTTGCACTATCCTATTCCACTGTGCTCCTACTACTCCAGAGGCTCTATGGGATGAATTCAAGCACTCTATTTGTGATGATCTTCAACACAGATTGGAGAATATCAGGCAGTACAGGGACAGAGTCTTTACTGATGAAGATGTTTATGACTATGGCCTTTATCTGATCAATGACAATCTGAAGAATTTTGGCAATACTCTTCAAGACTTTCCCAATATGCCAGAACCCCAACAAGTTTGGAATGTGATTCCAGGCAAGTTGGACGTTGTATAAAGAGTTGACATTGATACTGATTAAATGATTTCAGGAAATAGGCTTTTGCAAGAAGAAACAGATTATGATGTTGAGGAGTTGAAGAGAAGGGTGGATGAAAACAAGGCCAGGTTTAATGGTGAACAACTGGGGGCTTTCAATGAAGTTATGGACTCTGTGGACAGCAACTTGGGCAAGATGATATTCATTCACAGTGCAGGTGGATGTGGCAAAACATTTGTCTGCAACACTTTTGGCTTCTGCTGTTCGGTCCAATGGAGATGTGGCATTATGTGTGGCATCATCTGGGATTGCTGCCTTATTGCTGGAGGGTGGTAGAACTGCACATTCAAGGTTCAAAATCCCCATTCCTGCTTTGGATACATCCATTGCCAATATCAAAAGAGGAACTCAGTTGTCTCAACTCTTACTCCAGACCAAAGTTGTCATCTGGGATGAAGTCCCAATGCAACACAAAAATGCCATTGACTCTGTGGATCAAGTGTTCAGAGACATCCTGGAGAAGGATGTTCCTTTTGGTGGAGTGACTGTGGTGTTTGGAGGAGATTTTAAGCAAACTCTCTCAGTTATCCAATGAGGACTCAGGCAGCAGATGATTGCTGCTTCACTCAAAAGGGGAAGACTTTGGGATCAGATTCAAGTTCGCTATTTGGTTCAAAACATGAGATTGGATCACACTCCTGATAACATTGCTCATGCAGCTTGGTTATTGGATGTTGGTGCTGGAAAAAACCTTGGGCCTGGAGAAACAGTACAACTTCCAGAAACCATGATCTGTGATGACAATTCTGTCACTGGATTGATCTCTTCCACTTATCCTCATATTGATCACCATCAAGATGATCAGTATTACTTGCACCGTACCATCCTTTCTGGCAAGAACTCTGATGTAGAGGATATCAACTCTGAAGTTTTTCAGAGATGCCCAGGAGAAGAGAAAATCTTGCAGAGTGCAGACTCTGTTATATCTGATGATGGGAATCCTAATGGCCTTGCATTGTATCCAATGGAATACCTCAACTCTCTCAGAGCCAGCAGTTTGCCTTTGGCTAAATTGGCTTTGAAGATTGGTGTTCCTGTCATGCTGCTCAGGAATCTGGATACAACCAAAGGACTTTGCAATGGGACAAGAATGATTGTCACTCACATCAGCACCAGAGTTCTCAGATGTAGGATCATCAGTGGAGATGCCAAGTTTGCAGGATCAATTGTTTTGATTCCAAGAATCAACATGGATGTGTCTGAAGAAGATTTGCCAATTCCATTGCACAGGAGACAATTCCCAGTTTGATTGGCCTTTGCTATGACTATCAACAAGTCTCAGGGTCAATCAGTCAAGCATGTTGGATTGGACCTTTGATTAGGAGTTTTTTCACATGGCCAACTTTATGTTGCACTCTCATGGTGCACATCAGGAGATCATATCAAAGTCATCTTGGACCCAGAAAACACATCAAGAAAGACTGCAAATATTGTCTATCAGGAAATCTTGAATGGTTTACAAATGTAAGTGTGAGTTTTGTTGGATTCAAGCAAAAAATTGCTAACTTCTATGAACTTCAGCACCTAATGTCTATAGCTGGACTATGTAGTGTAGATATTATTAATGGTTTACAAATGTAAGTGTGACAGTTTAAATAATTGGTTGGTTAGTACTAACTTTTATAATTTTCAGCATCTCTAATATATACCAGTGGACATTGTAGTATTTTGTTAATAATGTAATATAGATACATGATTGGTTTATAGATGAAATCTCAGTGTATTGAATGGTAAGAGAAAAGCAATACTTGGTCAACAAAATACAAAGACCTAACCAAATGAAGTGAGGTTGGGTCTGGGACTTAGCATTGAGTTTGAAATACAAGGACCTAACTGAACAAAGTGAGGTTGGGTCTGGGATGAAGCATCGAGTTAGAAATACAAGGACCTAACCGAACAAAGTGAGGTTGGGTCTGGGATGAAGCACTGAGTTAGAAATACAAGGACCTAACCAAACAAAGTGAGGTTGGGTCTGGGATGAAGCACTGAGTTAGAAATACAAAGACCTAACTGAACAAAGTGAGGTTGGGTCTGGGATAAAGTTATAAATACAAAGACCTAACCAAATGAAGTGAGGTTGGGTCTGGGATGAAGCACTGAGTTAGAAATACAAAGACCTAACGGAATAAAGTGAGGTTGGGTCTGGGATAAAGCATTGAGTTAGAAATACAAGGACCTAACCAAACAAAGTGAGGTTGGGTCTGGGATGAAGCATTGAGTAGAATATTGAGGACCTAACTGAGCAAAGTGAGGTTGGGTCTGGGATGAAACAAGAGCTACAGGCCCGTGCTTTTGGCATGGGGCATAGCTCGTATGTCAAGGTGAATAGACTTATGGTCCAGTGAATAAATTCATCCACTCTGGAGCAGGAGGTGATGGTCTGGAGACAGCATGAAGGGGTTTTTGGCATTTGACTCATCAGTGGAATTGCTGTGTGGGTCGTGCTGGGTGAAGAAAGGGTCCAGGAGCAAGTTTCTGATTTGATGGAGGATTCCTTCTTCATTTAAAATCAGCACAGCATGTAGGTGTTTGGGGGGAATTACCATTCAATAGTTGAATGTGTTCTGAAAATGGCAGACAAGGAGGAGAATAATTATCTGGGTGCTCTGGAGGGGCTGGAACTGCAGCAGGAACTGGGTATGTGTAGTAGTGGGCAGGAAGAAGGTAGGCAGGGTTAGGGGGTGCTGTGGAGTATCCTCCAGGGTATGTGCAGGGGTTGCTGCCATCAGTAGAGAATGCTGGAGGGTGGCGCCCACCCAGAGGAATTCTCTGACTGATGGAGAGGGCATAGAACACCTAGTTGGGGTCAGCAGTCCAGAGGTGGGGGACATAGTGATCTACAGGGGGGCCTGAGTAGAACAGGGCATATGGATTTTCAGAGACCAGTCTACCATAGATATCGGTTAGGTAGCCAGCAGGGTTGTATGTGGGGTTATATGCAGACATTGAGAATGAGGTAAGGGGGAGTCTTGATATTATGTCAGGTTCTACTGACTATAGGGGCTCAGCTACACTGGCAAATCCTTACTAGGCGGACGCAATGTCCTGCACTTATAACCTAGCATTCTGGAGTTGGCATGGAGTGGAGAGACTTGCGAGGGGAAGCTAGGAGGAGTGGTCTGAGCAAGTCTGGAGTGGTCCAGGAAAGTCTAAGACCAAGTATATTAACATTGGGCTGGGGCAGTGTCAAGAACAAGTTTGTAAGCATGTGAATAGATTGCAGGGTAAACAGAGGCTTTGCTAGTGATGGGGGTGGAGCTGGAGTTTGATGGGGGATCAGTCAAGACTTGATGGGTTCCAGGGCTGAGCAAAGAGTGAGGTCTGAAGTTGTCATAGGATGTTTGGGGTTTGTAGCACATGCGTGGAGTTTGTACTGATGTTGGAGAGGTAAAGAACTTAGAGAAACAAAGGAAATAGAGACAATCAAGATAAGACAGAGACAAGGCAAGATGAGACAGAGAAGAGATAGATTTGAGACTAAAAATAGAAACAGAGACAGAGAGAAACACAGGACACAAGTAACCAATAATGCAAGTAATATCAAGACTAGAGCATGAGGAGTTACTCTACAACTTATATACTGACTACTAAATAGTTCTGGAGGACAGTGGATATGGTGGCGGGTCTCAATGGAGCTGTGCAGAGTCAACAGGTGTCAGGTACAATCAAGGGGCAGGCTGTGGTGACATTCTGATGGGATCAGCTGGGGATGCGGGTCACTCTGGAGTTGTTGTGATGCTGCAGAACAGGTCAGGTGAACTAGGGCAGTGGGTTGGAGGTGTAGGACGGGCCAGGAACAATGGGGGAGGGTTTCAGGGGGCTGTTGGGGTTTGCTGGAGAAGCATCGGGGTTACCCTGTGTGGGCATGGAGAATGGGCAAGGGCTGGAGGAGTTTGATGGGGTGTTGGGGGGGGGAACTCCAGATCAATGAGTGGGCTGTGAACAATGTTGGGGGTCCAGGGAGTGGATCATGACACAAGCTCAGTTAGTTTTGGAATATTTAGTATAATAAACTATTTGTGCCCATTCTAGAGCTTGAGACTGTCTCTTCCTGGTGAATTCAAATCAATAAATCTATTAACCTGTCTACTTGTAAAGTGAAGACTTGTAATAAAGAGCCTCAAACACTTGCAAAGCCTAAGTACAACGTGTTTGGCCAAGTTTTTTAAACTCCACCATCAAAACTTTGATTTTGCTTTATCTGGAGCCCACCATGAGAGGTTCTTTAATACAAAAACTCACTTTTGGATTTCCATGAGGAGTCCAACCCTTTTGAAACATTAGTTTTGTGCCACCTGGGTCTTGGCCCAAAACACCTGAAGTTATTACAACTAAGGTGAAAAACTCTGTTGTATTAAGGAAAAGAGAAACTAGGACCAATAGCAGTGGTCCAAAGTCCTTTTTGCCTGACCCTGAAACCTTGCTCAGAAGAAAGCTTCAGACTGAGAGAGCAATTTCAAGTTCACCAAAAGAACTGTGCCCTACTACTCAACCAGTTTCTACTACCTCAATTATGGAGCAAAACATCAGATATAAGCTACCACTGCCTGACAGGCCCTTTGAGAATTGCTGCTTTCTACAAAGGATGATCTCTTTGTTTGAGCATGCTGGGATTCAAGGAGATAAGGAGAGGAAAAAGAGAATATTGGAGTATGTGGATGCTCAGACTGAACAAGAATGGCTGGGCCTTGATTCCTTTGGAGATGATGAAACTTGGTCTGCTTTTGAGAAAGAGGTCAAGGAGTCTTATCCAGAAGCAGTGGATGACACAGGTAGTGTTGCAAACCTGGACAGAATCTGCAGAGAACATGCCAGACTTAGTAGGAATGACACCTCAGAGATCCATTCTCTGATAAGGAAATTTAGAGCTGAGGCTCAGATATTGGCTAATGTCACTAGGAATGGGTCTCTGGTAGACAAATTCCTGGGATGCTTTACACTGCTTTTGGAGATGTGATTGAGGAAAGGTTGATCAGTAGATATGGCCACTACAAAGACCCTGCTAGAAATAGGCACAAGAACAACAAGTATGACCTATCAGAAGTGCTGACAGTAGTGGGGACTTTGATAGATGGTGCTACTGTAAGAAGCCTTAGAGAGGAGAGAGTAGAGAAAATAGAAACTAGTAAGAGGAACATTAAGGAGGAGGAAGTGGAGGAGAAAATGGCTCATCTACAAGATGCTGTGATTACCATTGGGATACAAATGGGGAGCATCCAGAGTACCATGCAAGCTTTGCAAGCTGGTCAGTTGGACATGTGCAATACCTTTGAATACCAAAGGGAGCCAGGGTATAAGGGCAGAATGGCCTCCTACATTTCCAACTTCTGGGAGAAGTGGTGTTACTTGCTTCCATTGTTGGCAAACTGGACACAGAATCTCAGAGTGTGAAGTTATCAAGGCAGATGTACAAAAAGGATTGGTCATCCTGTTGGAAGGAGAGCCAGACTACTTAATGGTGCTCCTTTACCTAGGGATGCTGCTGGTATATCTCCTCATGCTAGACTAGTGCAGGTACATGATAAGCAAGTGAGTATGTACTTTGGATGGCCAGAAGATGACCCTCCAGAGACAGTCACGTACTCTACCTATGTAAACTCTGCTAGAGACACAAGGGATGATATGCTAGAATGCATTCAACATAAGGAGTCAGACTGCTTGGGGGACTTGGAGAAAGCTTTCAATAAAATGGCTGAGATGCTCAGTATGTTTGTCAACACAAGGAACACAGCTAGTCCTGAAGGACAGAAATCTTCCTCTAAGGATTTTTAAATAACTCAATGAAGGCAATTAGGAAAGAGGCATCTCAACCAGGAGTATCCTCATTGCCAGAGAGAACCCCTGAAAAATCCTGGAAAGAAAAGCTAACTCTGGTAATTCCACCTAGAGTTGCACCAAAACTGGATCTACCTTTTGAGAAGGTTCCAGCCCTCAATGAGGGACCAGACTTGCCAGTGCAGGACACTGTTTTAAGTTCCTTACCAGGAACAAGAAGAAAGGAGTGGTATAGGACCATTGATAGGCTCTGAGAGGCTACTGTACCTTTCAGTACTGGAGAGCTGTTAGATGTGGCTCCTGGATTAAGAGAAGCAATGATACAAAAATTGACTCTCAAATCAGGGACTAAGTCTAGGGATCCCAAAGGTAGCAGCTCAACAGCAGACTGTAAGAGAGAAGAAATTACCTGACAAGGTAGATGTCAATGACCCACCAATGGCAACCTATTTCATTGCAGATGGAACACAAATGGATTGCCTACTGGTGCAGTAGTGCATCAGGATTGTGTAGCCACTTACTTGGAAAATATCTCTCCAGAAGAAAAGCCAGTAGTAGTGTATGTGGCTAGAGATTTGCAAGTGTTGAGATCTTTGAAACCCATTGTCAATCAGAGGGAGCAGATGGAGACAATTCTAGATAGTGGTTCTCAAATAGTCTGTATGGCACTAGATGAGGCACTTTGTTGAGGATTGACTTGGGATCCTGACATATGCTTAATTATGGAGAGTGCCAACAGTCAAGTGAATACATCAATTGGTTTAGCCAAAAATGTGCCATTTACTTTTGCTGAAGGCTTCACCATTTACTTGCAAGTGCACATCTTTGTCAAGCAAGCTTATACTGTCTTGTTGGGTTATCCTTTTGACACACTGACAGAAGGCAACATACAAAATCTTCAAGATGGCAGTGCCATCATAACTATCAGAGATCATAACACTGGTTGCTGGGCAGCCCTGCCCACTCTTCGAAGAGGGAAGGTGCCAAAGGTAGGTGTTGGAGGAGATAATGATCCAAATTTTTAAATCTTGATGATCTGGTCAGTGACCAGGGAGATGTGGCAGTGATGATTGGACAGAAGTAAAATGAGGAAGTAGTGGTGACTGGATACACTATAAGTGATAGTGGATTCAAGAACCAGGAGTTGAGAGATGTGTATCTGCAGCCTTTTACTGCAGAGGGAGGTGTTGGAAAAGGAGATGAGAAGACATTGTCAGCCTATCTAAATAGGCAGCTGTGTCAGATACCAGAGAAGTTGGAGGAGATCTTAGTACAGCAGGAAAGCCTAGAGTTAGAAGCAGGTGTGGGGAAAACTGCACAAGTATTTTCTAAGAAATACAAACCTGTTGCTAGAAAGGTGAACAAACCTGTACTAGGGACCTCTCTTGAGGAGTTTAGAATTGAAAGGTGTATCACTGGAGATCCACTAGCAGACATGTCACAGTTGGACCCAAATCCACCTGATTTCAAACCCACAGGAAGGTATACTGTTGAGTGCAAGAAAATCATTGACCAAGTACATGGTGATGGTTTCTTGTGACCAGAGGAGATGAAGGCAGTACATCATCTAATGATGCTGCAGAATGAGGCTTTTGCATGGGATGATCCTCAAAGAGGTATGCTCAAGGAGGAATTCTTCTCTCCTGTGGTGATGCCAGTAATTCCTCACACCCCCTGGTTATTGAAGAACATTCCCATTGCTCCTGGACTCAGATGTAAAATCTGCCAGATGATAAAGCAGAAAATTGAGGCAGGAGTGTATGAGCCATCCAACTCTTCATACAGATCCCAGTGGTTCACAGTATTGAAGAAGGATGGTGAGAGTTTGAGGATAGTTCACAGGTTGAAACCTTTGAACAAAGTAACCATAGCACATTCTGGGTTGCCACAAGCAACTGAAGAGTCAGCTAGTCACTTTGCTGGCAGAGCTTGTGGAGGAATCTTTGACTTGTATGTGGGATATGATGAGAGAGTGTTGTATGTGATGTCTAAGGACTATACTACCTTTCAGACACCCTTTGGTACTCTGAGGTTGGTAATCCTGCCAATGGACTGGACAAATTCAGTACCAATCTTTTATGATGATATTACCTTCATCTTGAAAGATGAGATACCTTATATAACTTGGCAATATATCGATGATGTGCCAATCAGAGGTCCACCTCACAGGTGTAAAATGCCAGATGGAGGCTATGAGGTTATTCCAGAAAATCCAGGCATTAGGAGATTTGTATGGGAACATCTGCAGAATGTAAAAAGAGTGTTACAAAGAATCGAATATGATGGAGGAACTTTTTCTGGGAAGAAGTCAGTAGTCTGTGCAGATGAGATCATAGTGGTTGGACACAGGTGTTCCTATGAGGGACAGAGACCTGAGACCAAGCAGTTGGCCATTGTTATGAGGATGGGGTGATTGCCAGAATAAGTCAGACATCAGAGCTTTCCTCAGTACTTGTGATACCTTTAGGATGTTCATTAAAGACTATGCTAAAGTGGCTGCACCTATCAACAAGTTGACTCAAAACCACACACCACTTGTTTGGGGTGAGGAACAGCAGTCAGCAATGGCTCAGTTGAAGAAGATGCTATCTGCAAGTGCACCTCTGAAACCACTTGATTATGAGTCAGGAGGGGCAGTGGTCCTATCAGTTGACACTTCTTGGATGGCAGTGGGCTTTGGAATATTCCAGGAAGCTCCAGACAATCCTAAGCAATGCACTTGTGCTCTAGCATCCATCACCTTGAATGAGAGAGAGGCAAGGTTCTCACAACCTAAAACAGAACTCTATGGTTTGATGAGAGCCTTGCAAGCTAATAAGTATTGGCTAGTTGGGTGTAAGAGGCTTGTAGTGGAGACAGATGCCAAGTATTTGAAGGGAATGCTAAGCAATCCTGGAGTAGGACCAAATGCCACCATCATGAGATGGATTGAGGATGTACTACTCTATCATTTTACTTTGAGGCATGTGCTAGGAAAAACCTTCAGTGTTGATGGCCTGTCTAGAAGGCTCAAGCAGCCAGGCAATGAGGAGTACCTACCTGTTAATCCAGAGTGGGTGGACAACCCAAAGACTATGCACTTTGAATATCCAGCTAGAACCAACAATGAACCAGGATAGGAGGATTGGAAGCCCTTAGCACTTGAAAAGTTTGCAGATCATTGACACTAGAGGTGGCTATCTACATGCAGTAGCCACTGAAGTATCAGACTTTGAACAAGAACTTAATAGAGCAAGGTCTCAAGAAGTGGAGCTTAGGGAGGCAGTTCTAAGTCAGCAGCAGACATCCAGAATGGATTCTGTTGTAGTACTATCTCTCTCTCAGCCTCTATTACCTACAGAAGGTACTGAGGAAGAGAAGAAAGCAGACTTACAAGCCTACTTAGAGCATAGGAAAGGTGGTGCCAGTGAACAGTGGGATGATTTGCTACCAATTGTACAAAGTTGGCTACAAGACCCAAACAAAGAACCTGAGGGTTTGCATGGTTGGGACCCAGACAAGTTCAAAAGGTTTGCAAGACAGTTCTTCTTTGATCCAAAGGGGAGACTGTACAAGTCCAATCATAAGGCCAGGCATAAGCTAGTAGTCAATATCAACACATGAATGTTCATGCTTAAATCAGCCCATGATGCCTTGGGGCATATGGGGATTTATGCAACCAGAATTTTAATACAAGAACAATTTTGGTGGCCAGGAATTGATGGAGATGTGCAGTGGTATGTTGGGGCTTGTTACAACTGTCAGATAAATCAGAAGACAGTTGTAAACAGAACTCCAACAGTGACCTACACACCCTCTATCTTCCAAACAATTCACATTGATACCATTCACATGACTTCAACTTCAAATGGCTGCAAGTATATTGTCCATGGTAGGTGTGCATTGTCTTCATGGATGGAAGGGAGGCCTCTGTGCAAAGAAAACCATAAAACAATTGGTCAATGGTTGTTTGAGGATGTGATTTGTTGCTGGGGCTGTATTGCAGAGATCATCACTGACAATGCTGGACAATTCAAAAAGGTCACAGCTTGGATAGAAAGTAAATATGGAATCAGAGGCATTGCCATCTCTCCATACAACTCTCAAGCTAATGGCAAGATTGAAAGGCCACATTAGGATGTCAGGCAAGCTTTATTCAAAGCTTGTGAGGATCACACCAAATGGTTTTGATTCTTCTTCCATATCATGTGAAGTGATTGCATTACTATCCAGCAGAGGTTTGGATGTTCACCATACTTCATGGTCGCTGGGGCTCATCCAACTCTACCCTTGGACTTAGTAGAGGCTACCTGGTTAATAGAATTTCCAGCAGGTCCATTATCTACAGAGAAGTTGATTGGTTATTGTGCTAGGGCTCTAGCCAAGCACCACTAACATATGGAAGAGATGAGAGAGAGAGTTGGGAAGGACAAACTCCAATGGGCCTTGGAGTGTGCAGAAGAGCATAAAAACTCAATCAAAGACTTCAATTTTGAACCCTTGGATCTAGTCTTGGTTAAAAACATGATTAAAGAAAGTTCACACAGTGCTAAAATGCTTCCCTGTTTCCATAGTCCAATGGTGGTAATTCCTAAGACTGAGAGTGATAATTATATTGTGGCAGAACTGGATGGGTTAGTTTGGCAGACTAGAGTAGCAGCTTTTAGAATAGTCCCTTACAAAGCTTGGAAATGATTGGAGCTATCCCAAAGCCTAGAGCAATGGGTAGACTTCACTCCAGAAAAGTTGAAAGAGTTGAGGGAAGAATTACAAAAGCCTGCTGGGAATGCTATACCAGATCTGTCATTTGGTTCTATAAGGCTTCACAAGCCTCTGGACCATGACATGGGGGGGTCAGAAAATAGCCCTAACAATAGACCAAAAAATTTGAGTTTTACTTAACAAAATCAAAATAAGTAAAAGCTTATTTAAGTCACACACTTTTGGGGTTAATGACATTGATTGGGGGAATGCAAAGTAGGAGATACAAAAGGGAATGTATTTAAAGCTAGTTAAGGCAGAGGCAGCACTTATGATTACTGTAAGGGTGACCTCCAGGGTGGCGGATTGGAGTCATGCAGCTAGTAGAGGGGAATCCAAAGTATATTAGCAAGAGTAGATGACAATACAATCAGTAACTAATTACTTAGCAGAGGGGAATCTGAAGAAAACAAGTCTAAGGATCCCTGCTGCTCAGTGTGGCACATTAGCAGGCAGCAGAGGTGTGGGAACTACTGTACAGAAGGCTGGAGCTAGTCCTAATCCTAGGACAATGATTAGTGAGGTAATATAGAGAACTCTGCAGTTCTCTGGAGATCTCCAGAGTTCTGGAATAAGCACCAGAGATGTCAAATAAGCTGTGGAGACACTGGAATAGGTGGCAGAGGTTGGAAATGGAAGTCCCCTGACATCACCCCCCTCTAGTATGTGGTGTCTCAATGTGTGGAGTAGAAGAAGTCCCTGATTGCTTGGTCTGCTGGCAAAATAGGGTAGATTTCTTGTATGGTGTGCAGAGCATCTGGATATCTCCTGTGGAACTCCTTGATGAGTCTGGGGGTGTGTACATTCTCCTGTGGTTTCCAGGACATATGCTCAATCCTGTAGTCCTTCCACTTCACCTTGTATTGTAGTTGTCTCCAGGATAAACAACTATCCAGAATTTCCTCCACTTCATACTCCTTGTTGTTGTTGACCACCACCAGGGGTGGTGGGGGTGGCAGATGTTGCCCTGAGCTGGCACATCCCCATGGGGAGCCAGAGTCAGTAGGCTAGGAGTGCTACCTGCCATTTCACCATAAAAGGTCCCAACTGACAGTGCAACAGCTTTTTTGAGGGCCAGGTAGCCATAATGTTGGAGGCATCCAGGTAGACTCAATCTCCAGGCTAGTATTTGTGCTCCAGGGTCCTTCCATGGTTGTGGTATTGCACCATGTTGTCCTTTGTCTTTGCTAGCACTTCTTGGGCCTCCTCCTGTGACCTCTTCATCCAGTCCACAAATTTGTTTACTGCTTCATTCTACAAGAGTCAGGCATGGGGTTCAAAGCCCATATGTGGGTGTTGTCTGGTGTTGAGGAAGAATGGGGAGAACTGGGTGGAAGTGTAAACATGGTTGTTGTATTGGAACTTGGCATCAGAGGTGAGTTCATCCCAGTCATTCTGGTGCTTGTTGCAGAAAAGGCAGAAGTACTGCTTCAACTCCTGATTTACACATTTGTTCTGGCTGTCAGGGTCAAGATCCTATCTCAGAGGGCCCATTTGTCTGCATGGACTGATTTGGTGCCAGTGGTGCATCCTGACTTCAGCACTTGAGCTGCCTGCACAATGAGTTCTTCCTGCTGGCTATCTCAATTACCCTGCCAAATGTCCCAGAGGATGTCTACCTCTGCTCCCTCAATGGCTAGACCTTCCATGGCTTGAATCACAAACAGTTTGGAGTGGAGGAGTACAATGTTGCTGTTGTCCTCCCTCCCTGTGCCATGGTCCACTCTCTGGGACAGGGCATCTGCTTTTCCCATACTCTGGCTGGACTTGTAATGCAACAAGAAGTCAAAATTGGCAAGGTAAAGGGACTACTGGGCCTGTTGGCAATTGAGCTTCTTGGCTGTCTGGAAGTATTTGAGGTTCTTATAATCCATCTAGACCTCAACCTTAAGCTGCATGCCCTCTAGGAAGTGCTGCTACTCCTCAAATGACTGGATAATAGGCCAGCATCTCCTTGTCATGGATCTTGTAGTTCTGCTCTACTGCATTTAGGATCTTGGAGTAGAAGGCCACCAGATGCCACTTCCCATCCTCTGGGGATTGCTGTGAAAGAACAGCTCCAGTGGCAAAGTTGGAGCTGTCAGCTTCTATCTAGAAGGGGGAGTTATTGTCTGGGAAGAGGAGGATGCATCCCAAGGTCACAGCATGCTTGAGGGTGTTGAAGGCTGTCTGCTCTGGAGGCCCTCAGCTCCATGCAACATCCTTCCCAGTGAGGTCAAATAGCAAATGGGCATGATGCAAGAAGTCCTGGATGAATCTCCAGTAGAAGTTCATGAAGCCAAGGAATGCCTGCACCTCCTTCTTGTTCTTGGGCTCTGGCCACTCTGCCATGCCTGCTAACTTCATCAGGTCCATCTCCACAGCCCCATGCAAGGCCAAGATACTCAATCCAGGTCTGCATGAACTCACACTTCTCCAGTTTGAGGTAGAGCTGGTGCTGGTGGAGATGTTCCAAGATGAGGTAAGTGATCTGATGGTGTTCTTCCAGTGTTTTGGTGTAGATGAGAATGTTGTTGAGGTATACACACACTACACCCTCTACAATGTGGTCCTGAAAGATGTTGATCATCATTGTCTGGAAGGTGATGGGGCTGTTGGTGAGTCTGAAGAACATAACAAGAGGTTTGAACAACCCCTGGTTGGTCTGGAAGGCAGCCTTCCATTTGTCTTCTTCCTGGATACATACATTGTTGTAGCTCCACCAGACACAGTTTAGTGATGTATTGTGCACCCCAAAGATTGTTGATGAGCTCAGAGATGAGGGGGAGGGGAGTGGTTCTTCACCATCATAGCATTGAGAACCCAATAATCCTGAACCAATCAGAGTGAGCCATCCTTCTTCTTGATGAAGAAGACAGGAGAAGCTATCAGAGACTTGAAAGAGCAAATGCAACCAGAGTCCAGGTTCTCTTGCAAAAAGGCATTGAGCTCATCCTGCTCCCTGGGTGCTAGTGGGTAGACCTTACAGATGGAGGGTGTGGAATCTGGCAGCAGGTCAATGGCATGGCGATGTGCTCCTATGCCACCTAGTGCTATGCAGGAAACCTAAAAGGAGGACCTAGCACTAGTCACTAGATAAGGTAGCTAGCAGTAGGAAGTTAATAGTTGAGGGTGAGTCAGTAACTGTCCCAGAGAATGAGAGCAAACTTAGGCATGAAGTGTGAATTTTGGAAGGATTGCTAGTGCTAGCCTAAGTCACTAGACAGCAACAGAGGGTTGCTAGTGCAATCAAATAGATGTAGATGAATTTGTCACTAATGCAAAGTGAACTTTAACAGTGAAAGAGGAGTTGAGTAGAGAAAGGCATGGAGGAGTGGTAATAGGGAGATTGAATGGAGGATGAAAACAAACTAATCACTAGCCATAGTTGTTAGCATTGCTGAGTCAGAATAATGCTAAGGGCACCCATAGTTGGTACCATGCAAAGTCAAAGTCAGAGGCAGCAAGACTTGTTGCTAAGTCATTGTTGATGGAAGATGAGATATAGATATAGAGTAGGCTATAGAGGAAAGATGAAATCTCCAACTGGTAAGCTTAGAGATAAAGGGATTCAAGTACATGCCATCTATGATATGGGAGATTAGGGCAGATACTGCAATTCCAAAGGGAATCTAGCAGTTCACCTGCCAAGCTCTAGAAAACTTGGCAGCAGCACATGACACAATTATAGAGGCACATGTCTTTCAGATGTATCTGGCCAATTCATGTCACAGGCCTGACCTCAAACTAGAGAAAGGTGTATTGGTGTACCTTTCAACAAAAAATCTCAACCTACCTAAAGACAGAGCAAGAAAACTCTGCCCTAAGTGGGTTGGGCCATATAGGATTCTGGAGGCCTACAGTGAGGCCTCCAACCATGTATTAGAGTTGCTTGCAGCACTTCAGGAACAAAGGATACCTCCTAAGTTCCATGTGTTGCTGCTGCACCCATATAAGGCCAGTGACAATGTCTTATTCCCCAACAGGGCAATGCCAGAGCCTTATGACTTTGGCACCCTAGACAACCAAGAATAGTTCATCAATGACCTAGTAGGTCATTGTTGGGATGGTAAGAACCTCAAGTTTGAGGTTTGCTAGAGTCTTGGAGACACTACTTGGAGTCTCTCATGACCTGCAAGAACCTGGCAGTCCTTGACAGATACCTGGAGCTGCAGAGCATGCAGCACCCTGTGCAGTTGGCTAGAAGGTCTAAGTTAACTTGACTTAGTCCTAAAAGTCAACAGGCTGCCAGCACAGTAGCCATCAACAATTATGTCAGCCAATTTTTTGGCTGAGTGCAAAGTCCAACTGGGCTTTGTCTTCTTCCTCATCATTGGTGCTATGCACTAACATTACAAAGAGGACTGAATCCTTGCTCCATGGGCAAGAAAAAGAAATGGCCAGGTGAGGCAGACATAGTCCACCAGGATATTTGTTGAGCTCTGGACAGAGCTCAAGAGGGGGAGGGTCAGGGAGTAGTTTGCTCCCTGGCTTTGGAGGCTTTGCTGCATTGGCAGGAGGCTTGGTGCTGGGAGACATAGCACCCCCAACAATGAGAAGAGCAGCCCCAGCTCAAAGGGACATGAGGCCTGCCAGTGGGAGACCACTAGTGGTGCCAGGAGATGTAGCTCCACTGAGCTATGCAGTGGTGATGCAGCAGTTGCCAGTGAGGGGATGTGGGCTGCCCCCTCAATGAGTCAGAGCAGGCAAAGGGCATGGGAACCATTGGCCCCCCATCAAGGAGCAGCGAGAGGATGTGGGGCACCACTAGCCCCCCCTCAGTTTAACTTTGGATATTCTGTAGCCACACAACCAGTGTGGTCACAGGAGTTTCAGTAGTTTGTGATGCCACAGTTTGTTGTGGCTCCACCCCCCATGGCTGGTCCCAACCATACAATGAGCATGGTAGGTCAACAACAACCTGCCACTATGTTGTTACAAGTGGGGATTTCAATCCCTGCAGCATCATCAGCAGATGCAATGGAGGTGGATGACAAAGGCCCAGAGTAAATTACAGCTCTGATGCAGTCATTGACACCTCCTTGGCAATCATATCCACCATTGCCTACTTGGACATGCCTTCTTCATTGTTGAGTGCATTGGAGTAATCAATGGCTGCCTTGACTAGCAAAGAGAAGGGCAAGGCAACTGCAATGTCACCACTTGCACTAGCACAGGAGAGTAGCACTCCCTTGTCAACTGCCTGGAAGACAGTCAAGCAACACTTTTCTACAAACAAGAAGGGCAAGGGCAAAGCAAAAGAGCCTGAGCCTTTGACTGTCATGGATGAGCAACTCACTCACCTGCTCCAGCAGCTTCATGAAGCTGGAGTTACAGAGAATGTCAGTGCTAATGTCCTCAACAATCCTGTAGTGCAGCTAGCACTAGCTTGAGTTCTGAAATCAGAGGGATGAGGCCCAGGCAGACCTGTTCTGTTCAGCCTTGGAGATAGAAAAGCATGTAGCAACCCCTCCCCTAACCCTCCAGAGGCAAAGAAGGCTTTTACTGGGCCTTCTGTGTTTGTCAAGGGATTCTCAACTCAGAGGGCACCACTCATGCCCTACAATAATATGGTACCTGCTGGTGATGACCAGAGAATGGACAAGCACTCCAATTTCAAGGCAGCCTCATCCACTGCTGGGCCATTAAAGCCAGCAGTGGCTCACATGAAGCCACCAAAACCAGCAGCAATGAAGGAGGGAATATCAAGGCCCTCCACAAAAAGAGCTGGCACTGTGCAACCAGCTGTAATGTCACCAGAGGCAGACAACTCTACAGTCATTGCCACTCTGATTGCTTTCCCAGCCAATGTTCCTCAGGGATCAGAAGCTGGTAAGATTGAGGTCCTCAAATAAAGGACCTATGTTATGCCTGATGTGCCCCCTCAGGATTTTAGGCCACCAGTGCAACAGGATCCATGTGACAAGGAATTCTTTGTCACCCAGCAAGCAGCTGCCTGAGCAATGGCAGATGCCCCAGCAGCATCCAACTTGGGTAGCAATGATGATGATGATGTCTCTACATCTAAACAAAATATCTTGGACAGTGACTCCAATGACAATGCTACTGAGCATCATCACAAAGAGCAGCACAATGCTAATGCCAGATGGCTGTTAGCCATTGATCCTGAGAAGTCTAAACTGGACGTCAAGCATCTAAATGATACAGTGCCCAGCCACCACATTGGTTCATGGGGACTTTGAGTGCCAGAATGACTTCAGGGGTATGCTACACTCCAACTTCTACTGGTCACCAACAACCAATGCAGTTTTTGTTGGAGACAAAGCAGTCTTTGCCCACTCAATGGAGATGGCTGGGATATCTCACATATCTCCACATTACAAATTGTTGTACCAATGGGCTCCCTATGGAATGCCCATGAATCCAGAGCAGATTTGCCTGATCCTTAAACTCATTCAGGTCAGCAGATCCAAGGTCACAATGAGGGAGCAGATTCATGCCACTCTCCTCTTTCAGGAGTTCCATTGGATCTCCTTCTATACAGCTCCACAATTGAGGGACCACACAATGAGGCAGGATATGGAGCTAACTCCAGCAGAGTTGGAAACATCTCTGCCCAGAGGGGACTGCCATTGGGTACTGGTCCTATTACCCTCACATTTGTCAGCCATGCTAGGCCACACAGACAACAATATGTGGGGAGCAGGACTTGATCAAGTCCCAATCAGCCATCACTTTGACATTGAGGCATGGGCACAGTACATCCTGCACCATGGCCACCCAGGTTCACAGAACCTGTACTCAGGTGTGGCCATTGATGCCACCTTGCATGTAGACCAATGCTCAGTCTTTGGTTACATTTTGGGTCAGGCTCTGGCCCCAACTATTCTGCATGCATGAATGGCCTATATGAGGCTGTTTTCAATGGTGGTTGCTCAGCTGCATCTCTATCAAGAGGCAGTAGACAACTACTGATCTAGTGTAGGGAAGTTTAATGCAATTACTTCCTACACCTTCACTCTACATAGGCTGCAAGTGCTGCCTATGCAAATCAACAACTTGAGTGAGATGGAGGTGATATGTTACCTCCTGGCCAACCATGTGCCTCTCTCCTGAGTGAATCATGTGTATACCTATGGTATACACTTTCTCAATCACCATTGGTCTGGGAGCACACTATATGTGGACTTGTTCACATGGGTCAACAATGAATGCCATCATTGACTCCAAACCATCAGGATGCCACCTCCCCTACTGGGGTATGATGGATAGTTCCAAGGTCTATAAAGTAGATGAGGTTTTTCTACTTAATTATGCACTGAAAAATGTCTGCAATTTTTATTTCCATGTGATTGATATACCATGTGATATCTACCTGCTACTCACTTGTCCACACTTTTTGCTCCCTTCTGGCTATCCTTTCTGACTATCTTTTCTGGCTATCTTTTCTGGCTAATGTTGCTGTCTGCACTTTTTGCTCCCTTCTGGCTATCTTTTCTGGCTAACATTGTTGTCTGCACTTTTTGCTCCCTTCTGGCTATCTTTTCCAGCTAATGTTGTTGTTTGCACTTTTTGTTTCCTTCCAGCTATCTTTTCTGGCTAACATTGCTGCCTGCACTTTTGCTCCCTTTCAGCTTTGTTTTCCCTCTTTTCATGTTTTTCCTTCTTTTCTTTTCTTCTTCTTTTTTTTTTCTTTTATTTATTTATTTATTTATTTATTTATTTTATTCTTTTTCTTCTTTTCTTCTTTTTGTTTTTTATATCTTTTCTTTTCATATATTTGATACGAGCTACACCCCATGCCTTTGGCACGGGCCTGTAGCTCTTGCTTCATCCCAGACCCAACCTTACTTTGTTAGGTTAGGTCCTTGTATTTCAAACTTAATGCTTCATCCCAGACCCAACCTCACTTTGTTCAGTTAGGTCCTTGTATTTCAAACTTAATGCTTCATCCCAGACCCAACCTCACTTCATTTGGTTAGGTCTTTGTATTTCAAACTCAATGCCAATTTCCAGACCCAACCTCACTTTGTTTGGTTAGGTCTTTGTATTTCTAACTCAGTGCTTCATCTCAGACCCAACCTCACTTTGTTTGGTTAGGTCTTTGTATTTTGTTGACCAAGTGTTGCTTTTCTCTTACCATTCAATACACTGAGATTTCATCTATAAACCAATCATGTATCTATATTACATTATTAACAAAATACTACAATGTCCACTGGTATATATTAGAGATGCTGAAAATTATAAAAGTTAGTACTAACCAACCAATTATTTAAACTGTCACACTTACATTTGTAAACCATTAATAATATCTACACTACATAGTCCAGCTATAGACATTAGGTGCTGAAGTTCATAGAAGTTAGCAATTTTTTGCTTGAATCCAACAAAACTCACACTTACATTTGTAAACCATTCAAGATTTCCTGATAGACAATATTTGCAGTCTTTCTTGATGTGTTTTCTGGGTCCAAAATCACTTTGATATGATCTCCTGATGTGCACCATGAGAGTGCAACATAAAGTTGGCCATGTGAAAAAACTCCTAATCAAAGGTCCAATCCAACATGCTTGACTGATTGACCCTGAGACTTGTTGATAGTCATAGCAAAGGCCAATCAAACTGGGAATTGTCTCCTGCGCAATGGAATTGGCAAATCTTCTTCAGACACATCTATGTTGATTCTTGGAATCAAAACAATTGATCCTGCAAACTTGGCATCCCCACTGATGATCTGACATCTGAGAACTCTGGTGCTGATGTGAGTGACAATCATTCTTGTCCCATTGCAAAGTCCTTTGGTTGTATCCAGATTCCTGAGCAGCATGACAGGAACACCAATCTTGAAAGCCAATTTAGCCAAAGGCAAACTGCTGGCTCTGAGAGAGTTGAGGTATTCCATTGGATACAATGCAAGGCCATTAGGATTCCCATCATCAGATATAACAGAGTCTGCACTCTACAAGATTTTCTCTTCTCCTGGACATCTCTGCAGAACTTCAGAGTTGATATCCTCTACATCAGAGTTCTTTCCAGAAAGGATGGTACGGTCCAGATAATACTGATCATCTTGATGGTGATCAATATGAGGATAAGTGGAAGAGATCAATCCAGTGACAGAATTGTCATCACAGATCATGCTTTCTGGAAGTTGTACTGTTTCTCCAGGCCCAAGGCTTTTTCCAGCACCAACATCCAATAACCAAGCTGCATGAGCAATATTGTCAGGAGTCTGATCCAATCTCATGTTTTGAACCAAGTAGTGGACTTGAATCTGATCCCAAAGTCTTCCTCTTTTGAGTGAAGCAGCAATCATCTGCTGCCTGAGTCCTCGTTGGATAACTGGGAGAGTTTGCCTAAAATCTCCTCCAAACACCACAGTCACTCCACCAAAAAGAACATCCTTCTCCAGGATGTCTCTGAACACTTGATCCACAGAGTCAATGGCATTTTTGTGTTGCATTGGGACTTCATCCCAGATGACAACTTTGGTCTGGAGTAAGAGTTGAGACAACTGAGTTCCTCTTTTGATATTGGCAATGGATGTATCCAAAGCAGGAATGGGGATTTTGAACCTTGAATGTGCAGTTCTACCACCCTCCAGCAATAAGGCAGCAATCCCAGATGATGCCACACATAATGCCACATCTCCATTGGACCGAACAGCAGAAGCCAAAAGTGTTGCAGACAAATGTTTTGCCACATCCACCTGCACTGTGAATAAATATCATCTTGCCCAAGTTGCTGTCCACAGAGTCCATAACTTCATTGAAGGCCCCCAGTTGTTCACCATTAAACCTGGCCTTGTTTTCATCCACCCTTCTCTTCAACTCCTCAACATCATAATCTGTTTCTTCTTGCAAAAGCCTATTTCCTGAAATCATTTAATCAGTATCAATGTCAACTCTTTATACAACGTCCAACTTGCCTGGAATCACATTCCAAACTTGTTGGGGTTCTGGCATATTGGGAAAGTCTTGAAGAGTATTGCCAAAATTCTTCAGATTGTCATTGATCAGATAAAGGCCATAGTCATAAACATCTTCATTAGTAAAGACTCTGTCCCTGTACTGCCTGATATTCTCCAATCTGTGTTGAAGATCACCACAAATGGAGTGCTTGAATTCATCCCATAGAGCCTCTGGAGTGGTAGGAGCACAGTGGAATAGGATAGTGCAAAAGAGCTGTCTGAGAGCTGATCCTGATTGGATTGGAGCAGCTTCAGCAAGACACTGCCTCCATTCTGCATCATCTTCCAAAAGGCCAAGGGCCTTGCATGCCTCTTTGTAAGTAGGATAGGTGTGGCCATTGACTGTCCTAAGGTCAGCCCATGATTTTGCATTCATCACAACTGTCAGGAGCATCCTAAGGTAGAACCTTTCTCCCTGTCTGGGTGAAGCAAAGTACATCCTCCCAATAGCTGTTCCTCTCTGCCTCTCCTTCCAGGTCCTTTTGGAAGCTTCATAGACAAACTTGGTTGGAAAGCTCTGATAAGTGGTGTTGTTATTAGGGAATCTGGCATTGGCTGCAAACCAAGCAGTGAGTGCAGTCTTGTTTGCATTAGGCCTAGCAGCTACCATCTCCAAAGGTTCATTATCCTGAAAGTAGACTTCATGTTGGCCCTCCAAATGCACAGGTAATCAATATACAGGGGGATGTTCTCCATGCATGTTGAATTCAAAGATGTGCCAGCAAGCCTCAGGTGCAGAGATGTATTTGGCATCCAAGTGTTCCTTGATTTCATCCCTCTGGTCCATCTGCTCTCCAGCAATCTCCAAAGTTGTCCTATCATGGCCTTTGTAGATGTACTTGTGAATGTACTTGATGGCTTCTACTGAAGCACAGACCTCCACATTGATGTGACATTTGTACTTGGCTGAGAGATAAGCGTTGTATGAAACAACATCTCAATTATCATAACAATGACCATTCTTTTCAAAGAAGCACCCATTGTCAGGCCTGGCATATTGAGGATAGCCATTATCTCCATACTGAGTAGCCTCTTGGAATTTCTTTGGGTATTTCTTGGAACATTTGCCATCTACCATGCACTTAGCATTGGGTTTGGCAGCTCCACATGGACCATGGACCATGTTGGCAGTAACAACCTGACAACAAAGATAAGTAACTGAATTCAGGATTCAAACAAAGCCAATACCTGATACAATTGAGGCTGAGTGACTGGATCTGGAATCTGAGCAGAGACAATGGAATCCACATCAGGTGCATCCTTGATCCTGTGATGGTGATGGAAAAAGATCAAGATGTGCATATGTGGAAGTCCTCTCTTTTGGAATTCAATGGTATGAACATAAGCCACACAGCTGCCAAAGAGACCTTCCTTGATCTCCTTTACCACAGCATTTTTCTTGAGTTCAAAAACTCTGGCAACAATATCAGGTCGATAAGCAGCTGTTTGCTTCTTCCCATTGACTGCAGGTTCTTTCAAGAGAGCTTCTTCAATTTCTGACCACTTTGGATTGGCAGTCATAGTCAAGAAGAGATCAGGTTTTCCAAAATTCCTGCAAATAGCCATAGAGTCCTGGAATAATCGCTGCATCTGTCAATCACCTCCAGTATGGGAGGATGGGAGGATAACACATCGGCTTTGTGGGGTGACTTGTTCATTTCCAGCAGCAGCATCCACTACTCCCTGATAAACTTCAGCTCTGATCTTCTTCTGATTGTGTCAAATCCAATTCAACTTGTTTTGTTCAGTGGAAGCCCATGCATCTACAACATATTGTTGAAATAGCCTCCCACTCCAGAGTAATGGTGCATTGAATTCCAAAGTTCTTTGGTGCAGCCTATATGCATAATATGCTGTTTGGGTGACCTTTGCTGATTTTTGTTGATTCTGTGGTCCAAAATGAGAGCAAATGTTGGTGTGAAATCCAGGCTGTCCAGTGGTAAAGATGATGGTATAATGCAATGGAGTGTAATATGGGTCCAAGTGACTGATCTGCTTCAATTGACCTCCATGCAAGTGCAAGACTATATCACAATCATTTGATCGCTCTTCTGAGCCATCTCCTGGAATTACAGCTGCAGCTCCCTCCTGTTCATTAGGGTCATTATAGCGTCAAGGATCTCCAAAATCAGCTGTAAGCTTGACAGAAAGCCTTTGTGGTTGGCCTTCTGGAACTTCTCCCATAATTTGCCTGGCCTGCTTGTATAAGCCAATGAAGGGATTGACTCTAGCAAGCATATCCTGCAAAGAGGCCATTATCTGAGGATCAAGCCTGGGATTGTTCTATTGACAAAAAGCCAATTGCTGATTGTGATCGTAAAAGTAGAGCTGTGCATATACAGGCAGATTGCCTTCAATAGGAAGCAAGCCACCTGTCAAATGATGTAGTTCTCCATTGATCCTAAAGCTGTATGGTCCAGGTGCATTGGTAATAGCATGGTCAATTTTGACTCCCAAAGATGTGAATGCAAAAGCTGCATTGTATTGATGGATTGATGTTTTAAAGGTGTTAGAGAGAGGGATGATGCCCATGGAGCAGGTTCAGTAAATCTGCTGGAGCATCTCAAAGCCTGGGCAAATTTACTTGGCCTTGTAAGCAGCACATGCCAAACTTTGGGCTGTTTCTAGTAGACTTGGTGAGCTTTTCAGCATCAAAATGTAAAGCTTGGCAGTGTGGACATATGACAGTCATAGGACCAAGATAGTGTGGAGGGTATTCAACCAAGTAAGGTTGCCTTCCTCTTGGAACAGGCTGAATAGGACCAAGCTGTGGTGGAATAGGAAGTCCAAGGGGAGGCTCTGGTCCTTCTGCTGGTATATTCTCAGCAGGATTTTCTGGTTGTGGTGGATCATTGGGTAGGGCAGGGTCCAAGTCTTCTGCAGGTCTCTGTTGAGCAGGATCAACATATTCCAAGCCATCATCAGAAGACATGTCATCCTGAGGACCCAATGGATCATCAAGGGGAGGATCCAATTGCTCTGCTAGTTGATGTTGAGCAGGATCAACATATTCCAAGTCATCTTCAGAAGGTATATCATTCTGAGGACCCAAATCATTGAAATCCTCTTCCAGATCAGCTTCATGTTGCTGTTCCCAACCTTGAAAGATTCTTTGAGCCATAGCTGCATTCAAAGGCCTATGTTCAGGATTCAGATCAATATGCTATTGAACTTTGTTAATTAAAGTAGCATCTTGAAGTAGTCTTGAACTGACCTCTGCTCTGAATAGCTCTTCTTCCTGTCTTGCTCTTTCCTGTCTTTCCTGGTTCAAAATAGCTAATGCCTGCTGCCTGTCCTGCTCTTGTCTCAGCCTTTGTTGCTCTTCTAATACAGCCAATGCTTGTTCATGTCTGATCTGGTAGTTTTCCATCTCCTGAGCAACATTAGGAGCAGGGGGAGGTGGAGCAGGTCTGATTCTTCTAAGTGCAGGAGCAGGTAGAAGAGGCACCATTCTGGGTATAGGATGCTGTAAAGGAGCATTCCATCCTTCAGGCAAAATAGTTTGAGGAATGATCACTGTAGGTTGAGCAATAGTGGGCTGATTGAGCCTATTGTCCCTTCCATGTACAACAGATAGAGATGGCATCATGATGGGCATAGAATTCTCCATAGGAACTTTTCTCACTCTTCTAAGTGGAGGAGCAGGTGGAGGAGGCACCATTTTAGGAATGGGATTCTGCAAAGGAGCATCCCATCCTTCAGGCAAAACAGTTTCAGGGATCACCATGGAAAATGGATCAGCAGCAGCAACTGGCTGCCTACTAGGTCTTCCTGAAGAGCTAGAAGTGGTGGCTATAGCTTGGTGATTAAGCCTCAAACCCTCAGATCCCATACCCCCAGATCCCATAGATTGATTAATACCCCCAGTTCCCATACCCCCAGGCCCAAATTGAAGTGGTGGAACAACCACAGTATTGATCTGTTCAAAGATCTATTGTTTCTATTTGCTCGACAATTGTCAGGATCTGTCATTTGTAACTGTTCAAGTCTCCTTTGATTCCTAGCTTGTTGCCTTTGGCTTTCAGGAGTAGTAGGTGGTTGCCTATAACATCCATTGTTAAGCAATTTAACAGTCAAAAACCATTAAAATTGACTTGCATGATGAGATATTTGATGTATCAATAGCTCAATGTGGTTAAGGAGTTACTAATAAGCTTGTTAGTCAACATCAATCAATCAATAGATGTGACGAAACATACTTTGTCGTGTGGCCTCCTTTCCACAACTTTGGAAATGCCCATTATTTGGTCATGTTGTGTCAAAAAATGCGCGAGGCGTGAAAAAAAGTGTCCACTAAATCGTGTTTGGCCTGTTTCACATGTGCAGGCTATTTGGCATGTTTCACACATAGTCAAAAGATAGTATATATTTAGTAAAGTTGTATACTATAATTTTTTTTGGAAAAAATCTGTTCCAAGTGCAAAAAACAGCCAAGCTGCCCAAAAAGGAAGGTTCTTGGTCAGCAGCTGACAAATTTTAGTCAGCACAATCCAAAGTCATCGCATATATTATAGATTTGCATTTTTTGACATGACTTAATGTTCTTCTATCTATTGCACTATGTATGTTCACTGATTTGCATTTAATGATTTGGCGAGTAGGCTGGATTCAAAGTCTATCTTATTGTCTGTATGGCTTTTGTTGATCTGTATCTATGTTGTGGAACAATTTTGTTCCAACATCTAATTGCATAATATTCTCATGTGCTAATCATGGGCATGTGATTGAACTTTTATGACTCTCCTATTCATAGTCAATATTACTATATTAATATTTTGATGTCTATCTATGCTAAGTGGAAGCTGAGATTGCATCCACATATACACCATGATAGACCTAGTGAATAAAGAATAAAATATATATGTTGTGTAACAATCTTTGCTCCAACAACTGATTGTGTAATCTTCTCATGTGCTAAGTATGGTGTGAGATTGAACTTATGCACCTATTCAGTGTGAACAGTCAATCTTACTATATGCCCTGAATGTCACAGGGGAAGCCAGCACAGAGCACAGTCAAAATCATGTATGATAATATTGTTGACTGAAAGAGGTTCAATTAGTGATCATTTAGAAAATTTCTGGTTACATACAGATTCTCCATGTCAGTCTTGTGGAAAGAATCTTATAAGGGTCTTCCAATTCTTGCATGCACCACCTTTGCTGTATTTTGATGTATTATCTGTCAACATTCATATCACTGATAGCATATGTATATTTGCTGTTGACACATTGAAAACATATGTGTATAAGTTAAAGAGTGTGGTGTATTACAGCAATAACCACTTCACAAGCAGGTATATAGATAAGAACAATGATGTATGGTACCATGATGGACTGACAGGACACCAAATGATCAAATATAATGGATCATTAGATATGTCTGTATCTGGAACTAAGATAGCTACATTGGCTATATATGTACATTTGGACTGAATATATTTTATTTTCCCAATAGACCTCAGACTTGCCATGTGCCACAATGGCCCATACTCAACAGTATTTCTCCACCACTGATGACTGGGAGTGCTTCCACATGCTCCTCCAAATTCATGAGAGCAGAGGCCACTCTCCTCTTGATGCAGCTGAATGGCTGTGCTTTGGTGAGGATGGTATTTTTACTCACCTCTTGCACCAACCTGCAGAGGTCATGAGAGCCTCATGAGCTGCTGCAGAGGAGCCCTCATCAGTGGCTCCTTCTGCAAGTGCAGCCCCAACTGAGGAGGGGCCTTTATTGTCAGTGGCTGTGGCCACATTCATCCCACTACTGTCAAGCTCTGGTGCATCTTTCAATGATGCACTCTCAGAGAAGTCCATGGAATTGGACTATGCCAACAATTCTGCATTGACCATGCCCCTCCAACCAGCAACAACTCCCCAAGTCATCCCCAGCCCCACAAAAGCAGTAGTAGCAATGTTAGTCACTACTCCTACTGCCCCTGAGGCTGGATCCAGTAGCCCCAGTGATATAGTAATGCTGTATCTGAGCACTGTGGACATCATGAGTAATAAGGAAGCAGAGGCCTCAAAGATGGACAAACAAGTGGGGTGAGCTACTATCATAACTCACAGAAATTGATAACTACACCCAGGCTTGAGTGGCCCATATTTTTCACTCAGTGCAGTTGGACAGCATGCTGAAGTATACTTGTCCATGTAGAATCAGTTGATTCTACTTCTACTACTGATTAACGTAGGAATTCACATGCAAATTCCAGTGCACACCCTCAGGTGGGATGCTGTATCCCACTCTTTTGTCTTTGACTTTATTTCTTGTTGGAAGTGAACCCATAATGGAAACATTACACTCTCATAGCCCAACTCTCCTGCACTTACTCAAAAAGTGAGGCATGGGCAACATGTGCATGGTCAGCCTAGGAAGCAGTGGCAGTGGTAGAATACATTTTGAGTAAGTGCACGAGAGTCAGGCTAAGTGAGCAAAGAAGAGAGGGGAGTTTGACAAAGTTCAAAGTTGATGCCAGGACTATTTAAATCCTCAAAAATGGCACATGGGCCATCTAGCAAATCATGCAACTTTGACAGTTGACTGAGGACAGTCAAAATTTAAGTCCAAGGGAGGATGATAAGACTATATTCTCACTAAGCACTGATTTCTGTCATTTCCTATGTTTTACTTTCAGATTTTTTGGTTTCTACACAATATGATGGCCATGTGACTTCATCATGTGTGGCCTATAGACTCTCAGCTCATTGGATGACTTTCCCCTTAGGATGACTAATGACCTCTAAGTGACTCCCTAGCAAAGTGGCTAATTATATTTTGGTATTATTGAGACAGTTTCCTGTTACTTGATCTAGTTGTATTCCTTTACTATGCAACACCTTAGTGACCAGCATACTGACTGTCATTCCAAATGTCTACTTTAGCTATATTTTAGGTTACCAACTTTCACATGGTATTCCTCCTGACTTGCCTAGGTCACTAACAACCAGTTCCCCATTGCTTACCAACATTGCCTCCTTTTAGTTTTATTATCTTTACTTACTATAAATACCATCATGCTCTCTATACCTGATAGAAGAATCATACACCATTATAGCCCTAGACTTCAGATCTCAGTCTCTGCAACTCTAAGCTTCTTCTTTTGCTCTAGTGCCTCCTTAGCAACTGTCCTTTAGACATTGTTGGGCAAGTCTAGAGTACTCATGAAGACTGCTCCCAAAGGGTTCCCAATGAATCCATCTGCTGAGAATCAATAGGTATCACCTGCTGCTTGAGTTTCAGCAGGTCAGCAAGAAAATGCTCAAGTCATGGTGCAATAAGACCATGATTAGAATTGTAGATGACCCAGAGGTTAATGTTATCCAACCTCCAGTCAATCTAATGGATCCTGCACTTTGGTTGCAGGAAAGACCTATCCCCAAGGGGTCAGTACAGTGGAAGGAGAACACTGGTCATTGGATGTGGACTATTGCAATGGTATGGTCAGATGAAGTTGACTGTACTCTTGAGCTTGAGTCAATAGCATGACATGTGCTATACTGCTGTCATCCTGGAATGCTGAATTCAGTGTCAGAACTTGCATTTGATTAGGCATTCTGAATCCACTGATGAACCATCTTTGCCCTAACTTGTCTGTTTTCTCTGCAGGAACATGCAAGATCATCATTTGTCAAGCAAATGGCATTTGTATTTGTCCATCCAGGCATGTACCAGGCAACCATTGATGCATACAATCTGAAAGCCCTATTTGACATTGTGTTTGCTACCTTGCAAGCACACATTTACCAACCAGTATTCCACAACAACCAAGCAGATCAGATTACAGATGACATCATCTGTGTGCTATTCCACAATCAAGTTCCTCCCAAATTCATGTACCATTGCTATACATTCAAAGTGGTATGCTTGGAGTACCACTTCCACAAACACCACAACCACCCCAAAGCTGAGTATCTTGTTGTTGATGATGCTCATCATTGATGTCTTACAACTTGTGGCACTCCAATGGCCATTACAGAATGGGATAGCTGGTGTGCCCCCCTCAACAAAGACATTGATTGTCTCAATCCACTGAGGCAGTGAGTGGCCAACTCAAATGAGCACTACAAACAACATGGCCTTTATTACCTAGTGGGAATGAATGCCACCAGAACTAGCTTGTGGCAGAGAATGGTAGCCCACAGCTCACCTCCTCATGTGCATTCCACACCAGCTACAAAGGAAGCTGTTCCATTCTCATCAGGACCACAGGCCCAAAACCTCCAGCCTGTAGTTGCACCAGGGCCTAGTTCATTGTACACCAATCCAGATATGCCTATACAACTGCCCAGTGATGAGGCTATACCTTCATACAATTAGGCACCTTTTTAGCTGTGGGCTACTTGCAGCACAGTGCATTTGACTTATCAGACCACAATGTGGTCCAAAGGGGGGGAGTGTAATGGACTATGGACTTACATTACATTATTCTTACACTACTTTATTTGATATTAGAAATTTCAGTTATTACCAATATTCTGCACATCATCTAAGGTAATATTCTTGTTTCTACACTACATACAGTAATCCTATGATTTGGGAAACTTCTGTCTTGTGTGAACATGAGATCAGCAAACCATAATCTAGTTACAAAGCCACACATGGTCAATACAGCATTTGCTGAGATTTTCCCTTTCAGGCATTCCCAATGTATGGTAAAGCCTGCCACCAACTCAACTCAGGTTGTTGTTCTGTAGAGTGAGGCAACAATAAAGTTCCACAACACTGGGAGAGACAAAATTATAATCACTCAGAATAGTTGATCTCCTATGTCTGCCCCCTTCTTATTGGCAGTCTGTCATTTCAGCTGAAGGTCTGTAACATGCTCAGGGAAGTCCACTCTATCCTTATATTTTGCTAATCTGAGTACATTTTCTGCTGATGCCACCCCCAAGTCAGATACTGCTCCATAGTTTGCCTTCAGGGTCAATCAGGCTTCCACCACTATTCCAGACATGTGAATCCCCAGACCAACTGGATTTTGTGTATTGTACACAGTTAAGGCTAATACCCATGCTATTTGTTGGGACAGAGGCTGGGATTTCACCATTCTGTCATCAGCAGAGTGGCAGGGGATGGTTTTGCATTCACATAGATTGTTGGTCACGTTTGTATCTGTTCTGTCACCGCTTGTATTAATATGTCCAAATCCGTGCTCCCATATATACCCATCCTCACTTTCAATCACTCCCATCCATGCCCACGCTTGTGTCTGAATCGGTACTTGTATCCACGTTTGCAATCACATCTGCAATTGTACTTGTACCCACATTCCTATTTGTGTTTGTGTTTGCACCCACGCTCGCATTCACTTTGCAAATGCACCACGATGTCCTGTAATGTGATTCCAAATGTGGTCATGTATGGTATCAATGATCATGAACACTTTCTATCGATGCAATGATCCATGATCCTCAATTAGCAGCTCAGGTTCGCATTCCCAACCTCACAGACTATATCATATGACACCTTCCTGTCAATACAGCATGCACAGCTAGCTGCTGATACTCTATGCAATGATACATTCATCTCCAAATCAATCCATGGTCGTTTGCTTATAAATGTCCAACGTGTCACTCCACGTCTTGTATCCATAAACGGAATAAATGATATCATCCCAAAATGAGGTTTGCAAGGACTCTTCTCTCTCCAGAACTCATGGATAATGACAGGTTGATATTTTGCAGTGCTTTCTATCGATTCTTCGCTTTGCCATTCTAGAATTTCAACGTGATACACATCTTGTCATACTAGATTCCTTTGATGAGATCATGAATCAGTCGGTCCTAGTTTCAAACTCCAAGTTACCCTTGCAAAGTATGTTAGGAGACATTCCACTAAGCTGCGTGTGGTGTCCCTATTTCACATGCCATTGTAAGGTTGATAACCGTTACCCCACTTAGCTCGATGGGCAACCTAATTCAGAGCATGGGAACAGGCATATACAGGAAGAGCAAACGAACTAAGTACCCAGCGATAGTATCGCAAGATTACTCATCTGAATGACATTGTCAACAACTTCCAATCGCGTCACCGCTCTTTAAAAAATCAATGCTTCATCAACTTGATACAGGTCCAGGGACGGTCAGCATCAGGGAACACTTAGAGTGACAATCCTCTTCTATCAAAAGAACATCAGAAATTCTAGGCATTACGTTTCCTGACCGATAGTCTCATAAATGTTAAACGTGAGGCTTTCGAATTCAAGCTCGTCATGCCAAATACTATCTCTCATCTCCCGAAGGACGGTATATACTACCAAAGTTGAAGGTGGGGGAGTCATAGGACTATTGAGCTCTGCTTATGATCGCACTCCGATCTTCCCAAGAGCGCGTTCATGCGTAAAGTTTGATGATCATCGAACTGTCCGACCATGGGCGGCCAGAATTTTCCATATTCGGTTTCGAGGTCGCGTTCTTGGACACGTTGAAACGTCGACTGTGGGATACTATCACTCCCCTGCGATAGTGACTTACAAGTGGGACGCGTAGGACTGGTGGGGATTTCCGAGACTCAAACTTATATGATGTGCAATCTCTCCAATTTCTCAAACGGCATCCATGAACGAAACCCGTGCGTTCCACGAGACCAATGAACCGTACGCTCTCCCGGTGGGTTATGAGTCTCCTTTTGCTGATCTTTTGTCCACTCGCGGGGCTCATTTACGATTACTTACCTGTATTCAACAGAACGATGCCCAAGAGTGGGAAAGGTAAAGTCAAGTTCCGCCACACCATTGGTCATGCCTAACTGAACTATGATCTCAAGATTAGACGAAATGCACAACGGCATCAATCTTTACCTAGGCCACAAGCTCTCCTTGGGTCCATCTATCGCGAACCCCAACAGGATCCTTGAGATTGGGTACGAATGGAGATTCAGCTATTGTTTACAACTTGGATTACTAATACCAGTTTCTTTGTCATAGATGTGGCAGTGGCGCTTGGTATGTACCCAATTTACAAGCTTTTCACATTCACGTATCTCCAAATTACCGTCCTACTTTCAAGGGCCATCCAGGCCGCCCAAACATACCCCAAAGCCAGCGTGATTGCAATTGACATATCACCGCTACCCTCGCGAGCCCTCCCGCCAAACATGCAGTTCCTGCAGCTCAACGTCACGGACACAGCGCTGCCGTTCGAGCAAGAAAGCTTCGACATCATCCATGCTCGCTTTGTCTTTTTGCACGTACGCGTTTCTCTGTCGTTAACCTACCCATTTCCCATCTCCCATTGAATTGAATCTCCTGTAGCTTCGTAATTGGAAGACGATCCTGGCGCACATCATATCCTATCTAAAGCCCCGCGGCTGGCTTTGGATCGAAGAAACAGATATGCACTTCCGCGATGACGGTCCTCACGGCTTAGGACCGTTCTGTAAGAAGTTCAACGATATCTATCTCAGCTACATGTCATCTCGAAATGCCGATCCTTTGGCTGGATCGTCTCTCAGCTCGGTCCTTCAAGACACGAACGCCTTTTCGTATGTAAAATTGATTCTTTCTCAGAACCATTATCGTTGACCTCGACATCCTTTCCAAGTCAAGTCAACTGCATTAGCATCAAGTGCCCGTTCAACGGCAAAGACACCGGTATGATACAGTCTGAAATCACCCAAGCAAATAACTGACTGAGGCGTGTGGAGATCCTCGCATCCAGTTGATGGGCCGTGTGTGGTACTCTTCCTTCCAGAGAATTGTTAACGGGCTTGATCCCAAGCTGATTGAAGCTGGTTTGAGTCCAGAAGTGATGGAAGTAGTGATTCAGGAAGCTGGAGATCCATTGCGGAGCAGCTACTGGCCCTTCAACATGACGTGGTCGCAGAAAAAGTAGATGTGCAACTTGCATGTAAACCTGACTGGTATAAACACCTAGCTATTAAGTAGCGGAGGTAGATATCTCAATAGTAAGCATAGTAAGCAAGGGAAAGTGTGATGTATATGTGCAACAAACCCATAGCTAAACTAACATATTGTCGTGACAAAACAAGTGAATTACATCAGTTATCCTGGACCTCGTTTGCCTGGTAGTAACTTGTCGGCAAGCAAGTACTTGTTGAAAATTTGAAGAGTATTGTCAGCTCACTGTATTAATGCCAAGATGCCTTTTCCCGTGCTGTCTTCACTGATTTATCACCTCTTTTTTCCTGTGTTAGGTCCCGTGGACCTGGGGGGCTCACTCAGGTAGAGTGAACAATCCATGAGTCGAATGACTGTGAAAAGAAAATGGGCTTATTGTGTTGGAACATCGTGGGCGGGACGAATGTGAAGAGTACCGCGCACACGATGGACAGGGCCACTACGGGCTACCGACTGCTTTGTCCGTCAACCTACATATATTTCTCGATGTGTACAAGTATTCCCAGTCTCGTTTATATGTCTCTAGGGGTACGTTACTACACCTGCTGACACTCATACATATACTAATCACACACGTACCTAGATAAACTTACTTATACATCATGTCTAGGTATATATAATCTAGCTTCGTTTATGTCTCTGGGGATCAACTTACTTATACATCATGTCTAGGTGTTGCTCACACCAATGCACTGTTGCTGCTGCTCAGTCAGAATTCCAATATATTGAATATTAAAGGGAAATGGGGAGTTGAATGAACAATTCAGAGTTTGGCCTGGGTTGACTGAGGGGCAATGAGATTCCGAGGTCTACGAAGTAGCCATAGCTTTACTCCTTGATCCCACACCAAATTTTGTCATCAAATTTTGTTCCCATGTGACCTTACATGTGATGTATAGCCAATGATATAGCTGGAGGCTGTCTTTAATTTTTGCTCCCTTCTGGCTACTTTTTTGCTATGCACGTGATGTAAAACCTACAATATAGCTGGAGCTTGTCTTCAATTTTTGCTCCCTTCCAGCAACCTTTTCACTGTGCACATGATGTAAAACCAATGAATGATATAGCCTCTTCAATTTTTGCTCCCTTTTTGCTACCTTTTTGCTGTGCATGTGATGTGAAACCAATGATATAGCCAGAGTGTCAGGTTCCACTGACCACAGGGGCTCAGCTTAATTGGGTGAGTCTTTACTAGGCAGACACAATGTCCCACACTTCTAACCTAGCATTCTGGGGAGGTCCAGACTTCAGATATGTGTGAGGTAAGCAAGGAGAAGCAGTCTGAACAAATCTGGGGTGGTTTGAGGAAGTCCCAGACAAGGTACAAGGAAGGGTTGAGTTTGGGGAAGGCTCAGGTACAAGTCCAGCAGCAAGTACTGGGGAAGTGTTGAGGCCTGTGGGGGATGCATCAGAGTTTGCTAGGGGCCATCAGAGTTTGCCAGAGAAGCATCAGAGTTAGCTGGGGTGGGTGCTATGGGTGAACAAAGGTCAGGGGAGTCAAAGGAGTGTTGGGGGAGGGGGGACTCCAGGGAAGCAAGGCAGCTTGGAAAGAGGTCCAGGGATTCTGGGAGCAGGTCATGACATCACCCCCCCTTCAGCATTGAGACCCTCAAGATGTGGGACATGAGGCAGAGATGAGTGGGGGCATGGGAATCAATGGGAATCAAAGCCAAGCAAGATTGATCAAACTGCAGTGAGTGGCAGTGGCATGGGGAACAAAGTCAAAGCATGGCCACCATTTGTCAGGGGGTTCTTCCCAATCAATTAAAAGGGTCAGATGTACCCCAGTGTTTTCCAATTGCCATCCCATGTCTTTCTTGGAATCACCATTGTTATCAGCATCTCCAACCCTGCCTCCTTCTAACAACAATTGCATGGACATGTGGGTCAATTATGAGAGTTGCTGGGGAAAATCTGATCTACAGCAGGACCAGGGATGGGTAGACACAATGCTTTGTGAGCACAAGCATGAGTATGAGATTTCTATGCTCTGGGCTGGACTAATCCAGGTTGACAGGGGTGTCTTCAGCTGTCAAGGGTTCCTCTGGGGGCTCTCCCCAGGTCTGCAGGTCAGGGCAGCCTTGCCATTCAAGCCCCATGCCCCCCACTTGTTCCTCAAGACTTAGTTTGGCACCAGAGGTTGTCCAGGTTGTCCTGGAGAGCCACAGGGTGCTACAGGCACAGGTGACACTGGAGTTGTTCACAGAGGCAGTGGAGTCAGGAGGGAGTTGGGGGGGACTCTGGGGAAGCAAGGTGGCTTGGAAAGAGGTCTGGGGGTTCTGGGAGCAGGTTATGACACAGAGCTTGTCTTCAATTTTTGCTCCCTTCCAGCTACCTTTTTGCTGTGCATGTGATGTGAAACCAACAATATAGCCAGAGCTTGTCTTTAATTTTTGTTCCTTTCCAGTTACTTTTTTGCTATTCATGTGATGTGAAACCAACAATATAGCTGGAGCTTGTCTTCAATTTTTGCTCCCTTCCAGGTATCTTTCTGCTATACATGTGATGTGTATCCAATGAATACCTCCCCACTGACTGCTTTTTTCTATTCAAATTAATTTAATTTTTGCATATACTCTCACAGAAACATGGTATATAGGTGTAACAACAGCTCTGTAAGGCAGAGGCAATATTAAGCTTAAAATTTCCTGGCGTTCAGAAATTACTGCAATTGGGCAATTAAAATCACTTGATAAGTTGATGATCAGCTTGACTGCACCAAGCAAAGCCAAAGTCACATGTCATGCTTTGTAAGCTATTGCTGCAGCAACTGCTTTGGTAATCATGAGTGTGCTGATATTGCATGTGAATTATGCCCTCATCACTGCTGGCAGCCAATCATGTTTTCAAGGGAAAAACTGGGGAAAAACCCTGTTATACCATTTCTGGACAGTGTATTTCCAATCAAACAAGGCTTGAAACAATAGAAGAAGCCTTTTTCCAAAAAAAAATCTGTCAAATAAATGGTATGACAGGTTTCTTTTTCCATTTTTCCAGTGGAAACAGGTTTTAGTGCCAGCAGTGATGCATGATGATTGCCTTGTCCATGCCTAGCAAAGCCAAAGTCACATGCTATGCTTTGTAATCTATTGCTGCAGCAACTGCTTTGGTAATCATCATTGTGTTGATATTACACATCTATAGTATATGTGACAACTCCTGGGAAAGTGGCTGTGCACCTATTATATGGGACAATGAATCTTAAGAAACTGGGTTCCATCAATCCTTATGTAATGCTTATGTAAAATGATGTAAGTTGGCTGGCTTCAAATTTTTGGCCTTTTCCTTTGGTGTGTGGCAAAGATCAATCATTGCACCAAATCACTCTTTCTTTTGACCTCTCTTTCCAATCTGAAGCATCAACCATTTTCTCTGCTCTGATACTGTGAGAAGAAGCTTTGATTGGCCTGATAGACTCTACTGACCCTCTTTTGGAGGTTTTTACACTTAACTGGCCATGTATGCTCTACTTTTTGTCATCTCCAATCACTGATCATAGCTGATAACTAGATTTCCACTATTGCATCCTTCTTCAGGCTTTTTCTGAGCATTGAGTAACTTTCTCTTCTTTCAGGTGGGCTTTCTTTTCTTTGCTTAATTGTCCAATGGCTGATTCTAGTGGTTGTTTCTATATTGAAGCTGAATTGGGCTAGGTATACTCCTTTTCTGAGTGTAACTTTTATAGACTAATCATGGCTAAAATCAGACTTCACTACATTCTTCATTAGGCTCCTTTTCTGAGCATTGAGTAGAATATCAAGGACCTGACCAAAAAAAGTGAGGTTGGGTCTGCGATGAAGCATTGAGTAGAATATCAAGGAGCCAATTAGTCTGCAGGGATGAAAAAGGCCAAACGCAATTTTGTGGACACTGTTCTTCATACCTTGGCAAAAGGTATTTGCATAGGAAGTGTACAGATACCCACACAGCATTTATATTGGAGGCTCCAGCCTGAGAGAAGCAGAAATTTGAAAGATGTATTACTTAGTAAGATGTCTTCCAACATTGCAAGTTTTTCCACCATGATGTGGCACCATATGAGGTCATGATCACAATCAAAAGGAACTGTTTGCTGACCATGGTACTATCTATAGTATATGCGACAACTCCTGGGAAAGTGGCTGTGCATTCATTATATGCAACGACGAATCTTAAGAAACTGGGTTCCATCAATCCTTATGTAATGCTTATGTAAAATTACGTAAGTTGGCTGGCTTCAAATTTTCGGCCAGTTCCTTGGAAAGATCAATTGATCATCGCACCAAATCTCTCTTTCTTTCTTCCCGAAAAACTGAAGCTTCCAACATTGTCTCTGCTTTGATACTGTGAGAAAAGGCTTTGATTGGCTTGATAGACTTTCCTGAAGAGGCTTCACTTACTTGGCTATGTATTATTCTACTACTGAGTGTCATCTCCAATCACTGATCAAACTGATAACCAGATCTTCACTATTGCATCTTTTATCAGGCTATTTCTTAGCATTGAGTAGCTTTCTGTCCTTGAGGTGGGCCTTCTTTTCTTTGCCTAATTGTCTGATGGCTGATTTTGATGGTGTATAGAAGCTGAATTTCTTATGTATACTTCTTTTCTGAGAGTCATCTCTATTGACTGATCATGACTGAAAACAGACTTCACTGCAGTCTTTATCAGGCTTTTTTTCTGTGCATTCAGTAGCTTTGCAGGTATGTTTTCTCTAGGTTAATCTGAGAGCTGATTTGTGAGCAGTATCTGTTTTTTTTTTGAAGCAGCTATTGGTTTTCTACTTTCAAGGTAAATCTCTTTTTCTGTGCTGACAGTTGATCTTCATGTTCTCTCAGTAGAATCTTTGCTCTTATCCTCACATCATATTTGAGCCATTTTATATCTGGCTCTCACTCAGGTAAGAATGTTTCCTGCTTATTCAAGCCTGTATTTGACTGATAATTTGGTAGTTTCTGCTTTCTGTGCTATACTGCTGTTATCCTTCAGTTTTGGGCAGTTGCTGAGTATGTGTTTCTTATTTTTCTCATCTAGAAGAATCATCATTAGCTTGAATTCAGAATCAAACATTGCTGTTTATTGAGCACTTCCAATAATTTTTATCAGTTTACTTTTCAAGCCTTGATTATGTGAGTACTTATTAACTATTTTTTGATTCTTTGTTTATTGATAAAATTCAGGCCACCTTCTACCCAGGAACTACCCAGTACTCCTGAGAGTCAAAGACAACAGTCTCACTCTCAAAGTAGACTACAATTGTTGCAAATGACTGATCCTGATGATCAACGTGCAAACCGAGGTAATAGAGCTTCTTTCCATAATTTTGAACAGGCCAATGCTGCTATGCCACCTGTGCAACCTTTGCATTTTGATTCTATAGCACTGGGTAGGGGTACTAATGCCCCCTCGATGAATGATGTTGCTTCTGGATCTTCTGAAAGACCTGTGAGACTGCCAGCTATCTCTGATGACCCATTTTCTTTGAATGCTCCTGTGGGCCAGAGCATATATATACCTCCTGTAACACATTTACCTGAGGGTTGGAATGCCCCATTGCAAAATCCTATTCCTCAGAATGTGGCTGCTGCACCTGTTTTGAGAAGGAATCAGCATAGACATAAGAATCAAACACATACATCCCTTGCTCCTACTGCTAATGTTGCATCTACCTCTTCTTCTGGACATAGAGGGCTCCCTCAACCACTACATAATATCTCCAGCGGACAAGCTGATCCTGCACTGAATAACTTGACCAGAGGAAATATTGCTTATAGAGAAATGATGTCTAATTATAATGCATCTCAAGAGCAACGAGCATTAGCAGCTTTTCAAGAGCAACAAAGACAAAGAAATATTGCTCAGGAACAGAATAGAAAGAGGCTTGCTGCTCAACAATCAGATGCATTAGCTGCATTGGAGCAGGAAAGACAGAGATTCTTTGCTGAGCAAGAAGAAGCAAGACAAAGACAAAAAAGATATGATCAGAGATTAGCAGAGGAACAAAGACTTGCTGCTCAGCAGGAGGAGGCTAGACAGAGACAAGAGAGACATGAGCAAATATTAGCAGAGCAAGATCCTGAACATAGGCCTTTCAATAATGTTTTAGCTCAAAGGATTTTACAACTATGGGAGGGCCAACATATAGCTGATTTAGAAGAGGATTTCAATGGTTTTGCTCTTCAAGATGATATTGAACTGGAAAATATTCATGCAGCCTTCAATGAAATGATGCTGCACCCTCTTGAACATTTTGAAGAACCTAGGGAAAATATGAATGATTTTGGAGAACAAGTCTTTAATGGCTTGGCTCCTCAGAATAACATACCTCCTGAAGATGACTTGGAATATGTTGATCCTGCTGAACATGGTCCTCAGAATGAGAAATATCTAGGAGAAGAGAAGGTTATGCAGAGTGCAGACTCTGTCATGTCTAATGATGGAAATGTGAATGACCTGACATTGTATCCAATGGAATACCTCAACTCTTTGAAAGCCAGTAATTTGCCTTTAGCTAAATTGGCTCTAAAGATTGGTGTTCCTGTCATGCTGCTCAGGAATCTGGATACAACTAAAGGACTTTGCAATGGGACAAGAATGATTGTCACCCACATCAGCACTAGAGTTCTCAGATGTCAGATCATCAGTGGGGATGCCAAGTTTGCAGGATCAATTGTTTTGATTCCAAGAATCAACATGGATGTCTCTGAAGAGGATTTGCCAATTCCATTGCGCAGGAGACAATTCCCAGTTCGATTGGCCTTTGCTATGACAATCAACAAGTCTCAGGGTCAATCAGTCAAGCATGTTGGATTGGACCTTCGATCAGGAGTTTTTTCACATGGCCAACTTTATGTTGCACTCTCTTGGTGCACATTAGGAGATCATATCAAAGTGATTTTGGACCCAGAAAACACATCAAGAAAGACTGCAAATATTGTCTATCAAGAAATCCTGAATGGTTTACAAATGTAAGTGTGACTTTTGTTGGATTCAGGCAACAAATTGCTAACTTCTATGAACTTCAGCACCTAATGTATATAGTTGGACCATGTAGTATAGATATTCTCAATGGTTTACAAATGTAAGTGTGACAATTTAAAGAATTGCTTGGTTAGTACTAACTTTTATAATTTTCAGCATCTCTAATATATATCAGTGGACATTGTAGTATTTTGTTAATAATGTAATATAGATACATGATTGGTTTATAGATGAAATCTCAGTGTATTGAATGGTAAGAGAAAAGCAACACTTAGCCAACAAAAGACAAAGACCTAACCAAATGAAGTGAGGTTGGATCTGGGACTAAGCATTGAGTTGGAAATACAAAGACCTAACCGAACAAAGTGAGGTTGGGTCTGGGACTTAGCATTGAGTTGGAAATACAAAGACCTAACCGAACGAAGTGAGGTTGAGTCTGGGACTTAACATTGAGTTGGAAATACAAAGACCTAACCGAACAAAGTGAGGTTGGGTCTGGGACTTAACATTGAGTTAGAAATACAAGGACCTAACCGAACGAAGTGAGGTTGGGTCTGGGATGAAGCATTGAGTTAGAAATACAAGGACCTAACCGAACGAAGTGAGGTTGGGTCTGGGATGAAGCATTGAGTTAGAAATACAAGGACCTAACCGAACGAAGTGAGGTTGGGTCTGGGATGAAGCATTGAGTAGAATGTCAAGGACCTAACCAAACAAAGTGAGGTTGGGTCTGGGATGAAGCATTGAGTAGAATGTCGAGGACCTAACCAAATGAAGTGAGGTTGGGTCTGGGATGAAGCATTGAGTAGAATGTCGAGGACCTAACCAAACAAAGTGAGGTTGGGTCTAGGATGAAGCATTGAGTAGAATGTCGAGGACCTAACCAAACAAAGTGAGGTTGGGTCTAGGATGAAGCATTGAGTAGAATGTCAAGGACCTAACCAAACAAAGTGAGGTTGGGTCTAGGATAAAGCATTGAGTAGAATGTCAAGGACCTAACCGAATGAAGTGAGGTTGGGTCTGGGATGAAGCAAGAGCTACAGGCCCGTGCCGAAGGCACGGGGCGTAGCTCGTCTATAATATATGGGATGACAGACATGGGAATGTGGCTGTGCCTATGCGATGACTTTTCTGCTGACTAAAATTTTCAGCACTGACAAATGCTGACAAATTTAAACCCTTTTATGGTAATAGGCTGTTTTGCTGCTCTTTAGATGCATTTAATACAAAAGAAAATACAGTAGACAGCTTTAATACATATATACTATCTTTTGACTATGTGTAAAAGGTGCCAGATAGTCTGCAGGGATGAAAAAGGCCAAACACGATTTAGTGGACACTGTTTTTCATGCCTCACACATTTTTGGACACAACATGACCAAATAATGGGCATTTCTGAAGTTGTGGAAAGGAGGCCACACAACAAAGTATGTTTTGTCACATCTATTGATTGATTGATGTTGACCAACAAGCTTATTAGTAACTCCTTAACCACATTGAGCTATTGATACATCAAATATCTCATCATGCAAGTCAATTTTAATGGTTTTTGACTGTTAAATTGCTTAACAATGGATATTTCAGGCAACCACCTACTACTCCTGAAAGCCAAAGGCAACAAGCTAGGAATCAAAGAAGACTTGAACAGTTACAAATGACAGATCCTGACAATTGTCGAGCAAATAGAAACAATAGATCTTTGGAACAGATCAATACTGTAGTTGTCCCACCACTTCAATTGGGGCCTGGGGGTATCAATCAATCTATGGGAACTGGGGGTTTGAGACATATAGCCACTGCTTCTGGCTCTTTGGGAAGACCTATTAGGCAGCCAGCAGCTGCTGATGATCCATTTTTTATAGTCATTCCAGAAACTGTTTTGCCTGAAGGGTGGGATGCTCCTTTGCAGAATCCCATACCTAGAGTGGTGCCACCTCTACCTGCTCCTATACAGAGAAGAGGCAATAGAATCAATCAGTCTGCTCTTGCTCAAGCTGCTATGGTCATTCCAGAAACAGTTTTGCCAGAAGGTTGGGATGCTCCTTTGCAGAATCCCTTACCTAGAATGGTGCTACCTTTGCCTGCTCCTGTACATAGAAGAGTCAGAAATAGTCCCTTGCCTGAGCTTATAATGGCTTCAGCTCCACTTGCTCCCCAAGCACTGTTAAAAGAGCAACAAAGGCTGAGACAGAGGCAACAAGAGCAGGCACTGGCAATCTTGCAAGAGCAACAAAGTCTAAGGCATATTGCTATGGCTACAGAGCAGGAGAGGCAACAACAAGAGGTACTAGCAGTGTTGCAAGAGCAACAAAGGCTGAGACAAGATCAGGAGAGGCAACAGGCATTGGCTATTCTGAGCCAAGAAAGGTTAAGGGAGCAAGAAGAAGAGGTCAGTCAACAACAACTTGAATATGTCACTGGGACTAACAAAGTCTAACAGCATAACGAAGTGAGGTTGGGTCTAGGATTTAGCATTGAGTTAGAAATACAAGGACCTCACCAAACAAAGTGAGGTTGGGTCTGGGATGAAGCATTGAGTAGAATATTGAGGACCTAACCAAATGAAGTGAGGTTGGGTCTGGGATGAAGCAAGAGCTACAGGCCCATGCCAAAGGCATGGACCGTCACCACTTCAATTGGGGGTATTAATCAATCTATGGGAACTGGGGGTATGGGAACTGGGGGCTTGAGGCTTAATCACCAATCTATAGCCACCACTTCTGGCTCTTCAGGAAGACCTATTAGGCAGCCAGCAGCTGCTGATAATCCATTGTCTATAGTGATTCCTGAAACTGTTTTGCCTGAAAGATAAAATGCTCCTTTACAGAATCCTATCCCTAGAATGGTGCCACCTCCACCTGCTCCTATACAGAGAAGAGGCAATAGACTCAATCAGTCTGCTGTTGCTCAAGGCTGCTATGGTCATTCCAGAAACAGTTTTGCCAGAAGGTTGGGATACTCCTTTGCAGAATCCCTTACCTAGATTGGTGCCTTATCTACCTGCTCCTGCACTTAGAAGAGTGAGACCAGATGCTTATAGAGAAATAATGGCAGACCACCAAATTCAACAACAGCATGCACTAGCAGCATTGCAGGAGCAGCAAAGGCTGAGATGTATTGCTATGGTTGAAGAGCAGGAGAGGTAACAACAAGCTTTGGCCATCTTGCATCAGGAAAGGCTGAGAGAGGAGGAAAGATTGAGGCAACAGGAACAAGAGGTCAGTCAAACACTTCTTTGAAATGCTACTTTAACTAACAAAGTTCAATAGCATATTGATCTGACTCCTGAATATAGGCCTTTGAATGCAGCTATGGCTCAGAGGATCTTTCAAGGCTGGGAACAGCAACATGAAGCTGATCTGGAAGAGGATTTCAATGGTCTAGGTCTTCAGAATGACATACCTTCTGATGATGAATTGGAATATGTTGATTCTGCAGAACATCAACCAGCAGAGCAATTGGATCCTCCCCTTGATGATCCATTGGGTCCCCAGGATAACATACCTTCTGATAATGAATTGGAATATGTTGATCCTGCTAGACATCAACCAGCAGAACAATTGGATCCTCCCCTTGATGATCCATTGGGTCCTCAGGATGACATGCCTTCTGAGGATGACTTGGAATATGTTGATCCTGTTGGACATCAACCAGCAGAGCAATTGAACCCTCCCCTTGATGATCCATTAGGTCCCCATGATGACATGCCTTCTGAGGATGACTTGGAATGTGTTGATCCTGTTCAACAGAGACCTGCAGAAGACTTGGACCCTGCCCTACCCAATCATCCAGCAGGACTACAAAATCCTGCTGAACAGCCTCCTCTTGAACTTCCTATTCCACCACAGCTTGGCCCTGTTCAGCCTATTCCAAAAGGAAGGCAACCTTACTTGATTGAATACCCTCCCCACTATCTTGGTCCTATGACTGTCATATGTCCACACTGCCAAGCTCTACATTTTGATGCTGAAAAGCTCACCAAGTCTACCATTTATAATCCAAAGTTTGGCATGTGCTGCTTACAAGGCCAAGTGAATTTTCCCAGGCTTCAAGATGCTCCAGCAGATTTACTGAACCTGCTCCATGGGCATCATCCCCCCTCTGACACTTTTAAAACATCTATCTGTCAATACAATGCAGCCTTTGCATTCACATCTCTGGGAGGTACCATTGACCATGCTATTACCAATGCACATGGACCATATAGCTTTAGGATCAATGGAGAACTACATCATTTGACAGGTGCCTTGCTTCCTATTGAAGGCAATCTGCCTGTATATGCACAGCTCTACTTTTATAATCACAATCAGCAATTGGCTTTTTGTCAATAGAACAATCCCAGGCTTGATCCTCAGATAATGGCCTCTTTGCAGGATATGCTTGCTAGAGTCAATCCCTTCATTGGCTTATACAAGCAGGCCAGGCAAATTATGGGAGAAGTTCCAGAAGGCCAACCACAAAGGCTTTCTGTCAAGCTTACAGCTGATTTTGGAGATCCTTGACGCTATAATGACCCTAATGAACAGGAGGGAGTTGCAGCTGTAATTCCAGGAGATGGCTCAGAAGAGCGATCAAATGATTGTGATAGAGTCTTGCACTTGCATGGAGGTCAATTGAAGCAGATCAGTCACTTGGACCCATATTACACTCCATTGCATTATACCATCATCTTTACCACTGGACAGCCTGGATTTCACACCAACATTTGCTCTCATTTTGGACCACAGAATCAACAAAAATCAGCAAAGGTCACCCAAACAGCATATTATGCATATAGGCTGCACCAAAGAACTTTGGAATTCAATGCACCATTACTCTGAAGTGGGAGGCTATTTCAACAATATGTTGTGGATGCATGGGCTTCCACTGAACAAAACAAGTTGAATTGGATTAGACACAATCAAAAGAAGATCAGAGCTGAAGTCTATCAGGGAGTAGTGGATGCTGCTGCTGGAGAGCAAAAAGTCACTCCACAAAGCCATTGTGTTATCCTCCCATCCTCCCATACTGGAGGTGATTGACAAATGCAGCAATTATTCCAGGAATTCATGGCTATCTGCAGGAATTTTGGAAAACCTGACCTCTCCTTGACTATGACTGCCAATCCAAAGTGGTCAGAAATTGAAGAAGCTCTCTTGAAGGAACCTGCAGTCAATGGGAAGAAGCAAACAGCTGCTGATCGACCTGATATTGTTGCCAGAGTTTTTGAACTCAAGAAAAATGCTGTGGTAAAGGAGATCAAGGAAGGACTCTTTGGCAGTTGTGTGGCTTATGTTCATACCATTGAATTCCAGAAGAGAGGACTTCCACATATGAACATCTTGATCTTTTTCCATCACCATCACAGGATCAAGGATGCACCTAATGTGGATTCCATTGTCTCTGCCCAAATTCCAGATCCAGTTGCTCAACCTCAATTTCATCAGGTATTGGGTTTGGTTGAATCCTGGAATCAGTTACTTATCTTTGTTGTCAGGTTGTTACTACCAACATGGTCCATGGTCCAAGTGGAGCTGCTAAACCCAATGCTAAGTGCATGGTAGATGGAAAATGTTCCAAGAAATACCCAAAGAAATTCCAAGAGGCTACTCAGTATGGAGATAATGGCTATCCTCAATATGCCAGACCTGACAATGGGTGCTTCTTTGAAAAGAATGGTCATTGTTATGACAATTGTGATGTTGTTCCATACAACCCTTATCTCTCAGGCAAGTACAAATGTCACATCAATATGGAGGTCTGTACTTCAGTGGAAGCCATCAAGTACATTCACAAGTACATCTACAAAGGCTATGATAGGACAACTTTGGAGATTGCTGGAGAGCAGATGGACCAGGGAGATGAAATCAAGGAACACTTGGATGCCAGATACATCTCTGCACCTGAGGCATGCTGGCACATCTTTGTATTCAATATGCATGGAGAACATCCCCCTGTATATTGATTACCTGTGCATTTGGAGGGCCAACATGAAGTCTAATTTCAGGATAATGAGCCTTTGGAGATGGTAGCTGCCAGGCCTAATGCAGACAAGACTGCACTTACTGCTTGGTTTGAAGCCAATACCAGATTCCTGAATAACACCACCTATCAGAGCTTTCCAACCAAGTTTGTCTATGAAGGCTTCCAAAAGGACTTGGAAGGAGAGGCAAAGAGGAACAGCTATTGGGAGGATGTACTTTGCTTCACCAAAACAGGGAGAAAGGTTCTATCTCAGGATGCTCCTGACAGTTGTGACCAATGCAACATCATGGACTGATCTCAGAACAGTCAAAGGCCACACTTATCCTACTTACAAGGAGGCATGCAAGGCCCTTGGTCTCTTGGAGGATGATGCAGAATGGAGGCAATGTCTTGCTGAAGCTGCTCCAATCCAATCAGGATCAGCTCTCAGACAGCTCTTTTGTACTACCCTATTCCACTGTGCTCCTATCACTCCAGAGGCTCTATGGGACAAATTCAAGCACTCCATTTGTGATGATCTTTGACACAGATTGGAGAATATTTGGCAGTACAGGGATAGAGACTTTACTGATGAAGATGTCTATGACTATGGCTTTCATCTGATCAATGATAACCTGAAGAATTTTGGCAAGACTCTTCAAGACTTTCCCAACATGCCAGAACCTCAACAAGTTTGGAATGTGATTCCAGGCAAGTTGGACATTGTATAAAGAGTTGACATTGATACTAATCAAATGATTTCAGGAAACAGGCTTTTGCAAGAAGAAAATGATTATGATGTTGAGGAGTTGAAGAGAAGAGTGGATGAAAACAAGGCCAGCTTTAATGGTGAGCAGCTGGGGGCCTTCAATGAAGTTATGGACTCTGTGGACAACAACTTGGGCAAGATGATATTTATTCACAGTGCAGGTGGATGTGGCAAAACATTTGTCTGCAACACTTTGGCTTCTGCTATTTGGTCCAATGGAGATGTGGCATTATGTGTAGCATCATCTGGGATTGCTGCCTTATTGCTGGAGGGTGGTAGAACTGCACATTCAAGGTTCAAAATCCCCATTCCTGCTCTGGATACATCCATTGCCAATATCAAAAGAGGAACTCAATTGTCTCAACTCCTACTCCAGACCAAAGTTGTCATCTGGGATGAAGTTCCAATGCAACACAAAAATGCCATTGACTCTGTGGATCAAGGGTTCAGAGACATCCTGGAAAAGGATGTTCCTTTTGGTGGAGTGACTGTGGTGTTTGGAGGAGATTTTAGGCAAACTCTCCCAGTTATCCAACAAGGTCTCAGGATGATTGCTGCTTTACTCAAAAGGGAAAGACTTTGGGATCAGACTCAAGTCCACTACTTGGTTCAAAACATAAGACTCCTGATAACATTGCTCATGCAGCTTGGTTATTGGATGTTGGTGCTGGAAAAAACCTTGGGCCTGGAGAAACAGTACAACTTCCAGAAACTATGATCTGTGATGAAAATTCTGTCACTGGTTTGATCTCTTCCACTTATACTCATATTGATCACCATCAAGATGATCAGTATTACCTGGACCACACCATTCTTTCTGGCAAGAACTCTGATGTGGAGGAAATCAACTCAGAAGTTCTGCAGAAATGTCCAGGAGAAGAGAAAATCTTGCAGAGTGCAGACTCTATTATATCTGATGATGGGAATCCTAATGGCCTTGGATTGTATCCAATGGAATACCTGAACTCTCTCAGAGCCATTGCCTTTGGCTAAATTGGCTCTGAAGATTGGTGTTCCTGTCATGCTGCTCAGGAATCTGGATACAACCAAAGGACTTTGCAATGGGACAAGAATGATTGTCACCCACATCAGCACTAGAGTTCTCAGATGTAGGATCATCAGTGGGGATGCCAAGTTTGCAGGATCAATTGTTTTGATTCCACAAATCAACATGGATGTCTCTGAAGAAGATTTGCCAATTCCATTGTGCTGGAGACAATTCCCAATTTGATTGGCTTTTGCTATGACAATCAACAAGTCTCAGGGTCAATCAGTCAATCATGTTGGATTGCACCTTCAATCAGGAGTTTTTGCACATGGCCAACTTTATGTTGCACTCTCTCAGTGCACATCAGGAGATTATATCAAAGTGGTTTTGGACCCATAAGAGAGAGCAACACTTAGTCAACAAAATACAAAGACCTAACCAAACAAAGTGAGGTTTGGTCTGGGACTTAGCATTGAATTAACAAATACAAAGACCTAACCAAACAAAGTGAGGTAGTTCTGGGACCTAGCATTGGGTTAACAAATACAAAGATCTAACCAAACAAAGTGAGGTTGGGTCTGGGACTTAGCATTGAGTTAGAATATTGAGGACCTAACCTAACAAGAGCTACATGCCTGTGCCAAAGGCATGGACCATAGCTCATCTATATATTATGCAACAACTCCTGGAAAAGTGGCTGCACCTATGTGACAACTCCTGGGTGTCAGGTCCCACTGACCACAGGGGCTCAGCCTAACTGAGTGAGTCCTTAATAGGTGGACACAATGTCCTGCACTGATAACCTAGCATTTGGGGAAGGTCCAGACTCCAGATACTTGTGAGGGTGAGCCACAGGAGGTGGTCTGAGCAAGTCTGGGGTGGTCTGTGAGAGTCTAAGACAAGGTACAAAGAAGGGTCAGGCCTGGAAAAGACTCAGGTACAAGTCTGTAGGCAAATACAGAGGTTGTGGGGCAAGTGGAGGCCACACAAGTGATGGGAGCAGGGCCAAAGCTTGATGGAGGATCAATTAGTGATATTGGGTTCTGGAGCTGAGTGTAGGGTGAGGTCTGGAGCTAGCTATGAATGTTTGAGGGTTGTAAACATGTGTGCAGAGTTTTTAACAGCATTAGAGTTGAGAGTTGAAAGGAACTTAGGCAACAACAAAGGAACTGAGGCAGACAAAACCAGATGGAGTTGAGACAAGACAGAGATGAGAAAATAGATAGATTGATGAGATATGAGATTAGAGGCAGAAACAGAGACAAGACTGGGAAATGTAACAGAACACAATGTAACAGGAAACAAGTAACTGCAAATAAGCAATATCAAGACTAGGGTAACAGATGCTACTCTATGACTTATATACTAACTACTGGAGTTCTTCTGGGGATAGCAGGTCTGGCAGCAGGGCTTGTTGGGGCCACACAGAGTCAACAGGTGTCAGTTATAATCAGTGGGCAGGCCATGGTGATATACTAATGGGAGCTGATGAAAACATGGGCTGCCCCAGGGTCATCATGATGTTCCAGACTCAGTTGGGTAAGCCATGGTGATAAGCCAGTGACATACACCAGGATCAGAAACAGTGTTGTGGGGTTCCAGAGGCTCAGGAAGGGAAGGGAAAGTGTTGGGCCTGCAGGGAACATGTTGGAGTTTACCAGGAGGCCATCAGGGTTTGCCAGGGAAGCATTGGAGATAGCCAGAGCAGGCACCATAGGGTGACAAAGGTTGGGGTGAGTTGAGGAGGTGTTGGTAAGGACTCCAGGGAAGCAGGGGTTGCTGGAGAAGAGGTTCAGGATTTTGGAAATGGGTCATGACATTGGAAAGAATTCTGCTAACTAAAATTTGTCAGCTGCTGACCAAGAACCTTCTTTTTTTGGGTAACTTGGCTGTTTCTCATGCTTGAAACAGGTTTCTTCTTGAAAAAATTATAGTAGACAACTTTGATGAGATATGAACCATCTTCTGACTATGTGTGAAAGGCTAGACTCAATATTTCAGACAATATCTAACTATTTTCAGCCTTTTCAGGCATTACTTATGTGAAATGTACTGTCCTTTAATGCACCTCCTCAAGGAGCACTTCTGGCTGTTCTTTGGGAAAGAAGCATGTATTTCTTATCAAAACAAGTTCAGAACAATGAATTTATGATAAAAAAGTGGTATAAGATGTTTCTTTGACTCTTAAAAGCTTCTACTTATTCTTTAGAAAGGAGAATAGTTGCCCTGTGTATCTCTCTAGGCAACTGTTAGGTTCCACTGACCACAGGGGCTCAGCTTAGCTGGGCAAGTCTTTACTAGGCAGATGCAACATTCTGCACTGATAACCTAGCACTTTGGAGAGGTCCAGACTTCAAATACTTGTGAGGGTAAGTCAAGGGGAGTGGTCTGAGCAAGTCCAAAGTGGTCCAGGGAGGTCTAAGACAAGGTATGAGGAAAGGTCGGGCTTGGAGAAGTTCCAGGTACAAGTCCAAGGGTGAGTATTGGTGATGTGGGGCAAACGGAGGCTACGTAAGTGATGGGAGCAGGGCCAGAGTTTGATGGGAGATCAATGGATGTTGATGGGTTTTGGAGCCAAGTGAATAGCAAGGTCTGAAGTTGGTTAAGAATGTTGGGAATTGTAATCATAAGTGTGGTGTTTGTAACACCATTAGAGTTGAAGGGGACTTGGACACAACAAAGGAAATAGAGATGAGTGAGACAAGACAGAGTCAAGGCAAGATTGAGATGAGAACAAAAATAGATTCAAGCAGAGATACAAAATGATAACAAGATGATAATGGAGATAGAGACAAGACAAGACTGGGAGACTGAGATAAGAAGAAACATAACAAGAAACATGAACTACAAGAGACAGACAATCCAAACATGGTATGGTAGGTGATACCAAGACTAGAGTATGGGATGCTACTCTACAACTTATATACTAACTACTGTAACAGCTCTGGGAGTAGCAGGTCTGGTGGCAGGGCTGTGCAGAGTTGACAGGTGTCAGTTGTGATCAGGGGGCAGACTGTGGTGATATACTGATGGGATCAGATGGGAATGTGGGCTGCTCCAGGGTTGTCATAATGCTCCAGAGCTGGTTGGGTAAGTCAGGGTGACAAACTAGTGATGTACACCAGTGTCAGGAACAGTGGGGAAGAGTTCCAGGGGCTCAGGAGAGGAAGGGGAAGCATCGAGGCCTCAGATATATGGAGTTGAAGAAAACAGATGAGTGATGCTTAATAAATCTTGATTAGAGTATTAGAAAGGGATTATTAAAGCATTATCACCACTTTAAAAAAGAATCAAGTCAAAGGTCTGAATGCTAAGTATTAGTGCCACTTAGTGATATCATAAATGAGATTATAGATATCTCATTACTTAGGCCACTTTCCCTAATTTCTTTCTCTTTAGTATATTTTGGTGTCAAAAAATAGTCAAACATATTCTTCAGAGTGTATGAGTAAAAAGGGGACAGAAGGTGGAGGAGACTTTGATTCATCAATCATAGTAAAGACTTACATCTACTGACATTGACAATGACAGGACTATCAACACATTGATTGAAAAAAGAAAGACCAAAATCAGCATGGTGCAACAGATGAGTGGGAAAGCTCCATTTGTATGACAATCTTGATTATCTTACTTTATTGAGGAACTCTTATTGATAACATGGAAGACCCAAGTGGACAGACTGAGGTTGGGTCTGGATCTTAACATTGGGCTGACAAAATACAAAGACCTAACTAAACATAGTAAGGTTGGGTCTGGATGTCAGCATTGAGTTGAGAAAATATAAAGGCCTAACTGAACATAGTGAGGTTGGATGTCAATCTCAGCATTGAGTTAGAATATCAAGGACCTAACTGTAGCTCATGCTCCCATGATGATTGGCTTGTCTGCCACATGTCATGCTTTGTAATCTATTGTTGCAGCAACCACATTGGTAATCATCATTGTGTTGATATTGCATGTGAACTATGCTCCTATGATGATCAACTTGTCCACATGTCAATGCACACCCCAACAATGTGCAGCAACATCTCAATGAAGCCTTCACTTACAGTTACTCTGGTAGGGCTTCCAGCTGAAGGGCATGTCAAATCATTGTCTGACATGTTATTGCAAGATGAACAATGAACAAACATGTTTTTAATCATCATTCTGAATACATCATGAGTTTTGCTTTCCTTTTGTCTTTTCTACTGATTTTTTACATGTCTTTCCATTTTTTCCATTTCATCTTTGTTCTATATAATGATGTTCCACTACCCTATTTCCTTCCAGTGCAGTTTGGTGCTAGCAACATGTTTTCCTCTCACACCTTTTACCAACCTAGTGTAAGAAAAAATGTTTTTATTAAGAAGTCATTGTTATACTGCTCTCTTCCTAACTAAGTGATCAGCAACCCATTGTATGTAGACCTTGGACCTGCCATGTGCCACAACAGCCCATCCTCAATGGTCAGAATTTGGATGAGGAAATAGAGGCAAACTAGAGGTGGATGATGAGATAGGAACCAGAGGCTAATGGTAGCAATATCAAGACTAAGAACTGACTACTGAGGAGCACAGTTGCCAATATGACAGAATTGGAGCTAGAGGTCTATCACAGCCTCGTGGAGGTGGAAATGAGCTGTGGTGAGCAGAGCAAGGTTTGGGACAGCTTCCAAGAGGGGGAAGGTCAGTGATGTGGAGGTGATGTGGTGAATTGGTCTCACTTCAGAAATCTCATAAGTTTCTTGAGAAACATCAATTAGAAAGATGTTATATGATTTCTAATACATATTTCTCAAGTAAAAATTATTATATAAATTTTAAACCAGTCAAATAAAATGATTACTGTTGATATAGTGTACCTTGAGTAAACTATATCATTTTTCTTTGGAGACACATCCTACACTATACAAGGTAATTCCAGCTATCGAGAACCTTCTGACGGCCTGGGAAAAAGAGGGATGATTTTTGCTATGTACTTCATGACAGCACAAACTTGGATTGTGCAAATTAGATAAGTATTACAATCAGATCGATGACAAGTCAGCAATCTTGCTGACACTCAGGATGTAACATTTTACACTGATATCAATTGAAAGTTGTGATTGGTTCTAAGTCTTACACTCATATTATGATCTTGATTACGTCCATGTCCAGAGGGGGTAAAGAGGAGTAAGAATCCAAAGTTCAAGAGGGCAATCTGAGTGCTGGAAAGTGGGTTGACATGCCTCAGAATCTCATTGAGTGCCTGGTAAGTGAATCTTCGTATGTCAATGCATTGACTGATTTTTCCAGATGGCCAAGGCCACAATCCTTCGATGATGATATGTCCAGTCGAAGGGACGGAGGCTGGAAGGCTGGACTTCAAAGCTACTGTTCAATGGTGGTCGGTAAGTGATACATTCTTCTTCTCATCATGTAGCTCAATTATTACTATCTGGGACAACAAGAACATCTACCCATTTTGTTCACATTCTCATTGATTTTGCAGCTTGCCAACCATCATCTGTTCCTTTTTTTCTGGAAGGTAAGCAGACAGTCACTGGTCACCAATCAATCCTTGGATCTTAATTCGGGAACAGAGTGTACGGATCCCAATGGACGGACATACAAAAGCAAAGGAGAGGCAAGTTCAAAGGACGCGTCACGCAGGTCGTGAGTCAAGTATTCGAGGGGAGGAGGGGCTTAAAATGTGATCAGGATGATGAATATGGTTGTTGACATTTGGTACCCTGGCGTGACTTGAGCTTGTATTGCGGTTACATTGGTGGTGGGTCACCACCGAATGACCGACAGATATGTAAAGAGAGAATGGAATAGAACCGATCGAGGTCTAAGCGAATTCCAAAATTCGCTGATAATTGATTAGATCTCAACGAGGATACATGCAAGCGGCATAAGTACGTACGCATTGTCAGTTATAGGAACAAAAGTACTACTAGCAACCAAAATATTAAACTAAAACGGAATCTGGAACCTCTCGAACCAGTCAGTTTATAGGTAACTCTTCTCCGAAAGAATAATTCATTTTCGGCCGTCCTTAAGAATAGCAATAAAATATACACAGACTACATACATACATACTACATATATACTACATACCAGTACTAAAAGCACCCCAATCGCACAAGCCCACTACACCAAACTCCACATATGATCAAACGTCGGATACTGCCCGACCTCCATCTGTGAATGCCACTGCCCGACCTCCCGCTTCTCCCCATGTTCATAGCAGTGATGCCGTCCCTGCTGCACGACCCACGTCCACCTGGTCCTCGTATTCCCAACCCAAAACACGGCATTCGCGATCCCCGGACAAAACGTGCGTACCTCGCACGCGATGGCGCGCTGGGCACGCACTTCGGGATGCGGTGTCCATGTTGTAAGATCGAAGTGGGCAGTGTGGAGGTTGCGTAGGCGTGTGAGAGGTGCGTATATCGTGTGGCGCTGCGTGGATCAGTCAGCCAGTCAGTCGTGAGATAGGAAGGGAAGGGAAGGACGTACGTGTACAGGTGGAAGCGGGACAAGGCCTATGTACATGAGATTTGGACATAGACTTACGATGATATCCACGGCATCGCCTGCGAGCCCCTCGGGCATCTCTAATACACTCAGCGCTTTCAATGTCTTCCCTACGCCCGCTAGCCTTCTCAGGAACCCTAAGACATACTCAGGGGCGTGTACACCGTCCTCGATTGCTGCTTGCAAATTCGTAAGGGAGCACCCGAGCGTGAGGATGTTGTGCGCGACCATAAGTGTGCCGTCGAAGCGCTGGAGCAAAGGCAGGGAGCCCTCAGGCAGCGGGAGCCTAGGAACAGCGTCTTCTATTATGTCGAATGTTTGAAGAGTGTTCAAGGCACGTTGGGTTGAGAGGAATGAGACGAGGTGTGTGTCCCACGTAAAATGAAGTTTGGCTTCGTGCAGCTGGAAAGGGGGTTCAAATGCAATTGTGCTTGTATTTGAAGAGATGGTCGTGTAACCTGCTGGATCGAGAATCCACGCATTTGAAAGCTCAGTATCGAATAAACAGAGGCGTTGAAGTTTCTTCATGCCCGCCAGCGCGCTCCTGATGCCCTCCCAGAACCTTCTCGGAAGCCCGTGGCCGTTATTACGGTTTTGCGTCTCATCGTTGAACCAAAACGCCCGTACCAACTTCGCGAGCCGTGTGTTTGCAGCGAGGGTGCGACATGCGAGATAGGCCTGCTGCGGGGACGTGAGAGAGAGGGAAGCGTAGAGATGGGACTCGGCTTCGCGGGAGAAGGATTTGGAAGTAAGGCAGAGAGCGTGGAGGGTTGTTGTTGTTTGTGTGGGCGACGACGACAGGGAATGAACGATTTTCGATTGCAGCTCAGGCGACAGTGCAAGAGTCGGCATTTTGGGGGATGAGACGCGTGGAGTGCAGAGTTTGGACGCGTGCGATTGTTCGCTGTTGATTTTATAAATAGCCAGCATATGCTCAGCAGTGATTGATAACCTTCTTTGTTAGTAGGCCTTAGATCTTATACTTCGCAAAGTATTTACATACTGTCCTCGGTCTACATGATAATCAGACTACATGTAAACTGAAGGATATTTATGCATATAAGACTCAGAGTCTCGGATCCCTGCAGGAATCTGGGGTGTTAACACAAGACTCATATAGAAGATGTTTATCTATGTTTATCTGAAAAATCAAAAACGCAACGCCCATAGGAAACCAATAAGCGCAGAACAAGGACAGAGGGAAGGAACATAGAGGGAGACCACAAATTTGACAAACACGGCAACCCACCTCGAATGAAAATCCCTCTCTCTAGATCTTCCGAACGTCCCAAAAACCTCACCTGTTCCTGCAGAAACATGCTGATTGAAGTCCTTCCAAGGTTGAAGTTGCCTAAGAACCACCATGCCCTGTTTGTTAGAAATCAGACCGAGTGTATTGAGACCTGAGTAGATCAAATATTAGTTTGATCCTCAGTCTTGTATAATCGACTTTATTGCACTGTACCCAAGTAGATCAAATATTAGTTTAATCTACGCAGACAGTGAGTATATGTTTCGTGCTGTAAGTAATTATAGGTACTCACCCTCAGTCTTGTATAATCGACTGAGGGTGCTAATCATACGTTGCAGGTTTATATACATATTGCGGAACAATGGAGAAAATATCGTCTTTATGTTGGACAAAGCAAGAGGTGGCCAGACAATGTATGTCATTGATTGAGTGGCCGTCTAATGAGTGTTTGTGGTGGCCCTGACAAAGTCCAACACTCCTCCTCACCACAGACACTCCTCCTCACATGGAATTCTGGCGTGGTTATTCGAGGCCCAGCCGGGGACGTAGATGCTGGAATGCGGGTTTCTGGAGAGCTTTCATGAATATGTTGGCGATGTTTTCCTTGGAGGGGACTTGTAGGAGCTTCGACTGTACTCGTTCATGGAGAAAATGATACTTTTTTTTTTTTTTTTTCCATTATCATGCCTTGAGCGCTTGGTGCTCATGTTGCACGTTACATATGACAGACTATCTACTGTACAAGAGCTGAAGAATCCCTGCCCCCCCACATACGTGGAGAATGAGCAAGTCAGCAATTCCGTATGCTGTTTAGACTACACTCTCCTGGTAGTGCCCGTTATCAGGATGTCGTTTCCTCAACAAACGTTGTTTTGCTACGAGAGCCCATCAGGTTGGGCGGGGGTGGGGGACATGCAGCAGGTCTGCTGTCCCATGGCCAGTGTCTCTTCGAGTCTGTGGAATGGGCACGGTGCCTCATGCCATTAATATTGGAATTTAGAAAGAGTATTACTTTTGGTTGTTTTGGGTTGAGGTTTCTAATGCCTCGTCCCTCATTTCGCATTATCCTCGGGGTTGACCTTGGCTAGGATTGTGCGTGTGTAACCCTTTGGGTCGTTGGCATTGGATTAAGTGTGTCTTGCTGTGGCATCTTTGCAGGGCTTAGCCTCTTTGTGGCTTCTGTGAACCTAAGGAGGTGCTTAAGAGCATCAGGCGCAGAGAGCAAGTAAGCAATTGACTCAGCTTTTCTTTTTAGGGGTCTCATTAAGCGTGTGAATCTTTCTGTTGCATAATATGGGCACCAGACCAGGAAGTGCTCAACCATTTCTACTGAGAGGTCATTGCAATGTGGGCAGACTGGTGTTTTGGAGTGGTGAATCCTAAAGAGGTGATGATTTAGAGGAATGTGGCCTGTTCTCAGCTGGGTCAGTATGGCCGACTGTCTATGGCTTAATGTTGAGATCATGCGCATGTAGTTCTTGGATGGGATTGTTCTGTCCAGTCATCACGCTACCTTTGCTCTGGGGGATTTCCTCCATTGGCGCTTCCAGAGCACCTGCGTTGCCACCAAGTCAGCCTGGCAGAGTGTCGGGATGCTGGTCGGCAGGGTTCCACATCGGAGGAAGGCCGGGAGGGCTTCCCGGGTGCTGGTCAATCCAGTAGCTGCTTCCTTTGCCAGCTGGTCAGCCCTTTCATTAGGGATGAACCCCTCATGTCCGGGGGACCAATGGAATTGTAGCCTGATTACACCTTGTGAATAGGGAGCCCACTCTGTGTCCGCAGCAGCTGCAGCGCACCTGCTTGACACATTGAGTAGTTGATCCTGTTTTCTGTGTAGGTTTTCTGCCTCCGAATGAACCTTGTTGATTAGGTAATGTGCTGGGTGTGGTTTCTGATTGTTGAGAGCCTTCAGCATGGCTTGGCTGTCACTGCAGCAGATGTTTTGGCTGCGGAGCTGGCTGTTGAGACCTTGTAGGATGTGGAGTCCGAGGTATAGCCCTACTATTTCAGCCTCATATACTGTATACTCAGCACCTGAGCCAAGGTGAAATTTCAGGTTAGTAACCTCTACTCCATCCTTGTAGAAGACTGCTGAAGCTCCAATTCCCCCCTCATATCCTGAGCCATTGCAGAAGATTGCCACTCTTGACCTGTCAAAAATCTCCGTTAACCTCTCCAGCACTTCTCCCTTGGAGCCTGGTATGTGTGTCAAGAAGGCTGGCTTGTAGTTGTGGCTCCATCTTGTTAGGCATATCTTTTCAATGTTATTGGGTCTGATGTCTGTGAACTGAAATAAGTTGTGCAGGGGGGAATGGTGCTTGCACACTTGTCTCCTGGCTGCTAGTTTCACTGGGCTGTGGAGAGGGTGCATCTGTGGGAATGAGGATAGGCCCAGCACTGCTCTCATTAGAATCTTTTGGAAATAGAGATCAATAGGTAGCAGATTTGCCATGCAGTCCAGGATGTCCCCGGCCGCAGTCCTCAATGCCCCTGTGGTCAGCCTGGCCATTGAGTGCTGGGCTGGAACCAGCCTCTTTGTCGCAGCCACCAAAGCAGTCCTCCTTGCTCTGCTAGAGACTTCACTGACTCCAGAGTACCAGACGTCTGCTGCATAGGTGAATGCAGGGACTGCCACTGTGTTATAAAGCTGCCTGACCCTACCCACTGGCATCCCTTCCAAGACCCATGATAGGTGGGAGACCTGAAGGGTCCACCAGGTGGCGCTTGCTGCTACTTTCTGGGTGTGGGCTGACCACCGCAGTTGTGAGTCAAAGATGACCCTGAGATACTTGTAAGTCAGGACTGTTTTGACAGTCTGCATTGTGAGCGTTCCATCAAAGTTAGCCCACATGAGAACAAGATCTTGAGGGACCATGTCCAGCCAGGATCTTGGGAAGTTCATCAGTGCTAGTTTTGTCAATTCAAATGGGGAGTTGTGAGTGATAGACCAATCAAAGCTACCATCAGCACACTCCATCATAGATGCAATCATTTTATGAGTCTCTGTCAGAGACTTTGCTGTAACCAATAGCATGGCATCATCAACAAAGCCTATTGACATTTTTGCCTTGTCAGTCGAGTGTGCGGTTAGAAGAAGGGGTGCATTGTAGAAGGCATAGTACATCATTGACAGCAGGCAGCCTTGCATCATCCCATTAGAGATGGAGAGCCACTCCAAACAGTAGTTGTTGAAGTGCAGCTGGGTGTGTCTGTTTGACAATATCTGCTCTGCAAGGCATGTGTAATGTGATGGCACTCCTTGTTCCCTCAGATTGTGTATGAGACACTGTGGAACTGTGTTTGGAAACATCCCTTGTATGTCCAAAAAGAGAGCCATGGCTACTTTACCTGAATGCCAGGCATTCTTGATCTTGTGCACTACAAGGTGCATTGCATCTGTTGTATTTCTTCCTGGCTGGCCCCCAAACTGGCCTGGGAGTAGGAGGCTGTGTTCTTTCACTAAGTGAGATAGGTCAGCAGCCACTAGCATGGATAAGAGTTTCCCCATAGTGTTAAGGAGGCCTATGGGCCAGTATGCATTTGCAACACTATATGAAGGCTTGCCTGGCTTCCTAAGCACCAGGGTGGTTGACTCAAGCCAGCTAGGGTGATAGACACCCAGTTCAAATACCACTCGAAACATGAAGTAGAAATGGTCAACTAAAGTGTTAGCACATTTCTTATAGACAACATTTGGAATCCCATTGGGGCATGGTGCCTTGTGAGGTCATAGACCCCCTATGGCCTCACAGATGCAGGCTCAGGAAAAGTAAGGCGGGTTAGGCAGAGGTGCTGGATAAGCAGAGCTTGGGATTGGAAGGAAGGGGGGTGCAGGAGGGAAGAAGTTGCCCTCATTCGTGGACACTGTTCCATGTGGATTTGCTGTGAGATCCTTTAGATCTGGTATTCTGTCACATGCAAAATCTGTGGGTTCCTTGATGACATATTTATTGGCAGTGTAAATCTGCCTTGTGTCTATCATTTCCAACCATTCTTTCCAGTGCTCATCCTTTGCCACCTTTATGGCTCTGGCCATTTTGCCAGAGAGCCTTTTAGCCTTGTCATGGGCTGGGTGTCCCAATGTATCACAAAACTTAAAGGCCTTGTTACATGCCTTGTGCCTCTGGGCCTTGAGCCATGCAAGGTCTTTGGTCCACCACCATTTGGTGAATGGGCATGGCTTCCTCACTGCTACTATGCTGTCATCCTGTATGACCTCCTGTATGCTGCAGGTTAGGTCAGTTACTGCCTGATTAAATTTGTCTTCTGACTGAAGGAGCTCCACTGGGAGTTCCACATCAAGTCACTCCTTCAGAGCTGTGTGGAAGCTCCCCCAGTCAACACTCCTAAAATCTTTTGAGGGAATGGGCACAGATCAGGAGATCAGGAGTTCCAGCTCTATGATCACTGGCAAGTAGTCAGTAATTGGGGGGCAAAGGGAAGGGACTACTTCACATGAGATGACTGGGTTGTACTCTGCATGAGAGCACCAGACATTATCTGGTCTCATCCAGTTCCCAGTTGTTGTCTGCAGTGTTGGAACCTCTGGCAGGAGAGAGAGGTCCATCTCAAACTCTCCCAGGAGGTCCAGTAGCAGTTGTATGAATGCTGCTGAGTCATTTGGCCTCTGGTTGGCCACCAACTCCCAGAGCAGGTGGTGCCAGTTGAAGTTCCCTAGCCAGACCATGTGGTCTGAGGGAGTTAGGCATGCTGTGAGCAAGAAGGAGAAAAGGAAGGAGGCTAGACAGTCAAGGACCTCATTGTGTTCACAGGCATTATAGACATTGAATACCAAGGCATAGCCATGCTTGCCTGCAAACCTGACCACCATGATGTCTGTTGAGTGAATGGTTAGTAGAGTATAGGCTTCTGTGGAAATGTTAGTGTTTATTAGTATCACTGAGCAGGACCTTGTGCTCTTGTCTCTGCAATGGTCCATTGGGTATGCAACCCTCCAGTATGATGATGCTTTTGTGTTGCCCAGGCAATCCAGGAAAGGTTCCTGAATGGTGAGCACATCCCAGTCATTGGGGCTGGCAGTGTTCAACATTGCAGCCTGTGCAACATCTGACTTGCAGACATTTTGCTGCCAGATGTGCAACTTCTCTGGAGCTTTTGGCTGTTAACAATTCATTGAGGGCCTAGCAGTGCTGTTGCCCAATGCTGACTTCCTTTGTCCACTGTGTTCTAGGTGAAGCCAAAGTCATCAAGGTTACCCAGCCTGCTGGGTGCCCTACTTGTTTGGTCCCTGTGACTCAGTGGTGTGTTAGCTGGTATGCTAGGTGAGTCTATTGATGGAGGAGGCAAGGTGTCCACTACCCCCTCCTTGCCTTGTGTTGCAGAGTTCCTCAAGTTACCCTGCTGAGGTCATGGTTGCCTCGGGGGTGCCGCAGCCCATGTTGAAGGGTCTTGGGTAGGGAAGTATGGCAAACAATTCTCCAGGAGCTGTTTGTCAAGTTCCCTGCATAGTCTCTTAAACATCAGACATTCACAATCTGTACAATTGTGAGTGTGGTTAGGGCCACAGACAATGCACCTCTGGTGAGCCACTGTGCAGTCTTGAGTTGTATGGTCCATTTCTGAGCATCTCACACAGCAGGTCACCTCCATGCAATCTTTCTGGAAGTGGCCAAACTTGAGGCATTTGTTGCATCAAATAGGCTCTTTGATGTCTTTGTGTATGACCACTTGCCATCCTCCAATAAAGATGTGGCCTCTTATCATGTTGTTAGCTGTGTTGGGGTCAGTACAATTAATTCTGAGTGTCATGACTATCTGTCCTGGGGATCTCAGCTCTGGTTTCTTGAGCCAGGACACATTCACAATGGAATTGCAAGTGAGGTTGTTCTCCCACTCAATCATATCAAGGCTATCCCTCTTACTAGGATCAAGTGGCCACATACATGGAACAAATCATGCTATTATGCTGTAAGTCTTTGGGTGTATCACCATTGAATAGCCAAATATGTCTTTGAACATTGTCCAGTCTCTATCGGCATACTTGCGGAATCTTTGGGCTGGATCAGCCATGTCAAACTCCAAGAGGTATGCACTATTGCTAGTTAACTTCATTCCCACTGCCTGAGTTGCAGGCATTCACACAGGTACTTCCCCGTCCTCAGCATCTCCTCACAGACTTGATTTTGCATTGAGTTTTGTTAAGGCACTATTCAAAAGCTCCCATAGTCTGGCTGTCCCCTTAGGGGAGAGATCCTTTGGTGCATTGTCATTGTTGCAATCTATGGAGACTAGTACTATGTAGAGGTTCTAGAAGATCCTCTGCTGGATCCTCATATGTTCATTGTGGGATAGTGTGGCTGAACCATTGGGGCCTGCCAGGAGGGAGGCATGCTGACTATGAGGGGGTGGGAGTGGGGAGAGGGCTAGGCCACTGCTCACTATAGAGGCCCATGTTCTGGGCTGCTCACTTGCTTTTGCTTGTGTGGGGCAGGTGGAGATGTTCACAATCACAGAAGTTGCAGCTTTCAGTGTGGTTGCCAGGCCCTTTAGGGCCTCAAAGGTTTTTCCCAAGGAGAGTGTTGCTTCTGCCCAGTTGGTGTCACTAGCTGCTAGGAAGTCTATTGAGGTGTTCAACCTCCCTACCATGTTATCCAGCCAGTCCACTGTCTTGGAAATTACTGTGTCTATTAGGCTGTCTGAAACATGATCTGTTACATTCGCTTCCAAAATGAAAGCTACTGCAATGGCCATCACTTTGAGCTCAGTGGGCTTTGAGGTCAGTGCTGCTGTGATGAGGATACTTGTCATTCTCACCTGGTCATATGGATCTGCTGCAAGAATCCAGCCCTTCATTTCAAGCCATTTGCAAGCCTCCTGCAAGTTTCTAACTGGGCTGGTGTCTATAGACATAAGCAATTTAAGGTCCAAGTGCATTAGGAGAAAACAGGACCTTTTCAGGGTCCCTGTTCCACTGGCACTATTTGCTGCTGCTGAAGAAGTCCTCCTGTTTGAGGACATTGTTGACCAAGAGTGGGGCATGGTTTACAGGACAGTATTGGGCTAGTTGGCCTGGAAGAAGGGGTTCTCAGGAAGTCCTTAGAAATTATAATGCTACTACTTTGACCTCAACTGCCAGGACCCCAGAAGGAGTGGTGGTGGTTATTAGTCAAGGAGCATTCCAAAATGATACTTAATGTCCATGTGTTTGACTCAGGCATGTAAGAGGGGGTCTTCAGAGAGAGCGATAGCAGAATCATTGTCACAGAAGATGTGTGTGGGTTGATAGGATGAATCATATCCAATTTCTTTCAGTAGCATCTGTAACCAGATACATTCTTGTGCACATTTGAATGCAGCCATGTATTTGGCCTCATATGACAAAGCCGCCACTCTTTGCTGCTTCCTCACTGCCCATGAGACTGCTCTAGAACTGAGACTCCAGGTGTAGCCTCTGACATTGCACCTCATATCCAGGCAACTGGTCCAGTCTGAGTCTGTGAAACCAGTGAGCATCAGGGTGTAATTGTAGGTTGTATGTGCCTTTTGGGTACTGTACAAGGTGCACTGCAGTGTTCCAGTGCAGCATTGTGTACAAATCCAGGTATTGGGTGAGTTGTTGAATGGCAAAGGCAATGTCAGGCTGGTTCAAGATGGTGAGGTATAGTAGACAGCCAACAAGTTGGTGGTATGGGGTTCATTCCAGAGTGTGCTGTTCCTCTGGCAAGAGAGTCTTTCAATCACTTGCCGCAGCCTGGAGTTTGGATCCATTGGTAATGACAAGGGATTTGCATCTTTCTGGCCAAATGAGTAAATTATTTTGTCAATGAGTGTGGTCTGGGATAGTTTGACTGTGTGATTTGGATGGTCCCATTCAACAGTGATACCCACTACAAAGCATGGCATTCCAAGGTCAGAAATTGTCCATGTCTGCTTCATCTGATTCTTGAACTGGTCATTTGCCACCTTGCTGCTTGCTATAGAGAGGAAGTCATCCACATGTAGCACTGCAATGATTGTACCTTCACTAGAGCTGCGAAAATAAATGCATGATTCACATGCTAGTCATCTGAATTCCCAAAAAGTCATCTTCTCATTTGCCATCCTATTCCATATCCTGCCTGCCTGTTTCATACCATAGAGTCCCTTTACAAGCATCCATACTCAGTCCTCTTTCCTTTCTTCCTCAAAGCCTTCTGGTTGTCACATGTATTGGGTTTTGTCATCTAGTAAGACTCCATACAAAAAGGCCATTTTGACATCTATTTGAGTCACATCCCATTCCTTAGCCATGGCAATGTGTAGTAAAATACACCAGGATTCCATGCATGCCATAGGTGAGGTCATCTTAGTGTAGTCTCACCCTTGTACTTGTTCATATCTGCAAAATACCAATCTTACTTTGAATCAAACAGCCTTGCCATTTTCATCCCTTTTGATTTTAAAGACTGGTCTCCCAAATCTGATCTTTTGTCCAGCTAGGACTTTGCTGCATGGAATTAGCTTATAAATGCCCATGCTTCTGAGTGACTCCAGCTCATCCTGGTATGCTGCTCCCCATTTCTCAGAGTCCCCTGACAGTTTGGCCTCTTGCCAAGATCTGGGTTCATCACTCACATTTAGGGTGTCTGGAATGTGATTGAGGTTCTTGACAGCTGTGAGAAGTTGATCCAACCATGATCTGATCTAGATTTGCTTCCTCAGCCCTGTGATTCAGTGCATCTGGTAACTCTTGATTTGGAGGAACATCATCTGCCATGTCACCTTGTCTCTGATCCCTGTGAGCCATCCTTGCTGCCTTCATGTGTTCTGCTGAAGCCATCGACTCCTGCACTGCTTGTCATACTCTCGATGGTGCCCCTTCAGGGTCTGCTCTGGCAGTTGGAATGGGGATTTGACTCAATCAACATACTTGTGGAGGATCAATGTGTGGGTCCAGTTCTGCATTGCAGGGATTCTGCTCAGGTTGATGTTCCATTGTTGTGGGAGGTAAGTTGTAGTCATCATCAATGTGGGTTTCTTTTGGTGCCTGATGGGATCTGTTAGGAGTTGTATTTTCTCCTTGTGAGGTGATGCTTGGAGGGGGTATGAGTGGATGCAGGTGGCCTTCAAAGCTCTTGCAAAACTTTACATGATACATCTCATATATCTTCCCAGTTTTACACTCATAGCACCTGTATGCCTTTGAGTTTAGCACATATCCAATGAGGATGCACTCAATTGATCTCACATAGATCTTTGGGTTATGGGTGGCTAGGACTAATACAAAAGCTTTGCACCCAATTTTATGCATGTATGAGTAATTGGGCCTTCTGCCAGTCCAGGCTTTGTGAAGTGTGATTCCTGTGAGAGATTTTGAGAGCATCCATTTGTAAAGATGTGATGTGGTGAGATAAAATTCATCCCACATATTTGGGGGACAATTTGCAGTGATGCACATTTCCCTGGCCTCTTCCATGAGTGTCCTGTGCATATGCTCAACTTGTCCTATGTGAGCTGACATATATGGCACCCCAAATTGCTGTATGGATCCTTGGGATCTGAGCCAAGCATCCATTTTATGCCCAGTGAGTTCACCATTGTGTCCAGTCTGGTATACTCCCAGCATCCCTTGTATCTCATTTCCTCATGCAATTTGCCATGCTTTGAGTTGTTCTAATGCATCTGCTTTGCATTTCAACAGGATTGTCCAGTGCTCACTCATGTAATCATCAATGAGATTCATTATGTAAGAGTATTCATTACAAGATGCAACAGACTGTGGCCCAGTTAGGTCTACCCAGACAATTTCTAGTTTACATGTCACTTTCCACCCCTCCTCCCACACCTTTAGCACAGCATTTTGGGTCTGCTTTCCAAAAATGCATGAGTCACATTTGGGTGGTTTGGAGGCAAAGGTAGAGGGCATACCTGGAACTAGTCCAGCTTTAGCCATATCCATGACCATCTGGTAGTTGGCATGCCCAATGTGGAAATGCCAAGTTTCCAGGTTGGTGGTGTATTGGGTTGTGAAGGCACAGTGTTTGGTGGATGCATTGTCAAGTTTCAGTGAGTACAGGCATTGTCTTTGGGTAAGTGGTCCATGTGCTACAAGCACACCAGTTGATCAATCAATGATTCATATGGACACATTGTCAAACATGGAGTTTAGACTGGAATGTGCTGCCAGGGAGCTAACAGAGATCAGGTGAACTGTGGCATTAGGAATGTATAGTGTGTCTTTGAGGAGAATATCTGCTCCTTTTGCAATGTGTAGGCAAATTGTACCTATCCCAATCACAGCAATTGATGAGCCCCCAAGTCCTTTTACTACTTGAGGTGCAATGAGTCAAAGAGTCTGAAAGTCCTCTTGGCATGGTGATATGTAAACCGTTGCACCTGAATCAACTAGAAATGGTGTATTGTCAATAGATGTGAGAGGGCTGCATTTTGATTGTGCAATGGGGGAGATGTCTGCAGCCAGTATCTTTTTGCTGATCACCATGGTGCTCTTTTCCCAGTCAATATCTGCTTGAACATCCTCAATGGCTATAAAGCCAGTGTGTTCCCATACTTCTGTACTGTGGCCATGTGCAGAGATATCCTCAGGTGTCAGGTTTTTGGTGAACAAAGCTGTTTCAGAGGGACTGGGGAGTTGTCCGAGCTGTGTCTGGTCTACATACCACAATTTTCCATCTAACCCTGTGATGGCAACAAAAGTTCTTTCTGTAGCAGATGATTTCTTTGCTTGGTGGTTAGATTTTCCTTTTGAAGCCTTCTGCACAGCTTATGCATCAGCAACAGATTTACCAGCCATACCTCCCCCCTTTTGCATGCAGAAGGGCTTAGTGTGGCCTCTGCATGGTCATTTGAGCAAGAGACAGTTCTTGCAGCATACTGCACCAGGGCCATGATTATGGCCTGGCAAGTCTGTATCCCAAGATCCACCCCCCCTCTTGCACTCAACACTGTTGCTATATTTGACTTAGCTTTTGCATTTATTATGTTCTGCATGTTCTCCATGAGAAGATGGATGGTGGTGGGATTGCAAGGAGAGCTCTGATTGCTATTACTAATGAGGGTGGAGATGGAATTCTGGAGTGCCTCAAAAGAGGAGTCATTCAGACTATTGAGGAGGGCAATGCATGTGAATCAATTCCTCTCCACCTGTCCTATGTCAAATGCTCTCTTTACTATGTCCACAATATGTCTGGCCATGTTGGGCAGTGGCTCAGAAAGCAAACAATAGGTGGACAACACCTCCTATAGAAGGGTGATCTGTTTGATCAGTCCTTTGCACTGAGTGCATGTCCTGAGATTGGTAAAACAGTAAGCAGCCCCCTGGTTTGTTACAAGGTCACAATGCTCCATTTTGTCCAAAGCAGACTTAATGAAGGTAATGGCAAGATGATCATTCAGTCCCCAGTTGGAGTGGGCATGGGGTTCAGCCTTGCCATCAGGGCAGGGTATGAGAGCATCAAAAACATATGCATAGAGACCATTCAGAATCAGTGCATCCTTCAAATTGTCAGTCCACTGAGTGAAATTTCCATCAGCATGTTTGTACTTTGCACTTTCCCATCTGTGTTGGATAACATGCTCAGGAATGGAGGGACTTGTGGCATCTGTAGACAGGATGGGAGATGAGGAGGATACAGGAGCCATATTGCAGCAGAACTGTGTAGAGCCAGGACAGGGAGAACAAGAGACAAAAGGATGAAGTATGCAATGTGATGTGTGACAAGATCAGATCAAGATTGGCAAGTACAAAAGTAACCAAGGAGAGGTCTGGTTTCAGAAGTTTTGACACTCAGAGAGATAGTTGAACAATGCCCATAACCTGTTAGAAATCAGACCAAGTGTATTGAGACCTAAGTAGATCAAATATTAGTTTCATCCTCAGTCTTGTATAATTGACTTTATTGCACTGTACCTAAGTAGATCAAATATTAGTTTAATCTATGCAGACAGTGAGTATATGTTTTGTGCTGTAAGTAATTATAGGTACTCACCCTCAGTCTTGTATAACTGACTGAGGGTGCCAATTTTACATTGCAGGTTTATATACATATTGCAGAACAATGGGGAAAATATTGTCTGTATGTTGGACAAAGCAAGAGGTGGCCAGACAATGTATGTCATTGATTGAGTGGCTGTCTGATGAGTGTTTGTGATGGCTCTGACAAAGTCCAACACTGTTGATAATTGTGGGTATATTGAGATGTTTGGGCTTGAAAGTTAATGCATGATGGGAGTCCATGCAAAAGAAAGGGTTTGTAAAAAGCAATACCTTACAATTGTCTTACAGTGTCCATTTCTTTTTTTTTTTTTTTTTGTGGTGTTGCTGTGTTCCAGTGGACAACACAATAAATGTCAGCCTCCACTGGACAGGACATGTGTGGTGAACCTGCTTGCAACTGAGGATAAAACCACACACTTCTGTCATGGGGGCCACTTCATGGAAATGCTTTTATGCATAGTGTAGGACTTGGTAGTTAACTAATACCCACTAAAACCATGCTGAACCTCTCTGCATCCATTGCTAGGCAATCTAGCTTCACTTCTCTTGTCAACACAGCCTTTATTCTTAGCATCATCTCCCAGTCAGACATTGTTCACTCCAGGTCCACTTCTCTTGTTATTCTCCACTTGCACCTTGCCTTCCAAATTGTGTAGGCAGCTTCCAATTGGACTATGGTCCAGAGTCTCCTCTTTCTGGCTCCTTTTTCTTGCTCACTGTCTGCTATTGCACAGCCTAGTATGTCTCCAATAGATGGTTTTTTGTATGGGATATTTCTATTCCTCATTAGAGCTTCAACAAAGGTCCACACTGGCCCTTGTCCAGAGACTTCACATTCTATGAGGATGTGATCCAAGGACTCCTCTACTCTGCACTTTGGGCAGTTTGCCCTTTCTTTGTAGCCCAGTATTTTCTCCCAGTATTGTCCTATTTTGTATAGGCTGTGCATGCATTTCCATAGAAAGTTTCTTATCTCTCTTGATACTGTTTTGTTCCTCAGGGCTGACCAGATCACTCCATCTGTTAGGAGCATACCCAATCTGTCTTTTATAGCTCAGCATGTCTTATCTAAGTTCACTACAGTTCCCCTCCTGTCCAGTATCTGTTGAGTCTCTATGATTCCCCTATATACCAGTGATTGTGTTACTTTCAAGAGTTTGGCACTGGTCAGGTCATATCCATCTGGAATCCTCAGGTTGACTTCATCTGGGGTCTCCTTCCTTGCCCTGATGTTAGCAAGGCAGTCTGCCTCTTCATTTCCTGTGATACTTGCATGGCCCTTCACCTTTTCCAGGAATGTTAGGCCCTTCCTCTTCTGTAGGAACACTATTAGGGGCTGCATGATGTCACTGTTGGCCACTCCTATCCATCCCTCATCTTAGAGTGCCTATGGTTATTTGTGAGTTGCTTTTTATGACTATTGATATCTCATCAGCCACTGATCTTGTTGCCTCTAGAATTGCTATTGCTTCTCCTGTGTTATTTGTCTGGGCCACATATGGTGGCAATCTAATTGCTCTGTTTCTTGGGTCTTTGTGGCTGAACCACACTCCTGCCCCAGCAGTTGCATGTCCCCTGTTGTCCTTGATGCACAATCCATCCATATATATAGCTGTTAAAGTTGGGTTTTCTTCTGGCAGTCTACTGTAGTTCATATCAATTGTTGTGAATCTGTCTTTAGCAAAGACCTGGAATTCCTTGGTCAGGAAGCCCCTCATTGTAAAGTCTAGTTCAAAGAGGGTTCTCTCATCATTCTGAGTCCATAGGCACTCCTCTTCATTCATTGTCCATGTCACTTTGTTCTGGTACAGACTCCACTTGGCATGCAGCCTGCTTAGGTGGAGCCTGGCCAGGTGGCTGCACTTATTTGAGTTTTTGCACCCCTTACATCTCAGGGTCTTGCACATTTTGCATGTGCAGATCTTTTGGGCCTTATGGCTCCCACTTGTCAAGGCCAAGATTTCACCAAGGGCCTTCATCTCTCCTACTTTGGATACACCATGGACATCTCTAATGCATTGCATAGTTTCTGAATTGACTTGGAATCTCTCCCCTTTCTTCATACCCTTATGCATCCATACTGGTAGTTTGTTTCTCAGGGCTGTGTCTGTAGTAATTGGTGCAAATGAGATTCCATGTTTCTTTACAAGTCTTATCATACATCATAGCATTCCTGGTAGACAGCCTGTGCCTGATCTCAAGTTGACTGTTGTGTCTTGCAAGATTGGATTCATTGCCAGTGCTTTCTCCCCCTTTGGCTTCTTAGTTATCTTCTGGCTTATCATTCTGTCTACTAAGTATGCCCATTTGGGTCTATTGGCATCATAGTTCAGGTATTGCTGAGCTTTCATTATCTCAATTGCCTCATTTCTGACTTTGATATCCAGGACCTTTCAGCTGCCTTGCTCAAAAGGAAGTCTTAGTGTATTAAGGCCAATCCTAGGTGAGACTCCTTCACCCCACAGGAAAGTTCTCACCAACTTAGTCAGGGTGTCTTTGATTGGTTTTGGCATCCCTTGCACCCATGTTTAGTATTGTGTCCTACCTCCAACCACCATGCCTATTATCAGGCATCTTCCTTCCAGGGTAGGCTTTCCTTTCTCCCATTGTTTCAGGTCTCTGACAACCACCTCTATTGTAGGGGTCCACATGCTCACACCATCAATTATGTTTCCTATGAAGGCCCCTAGGAGGTGAGTCACTTTCCCATCTTTTGCAATCTTTATGTCCTCTGGGATTATACTATCATCTGGCCAAGTTTTCTGTATGGTGAGCACAGAACACCTGTATTCTTCTAAACCCACTAGTACAATCACAGTCTTCAGGATATTGAATTTTGCCCCTGATGCTCAGCACCAGGCCTTAAGGACTTTTTCTAAGTCATGGAAACTATCCTTCTCATTGAGGTATACTGTTGTGTCATCTGCAAAAAGTGTTGCAATCAGTCTCTCTATACCCTCTCCAAGATCAATCTCTCCTAGGGTGGAGTCTCTCAACATCTGGGCCAGGGATTCTATGGCCAGGTTGAACAACATACAGAAGAGTGGGCCCCCTTGCCTTACTCCCCATGTCACCTTGAAACTTTTGCTCACCTCTCTGTTTAAGATGATTTTAGTGTGCACATCCACATATAGAGCTTTTATTGTATCTACAAAGGGCTTAGGAAAGCTGGACTTCTCTAGTGTGGCAAACAGGAATTGGTGAAGAATACAGTCATATGCTTTCTCCTAGTTAAGGCACACCACCATTCCATTTGTCTCTGTCTTCCAGCACCATTCTATGGTTAGCTGGGCTAGTTCTGTTTGGTCCTCAATTCTCCAACCCTTCATGAACCCAGCTTGGTCTGGGTGGATCAAGTTTGTTGTGATTTTGCTTAGACTTGTCATCAGTGCTTTAGTAAAGATCTTGTAGTCTGCATTAAGGACAGTTATGGGTCGGTAGTTGCTTATTTCTGTCTTGTCCCCTTTTTTGTAAAGGGGGCAGGGCCATCCCTTGGCAAAATCTGTACCTGTTACTATGCTGTGCACCTGTATGTTGTTAAATACCATGTTTAGTGCCATTGCTATATCAAAGCCCAGCTTGTCCTCTTTTTGCTTCCTCTCATATTCATTTGCTAGCTCAGCCCAAAGATCATGTATAATCCCATCAAGGCCTGCCACTTTCCCATTCTTTAGTGAGCACATGGCTTCTATGACTTCCTTCCTAGTTACCATGTCCCCTGCATTACATCTCTGGAAACATGTTATTTTCTTTTTTAGGTGCTATAGGGCCTCCCATATGTGCATGTTATGCTCCTCTGTATCTCTTGGGAGATTACTCCTTTGTAGGTTCTCATGGTATGCCTTTGCAATGTTTGCCATTTTTTCTGACTTTCTTTCTAGTCTGTCATGGTGGGGGTAGGAGTGCTGTAGCACAGCTATTATTTCTTTTGGTGTATAGTCTTTATTCATGTTTATCCAAGGCTTGGAAATTGTCTCTCTGTTGACATAGAAGTTCATAGCCACTGTGTCTCAGGCCTTGGCAAAATGTATCATCTCCAGGTTTCTAATTCTTTCATCCAGTATCCCTGCTTCTTTGCATCTCACATCTTTGCTCAAGGTGAGGTTATTGAGAACTTTTTCTCTGTTGTTCATTAGGGCTTTGATTCCTTTTAGAATTTTTAGTTTTAGGTCCTTGGAATATTCCCATATTATATTCAATGTCCATATTTTAAAAGCCTTATGGGCTGTCTGTGGGTTCCAGTCTTGTCTCTGTTCTCCCTTTGCTAGCTCAAGTTCTACTAGGTACTCCATCCCAATTTCTACTATCTTCTTTATTAATTTGTTGTCTTTTGTCAGGAAGACTAGCATAACATAGTGGCCTCTCCCTATGTGTGGTTGTTTGGGATGCATTAGTGTCATTTGAACTGTTGCATGGTCCATGTTGATCACTGTCCACACAATCTGCCAGTTCCAACTGTATGGGACAAGGTCCTCATTTATATATACATGGTTAATTCTTGACTAGATAGGTCTATTCTGCATTTGAAAGAAGAAGTTCAGTAGGGTAGGGTTCTCTCTGTGCCACCCATCTGCCAGGTCTAGGAGTGACTTGAGTGTTATGAGGGAGTTCACTGCTTTGGGGAGGTCTTTGTGCACAGGTAGGTGATCTATTGCTTCTTCAACAATGTTCATATCCCCCAATACTATTTTTGGCTTTAGCATATTTGGTCTCAACAACCAGCAAGTCCTCAGGTTTGTCCAGAAGTTCTGGTTCTTCCTAGGGTCATTTGGCATATACATGTTCAGGATACTCAGCATGGTATCTCCATACCAAGGTAGCTCTACTGTTTGTGCCCTTCCTAGTATTAATACTTGGTGTCTCACTTCTCTCCACCTTACATTTGTCTTATTTATTACAAAGGCCATTCCTTTTGCATTTGGTTTATCTGAGTCGAGGCTCGATATGAACATGGCCTGTATTTCAAAGAGGGCATTGAGTTCCTCTGTCATGCATTCATTTAGATGTGTTTCTTGTACTGCAAATACATCTATACCTTCTTCCCTCATCATTTGGCACATGCTGTACCATTTTAGGCATGTAGCCTATGAGCCTCTGCCTTTTATATTCAAAGACACAAATGTTAATGCCCCTTTTCTATTTCTACCTCTACCCATTGAAGTTGGGAGAGGGGTCATCCCCAGTTTAAACCTGCTTCACCATCTCTGACTTCCTCAATGTCCATCAGTTCTTATGAGTGGAGGGTCTGTGCTCCATTGCTAATCCCTCCTAGGCCGTCATCAGAGCTTTGGTTGATGGGGGGGCCATAGGCCTCTCCTGCCTGGGTGGGGAGGTAACCATTGCCATTGTTGTCACCTGTTGTTTGTGTATTTCTATTTGTTGTGTCAGGAGTTGGGTTGGGTAATGTTTACGAGGTGTTGCCTTGTTGGACTTGGACAGGATTACTGTCTGCAGCACTACTCTTGTGAAAACAATGCCACCTGGGCAATACTCAGCCCAGTTGAGGAGTCTGACCTGAATTACCTGACATCTGAGGATGCAGTAAATTCATCCAGGTCTCTAGATCCTTGAAGAGGATGCATAATTATGGAAGTTCTGTGTATATTTTTGGTTGGGGGTGGGCTATTACAAGAAAGAGAGTATGTGAGCTAGCAATGGTTGTATTTACTATCAGAGTGACTAGAGAACCTTCCTCCAGATCCTCTGCCTGTTTTCCTAGGGAAGCCACAATGTCTATTGCCTTGGGTATCTCCAAAGCATCTCAATGAGGGGGCAAACTGGGCCATTTCTTCTATCTCTTTGCTCTTGTTAGCCAGCCAACCCTTAAATTCCAAGTACACACAGTTGTAGTTCTCATGATCTGACCCTTTACAATTAAAACAGTGGAGTCAATGGTCTTCTGCTACCAGTATGGCACACCCATAGTCCATGTCAGTAAAGGAGATGTTGCAGATGTTTTGGATTAGGATGAAGTAGCTGGGCCATGTTATTGGCAGATGATTACAGAAGTAGACATTCCAAAGTGATTTCTGAATGGTCAGCTTCCTTGGGGTGTTAACTAGCACCTTGGGCTTGGAGAACTGTATCTTAATATTAGATAAGATTGTCATTGCCAGTTCTAGATGGTGTTGGGACAAATTGTTGTTCAGAAGCTTGCTTTTCAGGAGCTCTACTAGGGCCTCATTGCCCAGCAGAGTGTTTTGGAAGATTTGCATAACTTCCTCTTCAGATTCTTGTATAGATGCTACATCTTTCATGCTAAGCATGAACCCTTCAATGGTGCATAAGAAGTGGGGCATTGTTGGTGTGTATGGAAGGAAGAAGGCTGTCATCTCCATCATGAAGATTATGGGGTTGCTGGAAAGGACTGTGTATGCTCTGGTTGAGATGCCTGTGATAAGGAAATGGTACAGGAGTTTCTGGCACTCATATCTGCTCAATGATGCTAAGGTTTTCTCTTGTTGTGGGGAGGAGAGCTTGGCTCTTTCTCCAGTCATCCTCATGATAAGTGTTTTCAGGTCCTCACTCACAACTACTAGATCATCCATCTTACTCTCCTGCAAGCTGTGGACCCAAAGCTTTGGTTCTGAGTATGTATCAAAATGCACTCTCTGCTCAGGCCTTAAATTGTGCTAGGGTGGCATTGAGAGGTGAATCACCAGAAAGCTCCCTGCTGGGGTAGGGAAATGTATGAGGCTGGCTGGGAGTTGGGGCAGGGACCTGCTCATTGAGGTAGATCAGGGCAAGCCTGGGTATCATGTGGGCAGGGCACCTGTCAGAGGCATTTGTGCTACATGGGGAGTGTCTAGTCTAGTCCTCTTCACAATCCATATGGGATCCAGATTTCTCATCTGCCTGCTAGGTGCATTAGGGGAGGTGCTGTCTTGCCCACTCAATGGAGAGGAGGAGGATGGAGGAGTGCCTACCATTGTGGTGTTGCCTTCCCCATTGCATGTCCAGTCTCCTGGGCCTGGGAGGTGGTGTGTTCTCTGAGTGGCTGGGGGTGGGATGATAAGCAGTGAGGATGTGTAAGGAGTAGGAGGTTCTGCCTCCAATTCCTCCATGTTGGAGAGTGGGTCAGTTGTGGTGTTTCTCTTCTTTTTATCATGGCAATGTACTCCAGCCTGTTTCTCTGGGCTTGCTTCCTGCAGCCTTTTCCTAGTTTTGTCTGGGAGCAGAGACATCATATGGGGGTTTAATCTGGGGGGACTTGGTTCAAGGGGGTCCTCTATGCATTTTTTATTCTGGGGGGATTCAGGGGAGGTGCAAGTTGTGGCCAGGGCTGCCTTATTCTCTAGTTCCTGGGGAGACATGCCTTTTCATTTCAGTCTCACCTGGATGCCTGGCATTGGGTGTTGGTCAGGGTTGGTTTTTTCTGGGAGCCAGGGGGGTGTCTCCCCACTTGGTGCCATTTTTTGTCCTTTTCCAAAGTTGGGTCTCCTCTGGGGCTGGTTGGTTGCATGAGGGACTTGGGGGGGGGGCCTTGTTGTGATCTACCTGCTAAGGCAGGGCCTCTGTCAGAGGTGTAGATTATAAGTGCAGATCAGCAGGTCAGGCACAGTTGCAGCAACTAGTGTCAGTGGTGCACATTGTGGTAAGAGATTAAGGGGCCCCCCTCACAGTGTCCATTTCACAAATTGATGGTCTTCATTCCTGGCTAAACAATTCTCCAAATCAAGCATACAAAGGACAAGCAAAGTAGGAATGAGATGCATCTATAGTGGGTGAAGTGTTTACTTGATAGCCTCATTGATCAATCATATTATAAAAAATCTCAAACTTGAATTTAGCAAATGTACATGGCATATACACCAGGTTTATGAATAAGCATGGCAGTGGTTTCTCTTGAGTCATGCCAAAGCAAATGAACTATCTAATTCTGAGTAAGTGAATGCAAGCAATGTTAAAAAAATACTTTAATAGTTTGTGTAATCATTGATATGGAGTTTCCATTATCACACTGGAGAAGGTTCAGGAGTCAGGCAAGAAGATGAGCTAGGAGTAAGATAGCCCATATGCCTCTCAAAATCTGGTAGAGAAAGCAAATCTGAATCTTGAACAATGTTTACTTATATCATGAAAAGATCTTTTAATATATGGAGATCAACTCACTTTGATGTTTTCCTTTGATATGCCCTTCCACCACTTGTTTAGCAGTTATCTTGAGGTTTGAGGACTCAGAATTTCTGGACAATTGAAGATGATGGTCTTCAAAAGCTTTAGGATTCCCAGCTGCTATTGATATAGGGATTTGGTCCTTGAAACGACCATTTAGTACTGAATTGTTCTTTCCTTCAAGTTGCTGTAGGTCAACCACCATTATAACCCGGTGTAAAAAGTTCAAATTGGCAGGTAAGCCTCTTGGCACACTTTCTGACTTTGGCTTTGCAAGAAGAGAACGTGCTGCCTGTGTCAAGGGCTCAGATGGCTTGTTAAATGACCAGAAGATAGCCATTTGAATTTCTAGTGTTGGAAGAGCCTCCAGTAAATCAGCATCATCAAATATAAACAATATGTTTGGCCCATGCTTGAAGCTCTCTGTTGTCAAAGGCTTCCCTTTGATGTTGGGAGTGTAAGTCCATAATACACCCTGGCCTGGCATGTCATCAACTATCCCTGATTGACGTGATGTAATTGACCATGGTTGTTGTGTCCGTTCTGTGGCCTTTGTGGAGCTAGTTTTTCTTGTTAAAGACAAGCTAGGATTTCCAGAGATAGTAAGTGAACCAGTTCCAGTCAAGTTTTGCTCCTCTCGATATGTACCAGAGTCTTCCTCATGCAGTACACGAGGAGACCACTGATAAGTATCAACATCACATGAGGACACCATGATGCGGACCTGACAAAGATTCAGGTTATAGAGCTTTGCATATGACTCAGAGTTTATGTGGAGGTCTTTTATATCAACTTCCAGTAATGGCCGGCCAAACTGAGGACTTTTGTGGCCAATCTAGCAAGACAATCAAATATAGAGCTCTTCAGGTATACAAGAATAAAAATAAGAGAGTCACTTACCTGTGCTGTTATTTTACATGATATTTCAAACTTTTCCTTCCTATCAGTGCTTGTAAGATAGGATGACATGGGCACCCATATGGATTTATGCCCATCATTGTCATCCTTCTTCTGGTCATCTTCATCTTCATTAGAATTATATCCACTTTTCCCTTCTCTGCCTTGCCCCCTACCACTACCTCTATCTTGCCCTCTACCACCACCACTACCACTACCCTGTCCTCCACCACTACCATCACCCTGTCCTCCACCCCTGCCATTACCCTGTCCTTCATTACTACCTCCATCTTGTCCATCATCACTACCTCCATCTTGTCCATCATCACTACCTCCATCTTGTCCTCCATCATTATCTTTTCTACTCTTATCCCTGTCATCACTACCACTCTGTTCATGGCCACTATTGTCCTCTGTTCCATTTGAATCACTGTTTCCATTGTTGACACCACTGCCATCCTCCATGGCATCAACATGACTATTGGCCATGTCTGTTGGAGATTGCAACATTGATGCATCACAAGCCTTCACTTTTTCCTCTTGAACCAAAGTAATAACAATGCCTGAAAAAGGTTGGACCACCTCTAGCAGTGCATCCTGTAATTCATCTGTGATTTCTGAGTCCATTTCTGCATCCAGAACAATATAGATCTCCTGCTCTGGCTCCTCAAAATTTATTGTCATTTGATTGAAAGCAGAACACAATGAGAAATGTCCAGTGAATCCTCCATCAATCAAGATTTGTGCAATAGCATCTTTACAATCTGCAATGTGCTTATCAGCATCTTCAGAAGTAATCCACTGTGTTTCAAGGAAGGTTATAGTGGCAGAAGATGGGATGGATGACTCCACAGGCATCAATTGATTGTGTATCATGTTGACTTGGGCATTATCAGTTGTCACCACATTGGAGTCAGCCTTCCAAGCAGTAAGTAAGCATAGAAATGGAAAATTCAATCAAATTTACCTGTGTAACAGTTAATTTGAGGTCTGAGGCCTCTGTAATGATCTTAGAGACAGGAGCAGGAAGCACCTCTGATTCTTGGTTTAAGACAGGTGTGGTCAACATGTTGTTATCAGTCACAAGTTCTGTTGATGCCTGCAACTCCTGTGGAATAGATTAGCTATCAAATGAAAATCACCAGAGGTCATACAAGCTACTATGGGAGGACTGGTAATGGAGATTTTGACTCTGGATAAAATAGAGTTCTGCTATGTGTAGGTCTGACTCCCAGTGCTGCTTATACAGGATAAGGGTATTGTTACATGCACTCACATTTTGTTGCATATCATCCTTGTACCTATGGAAAATTGAAAAAGAAGAAATGTTATTGCTGGAGTGGTGGCTCCTGTCAGAGCTTTCTATTATTAGCATGAAATATTCACTTACTCAAGGTACCCCTGCTTCTGAGGAACTGCAAAATGGGGTGTAGTTTTCTCATTTTTGTCTTTTGAGACAGTGTCAGGTCAAGCAAAGCTGACTACAGCAGGCACCTCACCGTTAATATTCACATCTAGATTGTTGACAGGTAGTGAGACATTATCTGGAAATCTACTGCCTGCTGCCAAGTGCAGTTGTCAGGTCAGGTCTAATGAAAACTGATTTCAAAGAGCATCTCACCTTTGATATTTACATTTGCAATGTGCTCAAGAAGAAGTTTGATAGTATCTGTGTTCTCCCTTCCTGCTGCAAAATGAAGTGCTGTCTTCTCTTCTTGGTCTGCAGAAACAGTTGTCAGGTCTGTCATGGCTGGTCACTGCAGCCACCTCACCTTTGACATTCACATCTGCATTGTATTCAAGAAGAAGTTTGACTGTCATTGAGTCCTGATTCTCAAATGCAAGATGGAGTGCTGTCTTCCCATCATTGTCTATGGTTACAGTGTCAGGTTCAGCATAGCTAGTTTTCTCCAGCCACCTCACCTTTGACATTCACATCCACATTGTGCTCAAGAAGAAGTTCAACAATACTTTGATCCCATCTCTGCACTGCAAGATGGAGTGCTGTCTTCCCATCATTGTCTATGGTTACAGTGTCAGGTTTGGCATAGCTAGTTTTCTCTAGCCACCTCACCTTTGACATTCACATCCACATTGTGCTCAAGAAGAAGTTGGACAATACTCATATACCATCTCTGCACTGCAAGATGGAGTGCTGTCTTCCCATCATTGTCTATGGTTACAGTGTCAGGTTTGGCATAGCTAGTTTTCTCCAGCCACCTCACCTTTGACATTCACATCCACATTGTGCACAAGAAGAAGTCGGATAATACTTGTATTCCATCTCTGCACTGCAACATGGAGTGCTGTTTTCCCATCTTTGCCTGCAGCAATAGTGTCAGCTCTGATTAGAACTGGTTGCTTCAAACACCTTGCCTTTTACATGTACATCTGCTTTATGCTCAAGAAGGAGTTTGACACTGTCTGTATTCCTCCTTTCTGCTGCAAAATGAAGTGCTGTCTTCTCTTCTTGGTCTGCAGAAACAGTTGTCAGGTCTGTCATGGCTGGTCACTGCAGCCACCTCACCTTTGACATTCACTTCTACATTGTATTCAAGGAGAAGTTTGACAGTTTTTGAGTTCCCATTCTCTGATGCAAGATGGAGTGCTGTCTTCCCATCATTGTCTATGGTTACAGTGTCAGGTTCAGCATAGCTAGTTTTCTCTAGCCACCTCACCTTTGACATTCACATCCACATTGTGCTCAAGAAGAAGTTCAACAATACTTGTATTCCATCTCTGCACTGCAACATGGAGTGCTGTTTTCCCATCTTTGCCTGCAGCAATAGTGTCAGCTCTGATTAGAACTGGTTGCTTCAAACACCTTGCCTTTTACATGTACATCTGCTTTGTGATCAAGAAGGAGTTTGACACTGTCTGTATTCCTCCTTTCTGCTGCAAAATGCAGTGCTGTCTTCTCTTCTTGGTCTGCAGAAACAGTTGTCAGGTCTGTCATAGCTGGTCACTGCAGCCACCTCACCTTTGACATTCACATCTGCATTGTATTCAAGAAGAAGTTTGACAATCTCTGAGTCCCCATTCTCTGATGCAAGATGGAGTGCTGTCTTCCCATCATTGTCTATGGTTACAGTGTCAGGTTTGGCATAGCTAGTTTTCTCCAGCCACCTCACCTTTGACATTCACATTCACATTGTGCTCAAGAAGAAGTTGGATAACACTTGTATTCCAGCTCTGCACTGCAACATGGAGTGCTGTTTTCCTATCTTTGTCTGCAGCAATAGTGTCAGCCCTGATTAGAACTGGTTGCTTCAAACACCTTGCCTTCTACATCTGCTTTGTGCTCAAGAAGAAGTTGGACAATACTTTGATGCCATCTCTGTACTGCAACATGGAGTGCTGTTTTCCCATCTTTGTCTGCAGCAACAGTATCAGCTCTGATTAGAACTGGTTGCTTCAAACACCTTGCCTTTTACATCTACATCTGCTTTGTGCTCAAGAAGAAGTTTGACAGTATCTGTGTTCCCCCTTTCTTCTGCAAAATGCAGTACTGTCTTCTCATCATTGTCTATGGTTACAGTGTCAGGTCTGTCACAACTGGTTTGTGCAGCCACCTTCACCTTCAACATTCACATCTGCATTGTATTCAAGAAGAAGTTTGACAGTCTTTGAGTCCCCATTCTCTGATGCAAGATGGAGTGCTGTCTTCCCATCATTGTCTATGGTTACAGTGTCAGGTTCAGCATAGCTAGTTTTCTCTAGCCACCTCACCATTGACATTCACATCCACATTGTGCTCAAGAAGAAGTTCAACAATACTTTGATCCCATCTCTGCACTGCAACATGGAGTGCTGTTTTCCCATCTTTGCCTGCAGCAATAGTGTCAGCTCTGATTAGAACTGGTTGCTTCAAATACCTTGCCTTTTACATCTACATCTGCTTTGTGCTCAAGAAGAAGTTTGACAGTCTTTGAGTTCCCATTCTTTGATGCAAGATGGAGTGCTGTCTTCCCATCATTGTCTATGGTTACAGTGTCAGGTCTGTCACAACTGGTTTGTGCAGCCACCTCACCTTCAACATTCACATCTGCATTGTATTCAAGAAGAAGTTTGACAGTCTTTGAGTCCCCATTCTCTGATGCAAGATGGAGTGCTGTCTTCCCATCATTGTCTATGGTTACAGTGTCAGGTCTGTCACAACTGGTTTGTGCAGCCACCTCACCTTCAACATTCACATCTGCATTGTATTCAAGAAGAAGTTTGACAGTCTTTGAGTTCCCATTCTCTGATGCAAGATGGAGTGCTGTCTTCCCATCATTGTCTATGATTACAGTGTCAGGTTCAGCATAGCTAGTTTTCTCCAGCCACCTCACCTTTGACATTCACATCCACATTGTGCTCAAGAAGAAGTTCAACAATACTTGTATTCCATCTCTGCACTGCAAAATGGAGTGCTGTTTTCCCATCTTTGTCTGCAGCACTAGTGTCAGCTCTGATTAGAACTGGTTGCTTTGAAGACCTTGCCTTTGACATGTACATCTGCTTTATGCTCAAGAAGAAGTTTGACAGTCTTTAAGTTCCCATTCTGTGATGCAAGATGGAGTGCTGTCTTCCCATCATTGTCTATGGTTACAGTGTCAGGTTCAGCATAGCTAGTTTTCTCCAGCCACCTCACCTTTAACATTCACATCCACATTGTGCTCAAGAAGAGGTTGGACAATACTTTGATCCCATCTCTGCATTGCAACATGGAGTGCTGTTTTCCCATCTTTGTCTGCAGCAATAGTGTCAGCTCTGATTAGAACTGGTTGCTTCAAACACCTTGCCTTTTACATCTACATCTGCTTTGTGCTCAAGAAGAAGTTTGACAGTATCTGTGTTCCCCCTTTCTGCTGCAAAATGCAGTGCTGTCTTCTCATCATTGTCTATGGTACAATGTCAGATCTGTCACAACTAGTTTGTGCAGTCACCTCACCTTTGACATTCACATCTGCATTATGCTTCAAAAGATGTTGAACAAGACTTGCATTCCATCTCTGTGCTGCAAAATGAACTGCTCCCTTCTCATCTTTGTCTATGGCAACAGTGTCAGCTTTGTCACAACTAGTTTCTGCAGCTACCTCACCTTTGACACTCACATCTGCATTTTGCTCAGGAAGAAGTTTGACATTGTTTGAGTCCTCATATTGTGATGCAAGTTGGAGTGCTGCCTTCTCATCTTGCAGAGACAATGTCAGGTATGGTTCCAAACTAGTTCCAGTGAATCAACTCACATCTAGCATACTTGTTGAGGAAAGATTTGCTCTTATGTTCTGCAAAACGGAGTGTTGCATCTTCATCTACAGGAACAGTACTCACATTATCAGAACTGATTTGAGCAGGCAACTCACATTCACCATCATCTGCATTTTGCTTGAAAGTACCAAGATTTTCACTCTTTACTGCACCTGTCTTCTCAGCCTTCTTTACCGAGTCCATCCTCCTGCCAAAAATGCCTGAAATGGGAGTTATATTAGAGGACATACTGTCCGAGCCAGATATGGGATGAATAGAGGACAGTTATAGTGTTGCGAGTGCTTTGCGTAGTGGTGAGAGTACAAAGGGCAGATGTTGACAGCTGTGGATGAATCGCAACCGTCACTTTGTCAGTTCACACTGGCACGTGCCGGAGCGCGGAATCCATGCCTGGTACACAGAAAGAAAGGTGTACCAAATAAGGAAAATTTTAGTGGAGTGCCCGGCCCGGTGATGTCCGGGCTTGGAGGGCTGTGGTGGGTTCGCGAACCCAGGCATCAGTGATTCTAGACGGACTGAACGCCTTCGACTGTCTAATTCCGTCAGCTCCATGCGCTCCATTGTCAATGACGGCGCTCCGTCTTCCGCGACAGCCAACCTCACGTTTCCGCGTGCATCGCGTATTCACTCCTCTCGCAGAAGGGTTTGTTGAGTTTCTCTTTGCATTTGCGGATACCGCCGGTCTCATCCATCATTCATCAGAATTGCCACGATATTGCTGTATGCTATGGTCACCCAATCGTTGCAGCAGGAACATTAACACTTATTTCGAACAGAAGCAGATTGTGAGTTACCCCCTTATTTCAATCAAAGGTAGATCATGGAGAGACTCTGATTTCTGGTGACGATACGACTCATACGCAAGATGCTCAGGACGCGGTGACGAGATGGTTGCTGACTGTTACTCAATCTTCCTTTTGATCAATACGTACTCCCCAAACCAAATGCGGACTCCACAGCCTGACATCCCACAAAACCTTATGTCTATGTTTGCCAAATCAATGCACTATCACCGCACTCTCGATGAGACTCAGGCTGTTTCGGCATTTCCGACAATTTCGCAGTATACATCCATCGATCGTGATCGTTGGAGCTGGAAGCAGGTGTATCACCAATAGGTAGACCGGAGGCCTACTCGACTTCAGCGTTGAATTCAAAGTTTTCCCTTTGCCGACAAGAAGTCATCCTTTCGTAGCACGAAGCGTAGAAGCGTCATTTAGATATGAATTATGCAAACAATCTGATCACAGATTGTTCTAGGTTCAAGGAGGTCGATATTCATTAGCCCGGCTGCGAAGTTGCGAAGGAAGTGGCTGGTGGTGCGTGAGGGGGTAGAAGTATAAAATAAGTGAGAAACTTAGATGGATGACGGGGCCGCGATGTTTGGATGTCTTTCATACAAATTCTGTCGTTACACTGGGCATGCAGGTACGAGTAGCCTATATAGCTTACAGGGTGGCGCGGCTGTCCGTTTTCTTCATCCTTTGATTGTATCTGCAAACCTAAGGGAACACGAGAGCAGTCTGATGGACAACAATTGAGGGCGGTACGTTGACAAGACGTGTAGCCAAGTAGGTAGTGTCACATTTATACATGTATATGTATATGTATCTTGCAGCGCGCATATATGCGCCTATAATTATAAGGGAATGTTGATAGAGTTCATTTGACTTTGGTCGTGGATCTAGATTGTATACATGAGAACATTAACAGGATGAAGAAACCTACAAACAAAAGAAACACCTACCAATCAATAAGTATCCTTGTTGAATCTCCTCACTTCGTCCTGGCAACCCCGACTTCCAATCATAGGAGAGGGAGATATTGAGTTTGATTCTCGTTCTGGTCATTGAAGAAAGCTATAGGAGGAATTTTGATTGAGTATGGATGAGTTATATGTAAGAAACGTACCTAACTGTGTAGACGCATGCGGATCGTCGCACCCAAGAGGACAAAAGAAGTTGATGCTTTCTATAATCCTTACGTTGTGACTGCCGTAAAGCACTTGTCGATACTTCGGATCTGAGCTCGGTCTGAATCTCATGAGACTCGGACTGGAGAACTGAGATCTATTGAACTTTTCCATAGTAGATGTGTCGTGGCATCTAATTTCCGTTTCCGATTATTCGACCCAGCATGCTATCGTAATTGTGAGAAGAGATGTCGTCAGTCCTCAAATATTGTACTTCAAAAGCCGCAGCCTGCAATTAGTCAGAAATGAAAGAGTACAATTACTGCCAAGTCGGACACGTGCCATCGTTGTCACCACCCTGCTGGTTGAAGCTCGTTCTATAAGTAGCCATCACATGCTTACTCACCATCCGCCAATGACCCCATCGTACATACAAATGGCTCAATCAAACAGTACTCACGCTACCTGTACGCAGTCTTATATCGATGATGTCTGGGCTGCAACGCAATGCAGGAGCGGTTAGACTCGCCCTCGTATCCCCATAACCTTCCTAAATCTCCAGATCCAATGCGCTCCACTAGATGCCGATATTAGCACTGTACAAAGACTGTTAGACGCATGACCCCAAGTGGATCCGAGATGGTGAGGATACACAGCACATACATTCAGGCGGGTGATTCGAACCGGCTGAATAGCTGTTCGTTGTGTGAATCGCCGAGATCGGAAATATGCTGTGGTACATATTCCGTTTCAGATGAATAATCACAGCCGAACAAAACGACAGATGGGAAAAACTGAAATTGCTCATGATCAGACCGGAGAGATGATGCCAGGAAGATGGATAAAAGGAGCTAATGAATCCCAGGGTTGTAATGGAGCCAACACTAGTACGTACGGAGCTGGCCCTAGAAACTTTCAAAAAGAGTTGAAACGTCTTCTGGTTGACGTTAAAACCCGTCAAGTAAGGATCTTCAACCCACCTCTCGCTCGGTTCTAGTGCATTACTATGGACAAATCGAGCGACAAAGCTCCCAGCCAGCAGGCTCACCTTACCATTGCCGCTTTTGATTTTGTTGAGGAAAAAGTGCATGAGACGTCATATTGGGGAACACAGTCGCCATTGAAGAGATCAGACACTGTCAGTCGCAGGGCGGAGAAAGTCCAGTGCAATGCCTATACATTGAGAGACGGCGGGAGATGGATGAAAATGAACCTCTTTCGACATTCGCACGAATATCGGTGCTTGAGTGCGACGATGCCCGAGGGTGTGAAGGTGAGGTCGAGGTCAAAGAGAAGTACTAGAGATTGAAGATCCTCAGGAGGACCCACCGAAAAAGGTGTCGCTTGATTACGTTGGGGACAGCGTCGGGAATAACAAGATGGCACAAGAGTTGCCTGTGATGGTCCCGACTGTCTCGGTTCTTTGTCGAGCGACCGATCCTAAAAAGTTATCACCGCTCCCACTCGCCAATCCGAAACGTTTCTTGATTACCCTCTCATTGAAAAGCGAGATACATACACGGTACGGCTATGAAATTTACATTAGAAAGATGGGAATGTCAGGAGGAGACGCGGGAAGATAATGTGTCTATGGGCTAGGGAAGGATAAGCGTTTCGGATGCAGTCATAAAATGGAGATTATACCTTCCAACACTCCATCACCATCACGCTGTGCTGAATTCCAACGAGATAATTCCCATCATGGCCAAAAATGGGCAATGGGAGTAATCTAATGGACAATCATCGGTGAACTACTCGCTAGGAATTCCTCTATAAATCATTCAGACAGGAAATGGTAGATCTCAGTGTCAAAGGTCGCGCTTCAGTGGAAAATGTGAAGAGTGCTTCAGCTCGAAGAAGGACACAGTGGAGGGGATGGAAGGGACGATGATGGGTGATTCAAGCTTATTCAGATACAAGGAGCGAGCTTTGCGTCGGCATAGGACTCCCTCTTGGCGGTCTAGTGAGATTGAGACTGCAAGTATCGCTGGACAAATGTAGAACTACCCACAGGCCCGGTTGGTTTTGAATGACGTCTTCTTTTATGTAAAATCGTGACAGGAGGTTGGCAAGTTTACGTCATATCCGTGTAAAATAAATCTCCCACATCGGTCGCACACGCTGGACGTGTCAAAGTATTTGTTCAAGCTAAGTAGGGGTCTGCTATTGTGGAACGGCTTGTGTACGCTTGTGGGGTTGCAGACATTGGGCGATGGAAGGGAACTTTCCAGATTGGAGTTGGGCTTACACTAAACCCGGGTTGAAGGAAAATTAGTGAAATTTAAACATCAACCCAAGACAAAGGTTTTTGTCACGATCTTGTAGTTGTAACGCTGAATTTGTCGTGTACAATCTAATCAAACTTTCGTTATCTCTTTTGTCTATGGAAACCATCCATGACACGTCCTGTCAAGAAAAAGTGTGAAGAGGCTTTTTTCGGTGAAGATGGAGTCATGTATGATTGAGAACAGATGCCTTTCAATGCTTCTTCTCCCTCATTTTTTTAGATTTTGAACGGCCTCTGCCGGAAGGAAACACGAATTTGAGATAAGATTGGTTGAATGTGACAATCAATGACCAAGTTTGTGGCCCACTCCCAGTCACTGGGCACTACCCATTGTTTGCTCTAAACTTCTCATTTTTGTCCCATTTACCTAGCCCAATCCGGAAAGGCCCTTATATTCCAGACAAAAATTTGGGAGTCCACGTTCTTTGGCAACATACTTTAGGCATGTGATCGAAGAGTATGGGAGACTTTGCACTTGGCCCGGCTTGGTAATTTGCTGACCCTTCATGGTGATCTCCTTATTTGACTTGAACTGTTCTTCAACCGTAATTCGCATTGGACATCTGAAGATAGCCAATGAGCTGCTTGAAAAGCATCGTCAAGGCAATGCTGCCTTATTCGGTCAGTCCTTCTGTAGCCAATCAAACATCACCAGAAATATGTTGAACCCGAGAATGATTCACTGGTAGTTATTTTGTTTTCTTTTATTTTTTCTACATTTATATTTATTTTCGCTAAGTTGCGCCACCACGACGCAACCCTCTTTATTTGTTCTTTACTTACAAACTTTATTTTCGAGTATGAAAACTTACTATATACAGAACACCCCTCAGTCGTTTCACGTGCTGTGTCGTGACTCTGAAGGGTGCGTACTATTACGTATCATTCTATTTACAGCTTACTTAAACGACCCTGTAGACTTACTTTATATATCTGTCTACAGGTAATAAAAGTCGTTTCACGTACTGTGTCGTGACTCTGAGGGACTTACTTTATATATCTGTCTACAATTCTGAAGCTCTTATTGAAGAATGTGACTCTCATAGACTTAGACGAATACTAACCGTTCGAGTGATGGTCACACGCGCGAGCTGGGAAAACACACCCTCTGCAAGAATATGAGACCGTTCTGAACATTCAGCACCTGCTTGACGATGGTGGCCCATATTAAACAGTACGAAGTTGTTTTCTCTCCTAAAGCCCAAATCAAGCATAGATCTTACTTTGACAAGGAGAATTGCGTCATGTACCATTTTAACAGCAGCTTTTGGCATGCATTGTCCAAGTGGTTATGAACCAGAACTAAACATATTCCTTAATGTAAAATCCAAGTGTTCAAGCTGCCGTGAAATGCAGTTATTGTTAATATAGAACGTCAGATAAACGTCTCAGAGCAAGTGGTAAGCGACTATATTGGAAGTATCTACTTGGTTGATATAGAACGTTAGATAAACATCTAGGTAGAAGGTAATTTAGTTGATAGTAGGGAGTAGAATATGTAAACTATATACATCTCAGAGCAACCACGACATAGTGGTATGATGATATTTTGAGCCTCTTCTATGCACAGAATACTTGCCTAACAATTAGTCTTTCTTCTGCTTCTCACAGGCGAGCGTGATTCCGGAGGTAAAGCGTCGTACCATCGGCGCCATTGTTAGAGGCACAGTGGAACTTTGTGCTTATTTGCGTGCTAGTTGTACTTTCAATTTTCGGTTGTAACTGGCGGCAATGGCGGCGGCGGCGATGCTACCCGTCTTGGAAACCCTGATGTACGGAGCTTCGCCATACTGATCGGGGGAGTGATAGATCCCGCATGTATTTGGCTCCTCCGACATCAACACCCTTTCGATATCGACGTCACACTGTCTTCAGACTCAGACCAGGAATGGTGTGCCATCTACTGCCACTCTGCCCCAGGAAGAAGAAAGGGTGGACCCGTGACGGGAGATGATACAACGGATGAGCGAACGAATACAATACCGGCTCGGACTTTCTGGTACTTGGGTTGATGACGAACCACATTCTGACTTCCTGACTACTCCTCTCCCAGAGTCTAGACCTGACTATCCTCTACTATCTCGCGGAGTGTTGATCCTCTTTAAGAGTTTTTGCAGCCCCCCGTATTTCATAGTAGTGAACGCGAACTGTTTTTGTATGACAAGCTTCACAGAGATACCGGCAGCAGCACAAATACAGTGACCAAATGATGTAGCCAGTGCTTATCAGATGGCCAGGAAGATTTTCCTGCGGCTTCGTTTCCATGTGCGCATGCCATGATCACATGAAGATCACCACTCGGTCAGACGGAAATTCTTCTGCAAATTCACAAGAGTACATAATTACACCCGTTATCTCTGAAGACAATGGTGATTCGTAAGATCCGATATTCCCAACTTATGTCGGAGTAAGACTCTGATTACGCATAATTTGAGTGAACATCTGAGCTGCTGCTTGCCCCACGGCCAGGGTTCCAAACTGAGGGAATTCCATCAGTCGATATTTACGTCATAGGTTTGAGTGGCAAAGACGAACCGTGTAAGCAGGAACCTCGTGCCCGGCTCCAAAGACACGCATATAAGAGAAAGTTCCTGCATTCTTGTAAATGCCAGCCACTTGGCCGTTGACGGTGTAATTGGTAAATTGCTGTTGTTGGTACAAAGAGGTAAATTTCGTCTGCAGCGCATCGACCTATTGCCATGTATTGAGTACAACAGGCTATGCGTAACGCTGGGAGGGCAGGCTTACCATCGCCTCAACGCCGTGAAAGTTGCAAATGTAATCCTGTCGTGAAAGATTAATATCGATTCAATTTGATTGTAGTATTCGACTTACAGCATCTCCATCATAGACAATGACCCTGACCTATGAGATAGTCAATTTTGATTCGAATTGCATAGGTGGCCAGGACGTACTCCTGCATCGATGACAGTCTCCAAGTTAGGTCTTGAATTCCTCATCCAATCACCTGACACTAAGGTTCATACTGTGCTCATAAGGCCGAGACTATAACACCAGACAAACCTGTGGAAGCAAAATTGTTGTATACATTCATGTTTGTCTGTTGCCATGAGACTTCCGCTCCGATTTGAGTTCTAACTGATGCGAGGTAACGGCTAAAGTCGGGAGGGTATGGATCAGGATTGGCTGTGAGGACATAGTAAACCTTTTTCAAGATACGAAGTTAGAAGAACACGCAGAACTAGAACTTCAGGCGGGTCTGGCATTACGTACATCCCAGTTTCCAGCCAAAGGGTCGAGAATGTTATTATTACAGAAGCTTTGAGCTCCTGAGCAAACTGCATTCGAACCACCGTTATTACAATTCGTGATCTGAGGAAAGGATGGTTCAGAAAACTTTCAAGTCAATGACATAAAGGTTATTTCACCTGTGCGCGACAGCCACCGCTAGAAGTCCAGTAGTGTTAGCGCGAGAGATGATCGAGGACGAGACGAGGGGATGATAGGGATTTGACGCAGCGTAGGTGATATATCCAGGATATTGATTCAAAGGATCCTGGACATATAAATCATCAAAGAGAGTAGGACTGCGTGCAAGGAAAGAAATCACCGTCAATCCGTTACCAATGCCGAGGACCTTGAGATTCAATTTCGAGCCCAGAACAGTGCCAGCATCAATGGCTTCATTTTGGCTGAGGAAATACCTAAAGCACATGATGGCTCGAATTGTTTCAAAATCAACTGGCAGTAGACAATACTCACGCTGCGAAAGTAGGTCCATAATGTCCGCCATAACTAGAAAACTTGTCGTCGGCCTATGACACTAGGCAGTGTAAAGACATCTTACGATTCAGTCCAGATCGCCAAATCGTTTGCCAAGAATTTGGAGAACCTCGTGTCTTTAAAGAAAATTTGTAAAAAGCTCCACACATCAGCTGCAGCTTCCTGGGATGTTCCGACTTTCATATCGCCGTGCGAGAAACCCACTCCGACTGGTTGATCAATGAAGAGAAGATTCGCTTCATTATTCCAGGAAAACGGATTCAAGGAGACGGTAGAACTATCGTTCTTAATGCGACAAGGGCCGAGTTCTTGGAAGAGACCAAACATACTTGAACTTCCCGGCTACAGATGCATACAACTAGTATATAATGATGACTGCATATCCAAGGATTGACGTACCCCTCCGTTGAACCATAAAGCCAAGGGAGCTTTATCAGAGTTATTGCGCGCCGCGAAGAACCAGAACCTGTGTTAAGAAGTTGAAATTTTTAGTCACTCGAGTGAATCGATCATAGAACATACCAGATACTCTCATTAGCAGTGAGATCACCATATCCAGAAGCCTGGTAGACTCCTGGCGTGGTTTCTAGAACTTGATTGAGAGACAAGTCTGTCGTAGGACGAGAGATGATCAATTACCACAAACACCGGAATTCTCAGTCACGCGAAGTGCTCCCGGAGTTGTAGCGGCAGTGGAGGCTTGTTCTAAAACCTGAGGCTTCAGACTGGAAGGTTTTGGTACACCGCCCAGAACGCCGTCAACAAGTGGGACCTGGCCGCCGATGACTCCAATTACAGGAAAGGCGGCAAGAAAGCGCAGGGTATGCAAAAGCATGGTGGTGGGTCAATCATTAACCCGGCTATTCCACGTCTTTTAAAGCAGCCAAGAATCCAATTTTGTAGACGGATGCATCGCCCGTACCTTTATGCGATAGGTAGTCGCAGGAACTCATTGATTCAATCCAAGCTGCCGATACAGGAGAAGGCTTGTTCCAGATGAACTTCACAAAAATAGCAGCACGAAGACAGGATAAACAATATTTCTTGTGCGCATACGGACAATTACGACTGACTGAGACACATGGAACCGATAGCGGAAGATTCAGACGGAACATTCACCCATGAGAACAATCATCCTAGAATGGCATAAGTATAGCTCCAATTCATCGCACCGAGCAAAGGTATTGATAGGAAAATGGATTTAAAATTTTTTTGACCAAAATTAGGCAGAGCAATGTAGGTTCCGATTCAGAATCAGAAGACATATCCAGAGTGGGTTGGAGAGCTAGTGGTCATGTTATCAGAGTTGGACTCCGGACTCTGAGTATTGAATTAGCTTCATATTTGGCAAACAGATCAAAATAAGCCTGCATAAAAATATCCTTTTGCTGTTGACGATCCGTGAGGCTAGCATGGTAAGAAAGCACCAGAGAAGTGAGGTAATGTCATGGTGTTATCACACAGTTGGCCTTGACGGCAATGCTAAGAATTGTCAAAAACTGATAGTCAACTGGTGGAGGGGAATTATCCTTTCTAAGTCGATTCGATTGAGCAAAACAAAAATACCACTGAACCCTGGTCCGAATCGAGGGTTGCACCAGCTTTGGATTACCCTATTGTTGCCATACGGCTGTAGATGGACCGTGACAGTTGGGATAATGACACCATGCGGACACTACTTCGAATTCTTGTACGAACATCAAACTGCGGTACAACTGCGGACACATAAGGTCGAGAGATATATTCCACTGGTCCAGGAGCTACCGCTTCCCTTCACAAACTTTGCCATGATCAAAAGGACTTGAGAATGGTTAGGATACAAGTGCATTTATCTCACTTAGGTTGTCAATCTGTCGTTCGATTGTCGCAGTGGGCGCAGAGTTACGCAAATAAGAGAACAAAATAGATGCAAACAAGATCTCGTTACTTACGTAAGAGAGACAGTTGGGGATTCCTTCTCTTCGTTCACGCAGACAGACTGTGATCGATCATGCCCCATAAACGCGCAAAATTTTCTGTTAGGCAGAATGAAAGGAAGCAGAGGTATCTATATTGGTTTTTGTCCCTCCGACTCATGTTTAATTTTGTCCAAGGGAAGACAATATGGCACAATAGAAGGGTCTTCAAGTAACGAACCCATTCCAAAAGCCGTTGCCCGTGTTTTGAATGCAGGAACAATCAGGGAGCAATATAAATCAAAGAAGAGGAAACTCGAGGATGACAGCGATCAAAAACAAGACGGTAAACGTAGAAAACGGGATAAAGATACAAGTGATTCGAAAAGCAAGAGGAAGGAGGCCCGGGTCACTTCGAAACTCGTCATCAAACCAGGGGAATCGATCCAGCATTTTAATCGGTATGTGCTTTTACATCGATGATCATGGGCCAGCTGAATACCGACCACTAATACTTCCAGACGAGTCGAAGATGACATGCGGCCGCTTGTAAAAGCTGCCGTTCAATCTTCGAATACTACGGTTCGCAGCGTAGCCAAGGCGGACAAGGAGGCAAAACTCGCGAAGAATGCGCATATTTCTAAGGATGATGAGAAAAGATCGAACAAGACGACCTCGAAACATCCCCCTACTCTAGTCGCTAATCCCGACAAGCATGCCAATAAAGCCAAAGAGTTTCTCACACATTCCTCCTGTGCTCCGCGACGACTAAATGACATCGCTCAAGCTCCACCTGAGTTCAAACGACTTCCTCGCGGTGCCGTTGCTTCAGACCACGGGTTGGGAGGAAAACGTGATGGTGTACTCTCGATGGCGCAAAAACAATTGATGGAGACGGAGAGGGAGAAAGCTATCGCGAGATACAGGGAGATGAAGAACCAGCGGAATAAGACACATGCGGAGGTCTGAAATGGTCTGAAAATTCGATTGAACAGAGCAAATTGTTGTCGACTCAGGACTTCTCAACGATTTGTGATTAATCGTTTCTGATCGCCGGTCGACTTCCATGAAACTGACCAGTCTTTCTTGACAGAAGATATGACTATGCCAGAGTCCGGTCCCATCATTTCCTCGCTCCCTTAGTGGTACAGGAACTGATCTGGTCAGTTGTCATATGCATAGGTCCATCCACCTACAGTCGTCCTCGTGGCAGGCTTTCAATACTGTGGGTGCTTTGTGCAATGTCGTCAGGAACATACTTCAATTCCTCTGTCGATGACCATTCTCGTGGTACACTATTCTTTCACTTTCTTCTTAAGACTCAACAATATCCTTCCAATCGAATATCAAGGACGTATCGAGATTTCCCTGCGATCTTGTCGTGCACGGGGAGTGCCGAGGGTCCTTTACGATGTTTTGTCGTCAAAACGTGACTCACATTATTTCGGAACCTTCATCTCAGACCAGGGATTGTTCTCCGTAACCATAACGATATGACCCTCGCCTTGCTTCCGTCTGATCTCAACTTCGGGATATTTATGATTGAATTCAAAAGTCGCTGTTCGTTTCCTGGGGCCATGTCCATTTTAGATAGTCTGTGGCATCTAAATTTACCACCTGATTAGCTTATCATCACAACTATAAGAGTTCGTCCTCACCCAGGGTATCCTTTTCGGCCTCGGTGTTGGCCTGCTGTGCGCCTTCCATTCCTTCAACTGCAGCAACATCCAATTCAATCCTCTCCACAGGTTCTATCCCTCCCCATCGAGTACCGCAACTTACTTCAAGAAGTACCGAGCAACTGCATTAGGAATCGTAGCGGCCGGGTCTAGCATTGGTTCGTTCCATTGGTCAACTCTAATTTCGACGCTAAACTACATCAGGCGGCGTGGTCTACTCGATAATGCAGTATGTTGCGTCATGGCGACGCTGTGTGTGAGGAATCATTCGTCTACAAAACGAACAGATTGTTGCATATCACTCAAAACCTTCTCCGATACCAAATACATTCTCCTCGCTATTGGATCCTGTCTAGTGGCCCTCGGTAGTTTCCAAATCCAGATCACTATACATCAAGAAACACGCGCTGACCTCATCCGCGACCATACTTACTAGGCCTATTCATTCCATTCATGTACATTGTGGAGTATGCTCAACACCTCTCGATCTCATCCCAAAAAGCCTTCTACGTCCTCGCCGTTCTGAACGCAGGTGGTGTCTTTGGGCGCATCGCACCCGCATACCTCTCCGATTCCCTAGGCCGCTTCAACCTCCTCACGCCGTCCGCATTCTTCTCTGGACTTTCCTGTCTGGTTTTTTGGATATTCACGCGGAATCTGGCGGGACTAATGGTATTCGCCGCGGTGTACGGAATAGGAATAAAATTGCAAGTATTGGTAATCTGTATCAAATAAGGAAATAGAGGTGTAGAATCCTCTCTTAACATTTATGATCGTATTTTAACCTGAGAATCTTGCCGAGGTAGCCTACCTCATGGACTCCGGCTGCCAGTATCATCAATATCTTTCCCTTCTTTGGCTGGATTCCTAGGCCGATGCCATGGAAAATCCGTGCACAATCAATACTGGAAGCAGAATGAAGTATTGTACGAGAAACTCGTTAATAAAGCCAGCACTGGCAAGGCGTCCGACATGAATACGTATGTCCTGTGCCACAAAGAAATCGAACATTTTCCGAATCGACTGCTCTCTTTGCAAAACAAGATCAACTCTGAGGAAAAAATCAACGCCGCCTGGTGAGACAGTTTGCCGTGGTACGTATATTCTTCTGACTAAATAAACAAGCTCAGCTAATTTGGTGAGGCAGCCGTTGAAACGGTCATAGGGTTTTATATATTTTTCAATTTTCTTCTGAATCCCTGTTGGACTACAGTTTCTCCCGAGACATTCGTCCTTTGTATTCGTTATCCCGACTGGATTGTTACAGCTCAAAGAGAAATTGAATATCGTAGTAGGAGTTAACCGCTTACCGACTTTGAAGGATCGTCTTTTCCTTCCCTCCCCACGTTGAGGCAATTCTTGGTCGTACGCTCTTTGATTGCATTCAAATTTTCTGCTTAACTTCGCAATGACATCTTTCGCGAGACCCTCCGATGACGCCTTGCAGACACGAAAAATGTTCCCACTAATTTCCCAAAACTGACATGGAAATCTAGCTGAATTTGGCACACCCCACTCATCCATTGCTGACGTGATTAGAATACTCTATTGCAAGGGACAGTATCATATTTGCTGTTATATGGTGGGCAAAACTGTCTGGTGACAAGTCAATAATCAAATCGTTCTTGATAGGGTAATTGAACATGACCGAAATAACTCCAAGGACCATGACCGATTCATGCCCGAACGGTTCCTCGACTCAGAGGGCAGGCTCAAGCTAAGTTACAAGGCAAAGTGCCTTTGGTCTTGATCAACGATGTTGCTACTATTCCAATGTAACGCTTGGCTCGATAGCATGCTCAGGCAGTCCATGTGCAGAGCGATTGCTATGGATAAATCTAGCCACTCTACTCTGGACTTTCAATATTCGTCCATCCAATAGATCGACCCAAAAACCTACTTACCAGTTTCACTACGATGACAAAATGCAGCCAATAGACATAGTCTCGAACAGAATATTGGTACTGATAGACTTCCCGACCCAGCTCTCAACTGTGCCCCTGAAGTTTCCGGCTATCTTTGAACCGCAGCGAGTGAAGGTTGCGAAGAGGATGTGGAAAGGACCTTAACACACTCATACTTGCCAAGGACAGTCAGATTGCGTGCACACTTGACCTGTTTCCTCAAATTTACATATGCTCCTATCATTACCGATTACAACTTACTGTAAATCAGAGAAGATCAACAGAACCAGATTGACCCCGAGCAGTACTCTGGTATTGTATAACATTCGAAGTTAATCATTATCCGAACTTTCCACTTAACATGTTTGAAGTTGTAGTCTTCGCAATAGTCGAATAAAACTTGCTCAGGGTAGAACGCGTAATGCAGAAGACGTAGCTCGAGCGTTGCATCAGTCAGTGCATCATCCCAATAAAGGATATCGAAAGACACAAATTCAGTGAACAACCACTGAACACAACCAAACGTATTGGGAACGCAAGAATCAACATAATACCCAGGCAGGGAAAGTGAAAAACGCGCACTGAATACCATTTGATAGGTGGGATATCGATGGGGTATGTGTACTACTACTACTAACAAGTCGAAACGACTAGGTACGTAACCGGAGTGAGAGTGAGGGGTTTCTAGAATGTTTCCTCCTCGTCGATAGGACCTGCTGCATCGGGCACCTCAAATCCCTCCTGTGTGAAACGTTAGCATCGCTCGGGTGAGAAGGGGCACGAAAAGAAAAACAGGACGAACCTCTGTAGAATAGAGAATAGCCTGAATCTTCCTCAGTGTCTCGTCGTCCTTCCCCTCAGCCTCACGTGCCTCTAACTGTTGCTGTACCAGAATCTCAATCTCGCGTAGCTATGACATCGAAAATTGGATCAGTCCACGCCAACATAGAGACACAGGAACGGTCACAGGGGACACGAGATATAATGAACACGAAGACCGACCTTTTCAAAATAAAAATCCCTCTCCTTCTCCAATCCCTCCAGATGTCCCGATAACTCCTTAACCTGTCCCTGCAACAATTGCACAGTCTCATTGCTCGCCGCTGATCCACTCCGATGGCCCCCCACCGGCGTCTTCCCTCCCGCTCTCCCTCCTACTCCCATTCCCCCGAGACTGAGGTTGCCTGAAGATCCACTGCGCCCCGTAGCGAGCGGCGCGATGGTTGCGGGTGAATCGACGACAGCGCCCTCGCGCCGCCCGACAGCATCGTACCCCTGTCCACCATAGTTGGCATCCCAGAATCGTTTCATCCATTGCAGGAATTCGAGGTTGTCTCTGGTGGTGTGGTGAGGTGATGTGAAGTATAAGATGAGATGTGAGGGGAGAGAAGGTGAACGTACTGCATTTTGCATTTGACGAGCTTTTCTACCGGTATCGGCTGTTCACCAAGCGGGTTACGAGTGATAAGTACAAAACAGATGGACGTAGCGCAGAGATAGAAGAAAAGATGATGGAGAGCACGAAATGCAAAATGCAAAACGCAAAACGCACTTTGTCAATCTTCTTCGCCTTGAATATATTCTGCATAATTTTGAAGTTCGCAATGTACTCATACTCATGCTTCGCATTCATCTTGACCCTCTTCATCGGCACGTCGCCTGCAAATGATGCAAATTCCATCCATTCCTTTTCAATTGAACTCATCCTATCGATACAGGCAAGAACACACACCGTAAATCGAATCAATGATTTGACAATACGCGCCTCCGCTCCCACATTGCTCGACCTTTGTGTAATTGATTTGGAGGAGATCGTTAAGCCAGGCGAGGAGATCTGTTCGTGACGCCGACATCGTTTAGAAACCTGTATTGAGAAATGAGCACAGCTTTTTGTTATTGTGCGCGTGAGGAAGATGAAGGAAGAGGAAGACGCGAGACTCGGAGTCGGGTAGTGGCAAAGAACCGATTCGAAAGAAATCGTCTTATTGATAGCGGTATTATGTAATTTGTCATGTGACTCCGATTTACGCGTCGCGTCACGACCATTGCGCCAGTAAGTACAGTCTGGACTAATAGTATCAAGTTAACTCTTGATAGACAACAGGTTACTGATTCTGCCAGTGTAACAGTAGGTACTTAGCTGAACAAACAACTTCTCAGCAGAATGCACCCACTGGTGACATAACCGTAACGTACGTACGACAAGCCCCCTAAATCCCAAGACAGAAGAGGTCAGCAAATGTCTAATTTGAGGTGAGGTGAGACAAGACTGCCGTGGTTACTAGTAAATGGATAGGGGTGTGTTGATGTTGCTGGAGAATTGATACTCTGATATAAAAATATAGTGATATAGGATTCACATATCCCAGTTCAGGGTGCACAACAAAGATACAATCGCGGGTCCCAAAGGGAGTGGGTGATAAAAAATGCATCAATGCAACTCGCTCTGAAACATGACACCAATATATGTACTTGTAGTCAGGGTATCCTCCGTTGTTCGCTTTGTAGGTCTCTTACATCCATACACCAGTATCAATGATAGACGTGAGCCTGAATCATCAGTTACCACATGATTCCAGTGATTGTACTGCACAGTTTGCACTGCTGTTGTAAATATAGTTGAAGAGACCTGTTTCACGTATACAGTGACTGACCAGGTGAGCGGAATGGAGACGATAAGATTATTGTATACAGATATAGATGACACGACTATGAACAATTGGTATGAATAATAGGACTAGTAGTCTTTGGTAATAACGTTGACGATAGAATATACAAATAGTCCTTCCGATCAGTACTTACGGTAAAAATACATGCTCGATTGATGGGAGTAGTGTAGCGGGAAATTAGATGCCAATGAACAAAGGAGAGTGGCAATATGGATGGATACAGTTGGAACAGCCGTTCTTCGACGTGGAGGTCGAGGCTTGTATTAAACTCGGGCAAATAGCCTAGGGTCTATACTGAGTTTTGAGAGAAAAATGAAAAGAGAACCTGCGACAACTGTGGATCCAGAGAAGAAGATCATGCCATCAAAGGATCCGTGGCCTCGTGCGAGAAGCGCGCCAGCGGCTGGTCCTCCTCCCAAAGATCTGTAAAAGTCGTCCGTTAGCCTAAACGATCAAACCGCAGAACCGAGAAGAATTCGAAAGGGATAATGAACACTTACGGAAATGAAATCACACTATACAACACCCCCATCCGTATGCCAATCTGACTTATATCCGAGATCTGAGCCACGCACGGTGTCATGACCGATATAAACGCTCCAGAAAAAAACCCGTACACCGCGGCGAATACCATTAGTCCCGTCAGATTCCGCGTGAATATCCAAAAAACCAAACAGGAAAGGCCAGAGAAGAATGCGGACGGCGTGAGGAGGTTGAAGCGGCCTAGGGAATCGGAGAGGTATGCGGGTGCGATGCGCCCAAAGACACCACCTGCGTTCAGAACGGCGAGGACGTAGAAGGCTTTTTGGGATGAGATCGAGAGGTGTTGAGCATACTCAACAATGTAGATGAATGGAATGAATAGGCCTAGTAAGTATGGTTGCGGATGAGGTCAGCGCGTGTTTCTTTATGTGTAGTGATCTGGATTTGGAAACGTACCGAGGGCCACTAGACAGGATCCAATAGCGAGGAGAATGTACTTGGTATCGGAGAAGGTTTTGAGTGATATGCAACAATCTGTTCGTTTTGTAGACGAATGATTCCTCACACACAGCGTCGCCATGACGCAACATACTGCACTGACGAGACCTGAGATGCGGACGCCCCATCCAAATCCCACGGATACGAAAAGACGTTGAAGCATTATCGGGTAGACCACACCGCCTGATGTAGTTTAGCATCAAGATTAGAGTTGACCAATGGAACGAACCGATGCTAGACCCGGCCGCCACGATTCCTAACGCAGTTGCTCGGTACTTCTTGAAGTAAGTTGCGGTACTCGCTAGGGAGGGATAGAATCTGTGGAGAGGATTGAATTGGATGTTGCTGCAGTTGAAGGAATGGAAGACGCACAGCAGGCCAACACCGAGGCCGAAAAGGATACCCTGGGTGAGGACGAACTCGTATAGTTGTGATGATAAGCTCGTCATCATTATGGAGAATATGTATATAATAGTTCCGGCGAGCATGAGCCATATAGGCCCAAATTTGTCGAACAACCATCCAGTGGGAAAGCCCTGAAGATATCAGCTTCAAATGATAGGAGAGCATAGTAGGGTGCGTACAGAGACGAAGAAGACCCAGAGCTGAAGGGAACCGATCCACGAAATTGTAGAAGGAGGGAAATGATGAAGTTGGTGCCCGGAGTACCATGCCTGATATGTACCGAACGAACTTATGTGGCCAAACGAGGAGAAAAGAGCCAGGAAGGCCCCAAAGACAGTGAGGTAGGCTTTGAAGCCGCCTTCTGGGAATTCGTGGTGGCTCGTGGTGTCTGTCATCGAACTACTGGGGGGAGACGTTGGCTCATAAGGGGTCATCTCCACTGCCTTTAGATTTTCATTTTGAAGCGATCGAGGTTTCGAGGTTTCAATATCCACAGGAAGGGTGAAAACCGGAGTGAAGGTGACGTGAGCCTCCAAGTCGACGTCAGGCATCTAGAATGCAGACAGGCCAGGCTCGCGCTTGCCAGGCGCTTTGTGGGATCAGACGAAGTCGGGGGAAAAATACGCAATCTTCCATGACAGGGCGAGCTTAAATATGGCCTGTCAACTATCGGTGAATGGCATTTGGCAAGGAAGGCCGAAACAACTCAACAAGAGGACAGAACGCTGATTACAGCAGCACAGCAGCCTGTCAGCTCCGGGTCCGCCATTCAAGCAGGGACATCCAGATCCGGACTATAATGCAGCATAGGTGTCGCCAACACGGGGCTACTGAGGTCATCCGAAGTAATGATGCGCCCCGCACCCGCCGGGATATTCGCTAAGCACAATAATTATGACCGGACGCTTTCAACCTTTTCGGGACTTGTAAAAATGGAATATGGCACCAGTTTCTCACATGAAACCTCGGTCGCAATGTCAGACTGGGTAATCATTGAAACGTTACTAGTAGATGAATCGAATGTTGAGCGCATCTTTTTCATTCAATACTAGATGCCGAGGTCCCTTACCTCCCACGACGTGGTGTTTCTAAGAGACAGGCGAGCTGAGAGATAGGCAAGTGAAACAAGCAATCACTGTCCCAATCATACAGGCTATTTGGGCTATGACGAGGTGATTTTGTATGCGTGTGCGAGACTCTCGAATGATAAGGGCGTGTTTTTGACTTTCTGATGGAAAGTCATCATTTTGTTTATAGAGTCTGACAACGACAATAATCAGGTGGTAAATTTAGATGCCACAGACTATCTAAAATGGACATGGCCCCAAGAAACGAACAGCGACTTTTGAATTCAATCATAAATATCCCGAAGTTGAAATTAGACGGAAGCAAGGCGAGGGTCATATCGTTATGGTTACGGAAAACAATTCCTGGTCTGACATGGAGGTTCCGAAATAATGTGAGTCACAAGTTTTGACGACAAAACATCGTAAGGGACCCTCAGCACTCCCCATGCACGACAAGATCGCAGGGAAATCTCGATTAGTCCTTGATATTCGATTGGAAGGATATTGTTGAGTCTTGAGAAGAAGTGAAAGAATAGTGTGCCACGAGAATGGTCATCGACAGAGGAATTGAAGTATGTTCCTGACGACATTGCACAAAGCGCCGCACCCACAGTATTGAAAGCCTGCCACGAGGACGACTGTAGGTGGATGGACCTATGCATATGACAACTGACCAGATCAGTTCCTGTACCACTAAGGGAGCGAGGAAATGATGGGACCGGACTCTGGCATAGTCATATCTTCTGTCAAGAAAGACTGGTCAGTTTCATGGAAGTCGACCGGCGATCAGAAACGATTACTCACAAATGGTTGAGGAGTCCTGAGTCGTCAACAAGATGCTCTGTTCAATCGAATTTTCAGACCATTTCAAACCTCCGCAAGTGTCTTATTCCGCTGATTCTTCATCTCCCTGTATCTCGCGATAGCTTTCTCCCTCTCCGTCTCCATCAATTGTTTTTGCGCCATCGAGAGTACACCATCACGTTTTCCTCCAAACCCCTGGTCTGGAGCAACGGCACCGCGAGGAAGTCGTTTGAACTCAGGTGGAGCTTGAGCGATGTCGTTTAGTCGTCGCGGAGCACAGGAGGAATGTGTGAGAAACTCTTTGGCTTTATTGGCATGCTTGTCGGGATTAGCGACTAGAGTAGGGGGATGTTTTGAGGTCGTCTTCATCGATCTTTTCTCGTCATCCTTAGCAATATGCGCATTCTTCGCGAGTTTTGACTCCTTGTCCGCCTTGGCTGCGCTGCGAACCGTAGCATTCGAAGATTGAACGGCAGCTTTTACAAGCGGCCGCATGTCATCCTCGACTCGTCTGGAAGTATTAGTGGTCGGTATTCAGCTGGCCCATGATCGTCGATGTAAAAGCACGTACCGATTAAAATGCTGGATCGATTCCCCTGGTTTGATGATGAGTTTCGAAGTGACCCGGGCCTCCTTCCTCTTGCTTTTCGAATCACTTGTATCTTCATCCCGTTTTCTACGTTTACCGCCTTGTTTTTGATCGCTGTCATCCTCGAATTTCCTCTTCTTTAATTTATATTGCTCCCTGATTGTTGATGCATTCAAAACACGGGCAACGGCTTTTGGAATGGGTTCGTTACTTAAAGACCCTTTCTGTGGTGCCATATTGTCTTCCCTTGGACAAGATTAAACATAGACTGGAGAGACAAAAACCGATATAGATACCTCTGCTTCCTTTCATTCTGCCTAACAGATAATTTTGCGCGTTTATGGGGCATGATCGATCACAGTCTGTCTGCGTGAACGAAGAGAAGGAACCCCCAACTCTCTCTCTTACGTAAGTAACGAGATCTTGTTTGCATCTACTTTGTTCTCTTATTTGCGTAACTCTGCGCCCACTGCGACAATCGAACGACGGATTGACAACCTAAGTGAGATGAATGCACTTGTATCCTAACCATTTCTAAGTCTTTTTGATCATGGCAAAGTTTGTGAAGGGAAGCGGTACCTCCTGGACCAGTGGAATATATCTCTCGACCTTAGGTGTCCGCAGTTGTACCGCAGTTTGATGTTCGTACAAGAATTGGAAGTAGTGTCCGCATGGTGTCATTATCCCAACTGTCACGGTCCATCTACAGCCGTATGGCAACAATAGGTTAATCCAAAGCTAGTGCAACCCTCGATTCGGACCCAGGGTTCAGTGGTATTTTTGTTTTGCTCAATCAATCGACTGTGAAAGGATAGTTCTCCACCAGTTGACTATCAGTGTTCGAAATTGTTAACATTGCCGTCAAGGCCAGCTGTGTGATAACACCATGACATTACCTTACTTCTCTGGTGCATCCTTGCCATGCTTAGCTTCACAGACCGTCAACAACAAAAGGATGTTCTTATCTTGATCTGCTTGCCAAATATGAAGCTCATTCATCCTCATCCTCAGAGTCCGGAGTCCAACTCTGATAACATAACCACCAGCTCTCCAACCCACTCTGGATATGTCGTCCGATTCTGAATTGGAACCTGGTTGCATTGATTGCTCCTAATTTTGGTCGACAAAATTCTAAATCCATTGTCCTATCGATATCTTTGCTCGGAGCGATGAATTGGAGCTAAATTTATGCCATTCCAACGCCTGAATCTTCTGCTATCAGATCTATGTGTCTCAGTCAGTCGTAATTGTCCGTATGCGCACAAAAAAGTGTTGTTTGTCCTTTCCTCGTGCCGCTATCTTCGTGAACTTGATATGGAACAAGCCTTCTCCTAATTCTATCGGCAGCTTGGATTGAATCAATCGGTTCTCCAACTACTTACCGCATACAGATACGGGCCATGCATCCGTCTATAATTTTGGCCTCTTTGGCTGCTTTAAAAGACGTGGAATAGCCGGGTTAATGATCAACCCATCACCATGCTTTTGCATACCCTGCGCTTTCTTGCCGTCTTTCCTGTGATTGGAGTCATCGGCGGCCAAGTCCCAGTCGTTGACGGCGTTCTGGGCGGTGTACCAAAACCTTCCAGTCTGAAGCCTCAGGTTCTAGAACAAGCCTCCACTGCCGCTACAACTCCGGGAGCACTTCGCGTGACTGAGAATTCCGGTGTTTGTGGTAATTGATCATCTCTCATCCTACGACGGACTTGTCTCTCAATCAAGTTCTAGAAACCACGCCAGGAGTCTACCAGGCTTCTGGGTATGGTGATCTCACTGCTAATGAGAGTATCTGGTATGTTCTATGATCGAATCACTCGAGTGACTAAAAATTTCAACTTCTTAACACAGGTTCTGGTTCTTCGCGGCGCGCAATAACTCTGATAAAGCTCCCTTGGCTTTATGGTTCAACGGAGGGGTACGTCAATCCTTGGATATGCAGTCATCATTATATACTAGTTGTATGCATCTGTAGCCGGGAAGTTCAAGTATGTTTGGTCTCTTCCAAGAACTCGGCCCTTGTCGCATTAAGAACGATAGTTCTACCGTCTCCTTGAATCCGTTTTCCTGGAATAATGAAGCGAATCTTCTCTTCATTGATCAACCAGTCGGAGTGGGTTTCTCGCACGGCGATCTGAAAGTCGCAACATCCCAGGAAGCTGCAGCTGATGTGTGGAGCTTTTTACAAATTTTCTTTAAAGACACGAGGTTCCACAAGTTTCTGGCAAACGATTTGGCGATCTGGACTGAATCGTAAGATGTCTTTACACTGCCTAGTGCCATAAGTCAATGACAAGTTTTCTAGTTATGGCGGACATTATGGACCTACTTTCGCAACGTGAGCATTGTCTGCTGCCACTTTGTTCTGGTACAATTCGGGCCATCATGTGCTTTAGGTATTTCCTCAGCCAAAATGAAGCCATTGATGCTGGCACTATCCTGGGCTCGAAATTGAATCTCAAGGTCCTCGGCATTGGTAACGGATTGACGGTGATTTCTTTCCTTGTACGCAGTACTACTCCTTTTGATGATATTATGCCCAGGATCCTTTGAATCAATATCCTGAATATATCACTTACGCTGCGTCAAATCCCTATCATCCCCTCGTCTCGCCCTTGATCATCTCTGGCGCTGGCATTACTTGGCTTGACTGCCGCGCACTGGTCAAATAACCTTTATGTCACTGACTTAAAAGTTTGCTGAGTTATCCTTCCCTCAGATCACGGACTGTTATAACACTGGTTTAAATGCGGTTTGCTCAGAAGCTCAAAGCTTCTGTAACGAAAACATCCTCGGTCCTTTGGCTGGAAACTGGGATGTACGCAATGCCAGTCTTGCCTGAAGTTCTGCGTGTTTCTCTGACTTCGTACCTTTACAAAGGTTTACTATGTCCCCACGGCCGATCCTGATCCATACCCTCCCGACTTCAGCAGTTACCTCGCATCAGTTAGAACTCGAATTGGAGCGGAAGTCTCATGGCAAGAGTCGAACACGGATGTGTACGACAATTTTGCTTCCACAGGTTTGTCTGGTGTAATAGTCTCGGACTTATGAGCACAGTGTCAACCTTGAAGTCAGGTGATTTGATGAGGAATTCAAGACCGAACTTGGAGACTGTCATCAATGCAGGAGTACGTCCTGGCCACTTATGCGGCTTGAATCAAAATTGACTACCTCATAGGTCAGGGTCATTATCTATGATGGAGATGCTGTAAGTCGAATACTACAATCAAATTGAATCGATATTAATCTTTCACGACAGGATTACATTGTCAACTTTCACGGCGTTGAGGCGATGGTAAGCCTGCCCTCCCCGCCTTACGCATAGCCTGTTGTACTCAATACATGGCAATAGGTCGATGCGCTGCAAACGAAATTTACCTCTTTGTACAAACAACAGCAATTTACCAATTACACCGTCAACGGCCAAGTGGCTGGCATTTACAAGAATGCAGGAACTTTCTCTTATATGCGTGTCTTTGGAGCCGGGCACGAGGTTCCTGCTTACAAGGTTTGTCTTTGCCACTCAAACCTATGACGTAAATATCGACTGATGGAATTCCCTCAGTTTGGAAACCTGGCCGTGGGGCAAGCAGCAGCTCAGATGTTCACTCAAACTATGCGTAACCAGAGCCTTACTCCGACATAAGTAAGGAATATTGGATTTTCTGAATCACCATTGTCTTCAGAGATAACGGGTGTAATTATGTACTCTTGTGAATTTGCAGAAGAATTTCCCTCCTGACAGAGTGGTGATCTTCATGTGATCATGGCATGCGCACATGGAATCCAAGCTGCAGAAATAAGCACTAACCACATCATTTGGTCACTGTACTCGTGCTGCCGCCGGTATCTCTGTGAAGCTTATCGCACAAAAAGAGTTCGCGTTCATCACTCTGAGATAGGCTGCAGAAATCCTTTAGGGGCCTGAAAAAACTCTTGAGGAGGAACAACACCCCACGAGATAGTCGAGGATAGTCAGGTCTAGACTCTGGGAGAGGATTAGTCGGAAAGTCAGAATGTAGTTTGTCATCAAACCCCAAGTACCAGAAAGTCCGCGGCAATGGACTCTCGTCGTTCGAGCCGGTATTGTATTCGTTCGCTCATCCGTTGTACCACCTCCCGTCACGGGTCCACCCTTTCTTCTTCCTGGAGCAGAGTGACGGTAGATGGCACACCATTCCCGGTCTGAGTCTGAAGAAGACAGTGTGACGTTGATACCGAAAGGGTGTTGATGTCGGTACATGTGGGATCTATCACTCCCTCGATCAGTATGGCGAAGCTCCGTACACCAGGGTTTCCAAGACGGGTAGCATCGCCGCCGCCGCCGCCGCCATTGCCGCCAGTTACAACCCAAAATTGAAAGTACAACTAGCACCCAAATAAGCACAAAGTTCCACTGCGCCTCCAACAATGGCGTCGATGAGACGACGCTTTGCTTCTGGAATCACGCTCGCCTGTGAGAAGCGGAAGAAAGACTAATTGTTAGGCTAGTATTCTAGAAGAGGCTCAAACGATCGTCAGCGAAGACGCGCATTGTCACGTTTGAGTCTTGACAGACCTATTGATTGAAGTGCTGCTAGTGACACGATGAGTACTAGTGGATGAATAAAAGGATCTCTGCAAACACGTCAAGAAGGATCCGTAACGAAGAGTGGATAGAACGAACAAACAAAATAGATATCAAACTAGATTGATTTGTAGTGAATAATCAAATTGCGATTGAACTAACAGAATTGATATTAGTTGGGTTTTCTAAAACTACACTAAATATTAGACTGTGAGACCAATAACACGTTCACTTTGGACAGAACTGACATGGGCGACATGAGCGAAATATTGGAGACGTGGCATGACACGCCCATGCGTTTTTCCAAGGAAACGTGGAATTCTGGAAGAACAACAGCGATCAAAGTTGAATGACACACAGAATTGGTGACTCACAAGACGCCGAAATTGAGGAATGATGGGAGAGTAAAAAAAATCTCGCGATTAGACGTAAAGGCAAATGTACCTTCGCAATGTGCGAAAAGGACGAAAGACAATGATGGATCTTCAGGACTTGGTTTCAAAATGATTCGTATAGTCGCGCCAAGAAAGACAGGCGAAGGTAGAGGAAGGAGTATCAAGGCTTCACAAACAAGGGATGTCAGACTATCATGCACGTTAAAATTCTCGGATAGTGAATCAGGAGCTTCAAATTGAAGGTATACAACAACCTCCAAACCCAAAAGGAAAATATAAAGAGATAGGAAACGACAATCACAAGTTGGTATTCAACTAGTAAAGCTGTTTCTTTCTGACATACCATAATAATCTCAGGATGATGGTTCGATCCCGATGGTGAGATACGGCCTAGTCAAGCGATTGACCATGTCGACGAAGATTACATCAAACAAATCAGAAAGAACATCACCCATTGAATGGCGATGTCGATTCCCACCAGTTGTCCGTGAGCTTTGAAACGGCCATCTGTCAAAATTGAAAGGCGTCGTTGATGTCTTAAAAGTTTGTGACACAGCAATTAACCCAGAGTTGGAAGTTTACTGTACGTCTTATTTCAATAGTTCCTCAACAACCCTGTCCTCTGTAATCTTCGCCACATTTGTGCCACGATAATTTAGTCTCCGTAACACGTCAATCTGAATCACAAGATGAGAAGAGAGACAAAGAGACGGAGGCTAAGTCACGTACAACTTTTCGTTTATCAAATCCCAAAGACGTAAACTGCTCTACATGTGATGGTTCCAATCCGGCAAGTGCAATTTCATTCTGCACGCTGGCTTTTGACCCTTTTGGACCAGGACCACCAGCGTACATCTGCGTCCAGTAGGTCGCAGTCGTATCAAAGCTGTTCTTGCTAGTCGTGAAGTGCTTTGCAACCTCCGCATCTTGAGGATCATTAGGCTCTGGTGAGCACAATAGACTTTGGAGTGAAATCAAGGTCGACTTGAGAGTAAGGACTGGCGACCAAGCGTCTTTGAGAATATCGAGACAGATGGCACCCGATGCAGAAGAGACGTTTGGATGGTAGACTTTCGTAATGAATTTCATCTTTACAGGCTGAAAAGGATACCCCTCGGGAATAACGATATCCTGATCAAAGTACACGAGTTCGAGTCTGACGCCACCCTCGATCAAGAGTGCCACTCACGACTTCAAATGTACCACCTTCATAGGGCGTTCCCTCTGGACCAGGAAACGATCCTTTTAGATGAAAGGGATTATCGTTGATGAGGTCGATCTTGATGTTCGATGTCTTGTCATTCTTGCAGTCTTGAGATTTCAAACTCTTATTTGAACTTGGCTAAATACACGATCGAAGTAACCTACATACCAGATATCTCCTTGTTGACACGTCGAAGTCGGGCATCCATGATACGAAAATCAGGTGGTCTCGAGGGCGAGAGGGACGAAGACGAAGTGCCGAAGGTGAAAGCAAGGTGAGATTGCAACTGGGTAAGTTTATGTAAGGCAGTCGAGAACCGGGCCGATCGTCCGGCAATCCGGTCGCATCTAATTCCCCCATTACATGGACGTCCTCTTCCACGGGGCTTACTATCATTTGCTTTAGAACGTTCAATCTGGTATTCGGATGACTCGAAAACCGCGAGTCCTCCAATTAACAGTGATGACGAGCCTGTTTGAGCTGTACATGTATTAATTGAATGTCACCACATAAGTACGGTCATACTTATCGTAAAATCGCATGCCGCAGTTACGCTTATGGTGATTTCTATAATTATACTATCGAAGATCTAAGGACTCAGAAGTCGAAGTGAGAATTCGATGTATACATATAGACCGGTGACCGTTCCCTCTACGGAGACAAGCTCTAGTAGAAGCTATACATAGAGTATCGCCACAGCTAGGAATCACCGAGAATACAAGAACTCGGGGAAGAGCTGCTGACGCTCCACCCCACTCGGTATGGTTGGCTATGAACAAAAGACAAGACATCAGCGATGCATGAGCACCAAGAATGGTGGAAGCGGGTCTTGGTCTTTCAGTCATAGTTGAATGGCGAGGGAGCGACGTTGTTCGTCTTCGAAGAGACTGCAGCAAACATTGGCTATCTCCAAGGATGACTCGAATGGCTGATAAATGATTCAAACAAACAGCTTTATAGTCTTCCTTGGACGGAGTAATTTGAAATTTCGTATTCTTACTTTCAAGTGTATTGAACAACGGGCTTCAATTGAGCCCATACAATGTCCATATCAAATCATAGAATGTCTGCCTTCATTGCATCGATGTCATATTGCGAAGAACTTGGTTCAGGCGTTGTCACCAAGCGGGAAGGTCGGTTCAGGTGATAGCAAGTAGCAAAGCCGATGGCTGTTTTTAGTTTGGTTGTTACATATGATCAGCTTGTCTTTTCGCAGCGGTATTTGCCCCGATCCCAGTGTTGACGATCTGTAAAGCCAAGGATATGGCATGTAAACCACAGTGGTTTCGACAGATTGGAGGAGAGAGCAAAAGCCTTGGGCAGCACTGGGAGATTGTCATGCGGAAAGATCGAGAGGGGCGTCAACGGGACGGAAATATCAAGGATTGAAGCAAGTGCTGGTCATGTCCTTCTAGAAGAAAAAGCAAATCCAAACGGTTTCCTAAATTACAGACGAATTGGTGTGCGACCACAATGACGTCTAGGGGAAATTAGTAATGAGAGCAAAAACCTTAGAAAGTTGTCATAAGAAAGTCGTGAACGTAACAGAAATGCCACAAGGGTTGACGCGAGTGTTAATTAGGAAGAAATGGCAGCTTTCCAGAGAAAAGGTCTAAACGGTTTCCTAAATCACGGATAGAAAGGAATCAACAAGTGTGAGAATTGTCAATCTCAAAGAGATAACATATGCACCTTGTGCCTATCGATTACTTCTCTAAATAGAGTCGTACTCGCCGAAAGGCTAATGATGTCGATGACACTGGGCCTCTGAAGAATGTCTCGCCAAAACGTATCATGCCCCGTTCCTCACATTATTCAAACTCGATTTGCTGGCGTCGCACCAAATGACAGAAGCGCGGAATCGAGAGCGCGCACATTACCAGAGACATTTGTCCAATACCGCGGCATTAAAAAACAGAGTCGCATGCAATGGATCGGCTTGCACATGATTTCGTATCTGAAACAGTCGGTTGGCATCCTACATATGCAATTTGAGACATCGATGAAACCATTCCATGCGGGTGAGGCATAAGCACTTATGCTCAAGTCGTCTACGGCTCGGTGCACATCGGAGTATCTAAGGATAAATTCGGTAAGTACATGCTCAATACACGTGGATAAAAGTAGAATGATAATCATGAGCGGAAAGCCACAAAACCGATGCAACTTGACAGATGTAAGCCCAGGCAATGGCGGATTTCAATGATTTATTCATCAGGGTACTAGTATGCCATTGACAGATAAGAGGTGTAAACGCTGCGACTGGCCATGTGTCAAAGGACGACGGAACAGGAAGCTCGCCGGTGGAAGACATTTTTTGAGTCTTTCAGCGTCAAGTATATTTACGATGACAACGATATTGATTGAACAGCTCTCCCTTCGCAAACTGGCTGCTGAAACGGTAGCAGACCTATTTCTCATTGCTCAGAATAAGATGGAGAAATTTATCAGTTTATATAGCGTTGCTGCCAAGGTGGTGTCGTTCAATATAGAGCGAGCGCTGAGAGAGCAAGCCAGGCAATTTAATGGGGTGTATTCAATTCGAAACCGTTGATCAAACAATGAGCCGTGTTTTGGACTCGAGCAAGATCCGGAAATACACCCCACGCCTAAAATTGTCACGGCTTTGTCTCTTGTGGATTCAAGAGGCCGAATTTTCGAGCGCTGCTAAATCACAAAGCCTGCATTGACACAATCTGGAACGGCCTCTGTTCTGCCAAGATAATAGTCCCTTATGTATCCCAAACTGAGCATTATGTTGGCGCCGGCACGATTGTCACAAGTCCCAGTACCGTGACAGTGCGCGTGACACACATTTGCCCTCTTCAAAATAAGAGTAAGTTACCTTGTAAGGCGACCAGCCTCGAGGCATTCATGTCGCTTCCAAATAATCATACTACGGTTTCCGATACTTACCATGTGTTAAGAAATCACAACTGTCAAAACTCAAGGTCTTCCCTGACTCCCGAGGCCCTCATGTTGAAACGGTGATATTTATCAAATCACGACTCCACTGTGAATTTCGAAAATCAGTCAAGGATTCTCGCTCGTTCTCCTACACCACTCGTGGAATCCGGATGATGCGCTTGCAATAATTTCATGCTGTAATTTACAATGGATTGTACATCTATTGCTTGCAGATGCCTCCACCGAACAGCACGACCCAATACGGAAGGTACCATATCCGACTCCTATTATTCCTGAGGTTGTCGCCTGTTATCTCCCCCTTAACGCCCACTCCAACAGCATGACACCCACAATTTGCTAGAGTTCGTTGTGGGTGTATTGTGGCGGGTCATCGATTATCTCTCTAAAAACTGTCCAATGGCTGTTCGAAGCGAATGTCTGTAGTATTTAAACTCTAGGCATCTGTGTCTCATTGGATTCTTTCTCTATGCTCATTTTCATCGCAATCCACCTGCTTTATTCGCGTAGTGCGTATGCTATCCCGAGCGGTATAGCACCTAGGGCCGATGTGGCCGATGATCCTTCAATACACGCCGAAAAACGACGGACGATAGAACAAATTATCTCTAGTTGTGTCTCCACTTTCTTACTATGCACCTGGTCTGCCATGCACCCCAATATCCCTCCTCATACGGATGGAATACTTCGCAGAACTTTTCGACAACTGAGATTATTCTTTGCCCTTCTCTTTCTACCGGAAACGGTACTTGTATGGGCCACGTTACAATTCTTTGGTGCTTGGAGGTTGGCCAATACGCCCGAGTTCAAAGGCATGTCGATTTTTCCCCTTTGTCATTAAACATTAACTGGACTCATGGTGTAGAACGTGGTTGGAAAATTCCTCACGGATTTTTCGCCCAGATGGGCGGATTTCTGCTTCACGATGCTGACGGCAAGCCATTACATGTCGTATGGTCTAAGGACGTGTGCGCGATGTTACGTAGCCCACTTATCGAGCCTCCTCGCTTAACAGAGGATGAGTTAGAAGACCGCAGTAAAAGCGACATCGTTGCAAAGCTCTACGCACTTGTCCAGACCATTTCTTTCTTCGCGCAATGCATCACGCGATTGGCTAAACGACTGCCTATCACCGAACTTGAGCTCATTACCTTCACGTATACTATCGTGAATGTGTACGTCTACTTCGTATTCTTTCAGAAGCCACAGAACGTTGGGTATCAGTTTCCTGTTTACGAGAAAACTGTTGCGAATGGCGGACGGAAGCGGATAAGGGAGCATTCACCCATGATTCACAAGAGTGTAGGGCGGAAACTCATGAGTTACTTGAAACTCGCCAGTCTCGCCCCCTTCTATGGTGTCAATGCTTGGGCAATCAATCAAGAGGATAGGGGTGTTCAGGTCATGGCAGTGCCCGACCTTTACTATCATGGACAAAAACGCATCTCCTCTGGGAGAGTCCTGGCCTTGGCTGCATTTATGGGGGCTGTATTCGGCGCGAGTCACCTCATTGCATGGAATGCTAAGCTTGGGTATCCCTCTTTTGCACAGGAAATCGCCTGGCGTGTGTCCTGCATAGCCCTGACAGTTATACCGCCTATATTGCTCGTCCTCATTTTGATCTCGACTTCCTACGCGGATACCGTGCCCGAAATTCTAGTTACCATCAGTGCGTCTTTGGCAGGCCCACTAATGATGTTTCTCTATATCGTAGCTCGTTTGTCTCTTCTTGGACTTCCCTTGGCGGCTCTTAGTAATCTTCCTCCCGAGGTATTCATTGCTACACCCCTTCCAGGTCCGTTGAAATACCTTGGCAATTGGCAAGCCTGAGCGATGTATAATTTTTTCTATCAATGGGCCCTGCTCATAAACTAGCTCGATAGTTATCATGTTGATTCACGCGACATGTCTACTTATCTCTCGTCTGATTCCCGCCACAGTAGTAGTGGGGTTTTTGTGCCAACAACTTTGAACCACGCAAAAGTTGATGATTTGCGTCATTTTTCCATGACCTGACGAAGCAACTCTACACGAGATTTTACGAATACCACACGATATTTTACGTCTTCAATGTACTCACCTTATTTACACTGAGTTAGGATTGGGTATAAAGTGTTGTACAAATTACATGATTCTCTTCCATCTGAATCTTCTACTGTTGAATTAATGGGCTCTGCGACCGCATGGGCGCCTTACGGTTTTATTTATTACGTCGGTACCATCGGGATATGCAGTATAATCATCCGTCTCGCGGTTGTCGTGACCATCATGTGATCTGACGCGACACGCCAGGACCTGCCCTCAACAATCACGTCGCGTAGATTTGTTGATTGACCCTGTCACTCCATCTGTTGTGACATAGCGCTACCCTTCTCTCCCTTTACACCATGTCTTCTTCCTCTTCCTCGTCTTCTCGCGTTCGTTATACACTCAAACGACGTCGAAACATCGTCGCTAACTCGAGCGACACCGAAGTGTCTTTGACCCCACCACGAAAGCGGGTGCGACGAGAACAGAGTGAAATAGGTAAGACATTGGCATAAAATTGCCAGACGAGTTGTTCAGATAGTTTCTTAGTTGGAAAGCCTGATTGTAGACTTGATGAACTTCTGCGACGAAGGATGTTCGATTCCACGGATGACACAGTCATTGATGACCTTAAGAATATGAAAGAACTCAAACGTATGTCATTGTCATTTTGCTCAATTCATGGAAGTGAGCTAGACTAATTGACAAATAGGTGATCAAGACGTTCTTTGGGTCGCGCAGCATATCTTTGACAAGGTTAAATTGGCCGTCAAGGCCGAAATTCGGGAAGAGGGCAGGAAGACGCTCGAGGTGGAGTTATACCTAAGGTGGCTGCAGGGCTTGGACTATGTGGTCAAAGGTATTGTGGTCAGTCTATGTAACCCTCTACACTGGCCAGAATTCTCATAAATAGCAGGCCATATTGGACGCCAAGATTCCTGGTACTCGTCGGCGCGTAACAGGAGTTGGACGCATCTCGTTCTCCCTTCTGTACAATCTCATGGAAACTTTTATTGATGAAGTCGATTCACACCAAAACGGTTGGTCATTTAGGCACCCCGCTGGTCCCGTGGAACCTGACCCACTTATTATGACGCTCGCCGAGGAGTGTAATGATTCCAACTCAGACGTGCGTTCAGAAGAGGCAGTACAGACCGCTGAAGAATTCTTTGACCGTTATGACAAGGTCATGGTGGTAGCGTTGCGAAGATACAAGAGTGAATGCAATAAGAAACTTATGGCTCTTTCCATTGATAGAAAGGAGGAGAACCTGTCGAGGGGATGTTGTTTGTTGAGCGAGCAGACGGGCTATGGGGGCACAGATGACATGGGATTCAATCTTTTACTGGAGACACGAGACGCTATGATTCAATGGAAGCTGGAGGGACAGTCGTCACCGTAACGAGCGCCATGGGAATGATGACTCTACGATTGCGGACGCGGATTCCATTTGTCCCATGTGTAATAATTATTCTAATGTACAAGTAGCTAGGCCGCAAACTAAAAGAGCAGATATTTTTGAAATATGATTTGTTGTAATTATAATTGCATACATGGCCACAATTGACTCTAACATAGTTACAACGCATTAGCGTGTTATATGTAAGCTGGGATGGCCGAGTCGTTAAGGCGAGTGATTTGAATTTCAATCATCACTTGGTGTTTCACCGCGTAGGTTCAAATCCTGCTTCCAGCGTATTCTTTTGACATTGGTGTCATTTTTTTCATCAACGCGTTAATTAAAAAACAATTTATGCAAAACGTTAGATTCAAGTACATTACGATCGCAAGTGTATAAATGACATATACGCACGTTGCGGCGTGCGCGAACGATACACGGTCGCACGCATTGTGGACTTTAAGGTCATATATATACTAGAAGATGAGTGCTGATATTCCCCCATGACATGATTCGCCTCGACGTCTACATCGAATGTTCATAACTTAGATTTCGTCTTTCGGAGCACTTTGGCCTCGTCACGGAGAACTCGTCGTAGCATCTTTCCACTGGGAGAAGTTGGGATGGAGGAAATGAACTCAACCCCTCCAACCAGGTGCTTGTAGTGAACCTTGTTCTCCGCGACATGCTAGATAACGAATGAGACTGATCCAAGGAATGATCCATTCAGTGTCAGACCTTAATGATCGACGTCTTGATTTCGTTGGCAGCATTCGGCATTTCCCTCACGCGACGCAGTGCAGTGGCCGTCAGGACTACAAAGGCCAATGGGACCTCTCCACCTAATAGAAAGTCATCCGGTGGCTCAATCTCTAGCGGACGAAACATGCACGTACTGTAGTCATCCGGAATTCCAACAACACAGGCTGCTGCAACATCAGCATGGTCCAGAATGCAACCCTCGAGTTCTGCAGGGGATACTTGGAAACCTTTAACCTGAAAACAACCCAGTTAGATTGGGCAATAGCTGCCAGTTGAAATTCTATGACCTTCATTATTTCCTGATTACCCGCTTTTGTCAGTCAAAATTTCTATCTGAGATCCGTTAAGAGACCTAACCTTCAGTCGATCTAAAATCCAAAGCTCTCCATTCTTGTCAATCTTGACCTCATCTCCAGTTCTCACCCACCTAGTGAAAATCCTAAGCTCGAAACATCAAAACTTCAGTAGCGGAACATACCCATCGATGAATGTTTCTTTGGTACTGGTCGAGAAATTCAAAAGAAAGATAATTTGAAGAAAATACGAAAACCTACGCTTCCGCGTTGTTCACATAACCAAGCGCCACAGAAGGTGTTTTGATAAAGAGTTCCCCAACCTCATCAAAGCCAGCTAGACTTCCATCTGCCTTTATGGCCCGAGCAATGATCCCTGGGAGTAACTGTCCTGCACCTAGCAATGAATGTGAATCAAAACGTAGTGAACGACCGTGGTAAGTGGGAGATTCTTACTCCCTGACGTCCCCCGTTTTTGCGTAATCGGCCACATGCTGGTCGCCGTACACGTCTCCGTCATGCCTGGACACTTAGTGAATTCGATTCCTCGGATCGGAAAATTGAGATCAATACTTGCCATATGCTTGCCCGATGTGAGCATCGGGAAGAAGTTCAAAAAGCTGCTGATTGACCTCGTGGGACAGCGGAGCAGCGCCGCACATGATCATCCTTACAAACTGACGTAGATTGTAGTTTTTGACCACGGGATGCTGAAAACCTTTCTAAGTGTTCGGCATGGGAATCATTTGAGGAGCGCCTGCATACCTTACACAAAAGGACTACTTGAGGAGGCACAAGCCTATAAACACACATGTCAATCATATACGATAAAACTCAAGAATCATGTGACGGCTCACATCAGATGAGAGATCCGGTGACGAACAATACTGTCCAGCATCGCAGTAAAGCTGAACTTTGGAACGATTACGACAGACATCTTTCATGTTTAATCAGCTTCGCAAGGCCTGTTTGAGAGCAATTGACGCCTACAGCGCTGAACAGTACAAAGTGCAGCTGTCAAAAGATACCAGTGTCAAGTCTTATCGGGCCTGGATGCCGACATTACGCACATTAATGACAAGACCATAGATGTCTGTATATCATTAGTATTCAAAGATCTTCTGAAGAAGAGCAAATCCATTACGGTAGAATGGTAGTACTGACGAACATGGTTTGAACAAGGGTTGTTGAAACAGTGTAGCCAGGTATACTTACCTCCGATGCATATATCGCCCGGTCTGAATCGTTGATCTTTAATATCACAGTAATTTTGATTTACTTTGTTGTGGGCCGCGATTTGGATGACGTTTGTAATGAGCGAATAATGAGGGATAGCTACAGCCTGCTTGGACCACAATGAATCTTAATTCCGATGACAGCAAGTTGAATTGATGACCTTTGGTTTACCAGTTGTTCCTGACGAAAAATTGAGAAATGCCAATCTGGTTTTCGCCTCACCAGGTTTCAACTGCCTCTCAACGAAAGCTGGCAGCGAGTTCAATCCCTTTTCAATCAGCATACCAATCTTTAAGGAATCATTGGGTAATTGTTGGTGAGTGTCAAACGATATTAACCTGTCCAGAGACAGTTTCGCTCTTTGAACAGCGGAACGTGCTGTATCTATTGAATCCGGATGTGCGATAACAAGGGATGCGTTTGTTTGTTCCAACTGGTAGAAAAGTTCGTCGCTGGAGAAGTCGGGATTGGCGCCACTATGTATAACTGCGTGAGTAATAGATTTGGCACACCAATTACACAACAACGAACGAAACCACTGCTCCAAGTCGATGAATTGCCCATATTGCAACTGGGTAGTCTGCAAAAGAGACACTTGAGTGGTTGTCTCAACAAACAAAATGAAAATACGAACCAACATGATTCCGACTAAAGATGAGTACTACCGGCGTTTCTGACTACAGTAACACACTTAAGAAACGTGTTAAGCGCTTACCAACATCGCCATCCTCTGGTTTACGCATGAATGAGCAACGAGCGGTGCTAGAGCGATGAAGACAAGGCATCACCTATGCCAAACGTGGTCTTCAGTGCGTTCGCAAGTCCAAAGGTACGGCGACGAAGCTAGGCAGATTAAATCAATCTGTGAGCACAGATAGGTATTGGGCAAATGCCATCTGGAACTCGCCTCCTCTTCCCCAATCCCTCTTCCGGTTTCATCCTCAATGAGCCAAGTTGCGCTGGGAATTCTTACTGGCCGACATTCGTGTTGATAATCGAATATGAACTGAGGCACAGTCAGGTAATCTGGGGTGTTTGGAAGGGGTCCAGAGGTCGAATACACCTCCATGATGGCTTCTTGATAGTCCTGTGAGCATCTCTACTAAACGCGTGGTTGATTACATCAGAACACACGTCAGAAGCCGTCAGAAAGAAGTTGTCCCCTTGCTTGTCCTTGAGTACCATCATTGGTCAGGTGGGAGGTTCAAAATTTTGACGAAATCATGAATAACGAGACATTGATAGAACCTTTTTCTAATCTGACTTCGAGAGTCGATGCCATAACAACTGCCCCACCACGCTGGTTTAGAGAACAAGTGGGTGTGTCGTTATGTCGGAACACTGCCGGTTGAAAATCTCCCAATCTTGGGAGTTTCAAACCTTTTGTCACCAATTGTCACGCTGACAGCCGCTCGGCAAGGGAGCCAAAGGATGACTCGCGATTGAGCAAAGTTAGTGGACTTCGCGATATAGCAATATCTATTGAGAGTATGTGCAAGTCATTAGAAGCATGTAGACTAGACTAATCGCGCAACTGGCTGCAAGACACACGTTTTGTAGGGCAAACGACTCGAGCCGATACCGGGAGATGTGGTTTGTGAAAAAATCGAATTTACAAGGTATGTCAGAGATTACACCATGACACAAGCATCATGAGGGCTGAGTCCGGAGAAGGGAAGTATGATATTTGAATGTGCAAAGATATTAAATGCGGTGCGGACTTTGAAAAGCTCATGAACGCAAGTTTGTGTGGCACATTTCATAAGTAGCTGAAGACTATAATCTTGGCCGACATCTTCTTTGAACCATCTGCTCCTCGACTCGAGCACGTAAGAGACGTCGTAACAATTTGCCGCTGCCGTTTTTCTACACAAACACGAAGATAAGTCCTCTATCATTGAACTTGAAAGTTCAGCTTCACCGGTATTGTCTTGACAATTTCGACACCTCTGAGCCGCTTGTAGTTGGACAATCGGTCTGCAACATGCTTCAAACAATTGCGATTTTAGAACAAGTCCCTTCATCATGAAAAGTGCCGAACGTGGTTCCTCACCTTGTAGATGTCCGACTTGATATGGTAAGCTTGATCTGCGCCAAACGTGAACCTTTCTTCTGCGTCTGTGGTCAATACCACAAACGCCAGTGGAACTTCTCCGCTACGGTCATCTGGCATGCCAACAACACAGCAATCTGCTATATCTGGATGTGACAAGAGACATCCTTCCACTTCAGCCGGCGCAACTTGGAACCCTTTCACCTTGATCATTTCCTGCTTGATTTTAGTATCACGGTATTCTTCTCGAGTCTATCTCAATGATACCTTGAACCGATCAATTACGAAGACTTCGTGTGTTTCTGAGATGATCACTTGGTCGCCCGTATGAACCCACCTTCATCGACGTCAGCGGGGGTCTTAAAAGAGATAATCCAGACGTTATACCCATCAACAAAGGTGTCCTGAGTCCTGTACTCGTGATCAGACAAGGTTAGGCCGCCCAAGAGAGTGAAACAACAAGTTCAGACAAGTCACTCACGCCTGCTTATTGTTTAGATACCCAAGCGCAATTGCAGGCCCTTTGACGACCAGTTGCCCTGATTCGCCATAGTTCGCCAAAGAACCATCCTGTTTAATGACTCGAGCTTGTAGACCGGGCAAAAGTCTACCACCACCTGTCCGACAATTTCGACGTGTAAGCGCCTCGTCAGAAATAATTGAGTCAGCCGTGCATACTTCCAACAGGACCCCGTTTTTGTGTCCCCGAAATCATTGCCAAGGTCGTTGTCATTTCCGTTAATCCTGTAATATGTGTAAAAAGCCGGGAAAGTATAATTGAAACATAGGACGTATACCATACGCTTGCCCAATCTGTGCATCTGGGAATAGTTCACACAACTGGGTTTGGACTTCTTTTGGAACAGGGGCAGCGCCTAGCTTCCAATAAGCTAAAGGGATCGATAGTCAAGTCAAGGGGAACAAACCGATGATCATGTATTTGACTCTGCTAAGATCATGATTTCTGACTGCAGGATGCTTCATACGGTTGTCAACGAGTAAGACAATACCTGAAATATCGCTGATGCCCTGACCTTGCACAGCTCCACAGCCAGAGGAGGAACAAGTCTTTGTATCTATAGCTTAAGCATGGTTCATGGAGGGAAAGGGAATGCGTACATGAGGTGGGTGATTTGGTGGCGCACGATGCTTTCTAGAGTGCTGAGGATGCTGTATCTCTCTATGACAACAACTGACATCTGTCATTGACCTGAAGTGAGAAGAACCGTCCAAATTATGGATTTATGACTGACAGCACAAAAAAGAGTCAAATGAAGCTACCGGGGGACAAGGGTCAATACATAAGAAAAGGATAACTAAAGGTCAACATACACTAATCATGAGCCCTGCTACGTCTTGGCATGATTTGAGTACTAAATGTCTCAGCGGCATATCAAGTCACAAGGCTTACGATAGAAAGGTAAAACTGTAGAAGACAATGTTGTCAGAGATTGACTCAAGTTATGGATTAGTAGTCACCTCCGATAGCGACATCTCCAGGCCGAAATCCCCGGACATTTCGAAAGCAATGTGCTTTCTCTACTTGAGTATGTGCGGTCATTTGAATGATGTTTGCGATGAGGGCATAGTGCGATATCGCCACGGCCTATATCGGTAGCCTGTCAAACAAACCATTCAAACGTCAGGACGAGTAGCTTTACCTTTGGTTTTCCCGTCGTCCCTGAAGACCATGAAAGCAGTGCAGTTTTCCTTTTACCTTCCCCGGAGTCAAAGACACGTTCTTGGAAATCAAAGTTGTTCTTGACACCTTCTTGTATACAATCGTAAACGTTCGGTATCCTCGGCACAGAAGCCATTCGGTCGATCAAAATAACGCGATCAGACGAGAGACCAGCCAGGTGCATGGCAGAGAGGACCATAGAGACATTGCTAGAATGTGCAATGACAAAAGTTATCTTCGCCAGTATGAGCTGCCCAAGAAGTTCTTCAACAGTGGATTGAGGATTGGAGCAGCTTGAAGACGATGAGCCAAGCCTTGGCGTCTATTGAAGGAGACGAATACCTGACAACTCCTCCGAGTAAGTGGATGGCCCAAAGAGCCGTCGGATATTCTAAAAGACAAAGATCATTTTGTGGGGTTCGCACACGATGGAGAACCTTACCCATATGATTGCGACTGATTATCATTACTACAGCGCAGGAGGTCTTCAGTGCGAAGTATAAACGCAGAGGTCGACAACATACCTACATCATTTTCACCTAATGGAAAAATGTCAATTGAAGAACTAGGAATAGACGAATGATTGGTCTCACCGATTTTGTACTTGGCGCGTAATGTGCTTGCTAAGGTACGAGTATTATTTCTCAGCTACAAGACCAGGCATTGATGAAGTGAAGTAATGCGTGGACTATGTAGATGCACCTCCTCAAAATAAATTCCACGGCCGCTATCGTCTTCGATTAGACAAGCTATGTCCGTGCGTATTGGTCGTAGGGGATGGTGATATTGTAGCATAAATTGAGGGAGTGAGATATTATCTGGGATATGAGGGAAGTTCGGATGCGTTCTAATCTCTGCCATGATACGAAGTATAGGTTGAAACAAGGCGTAGGTGGGAGGGAAGAGGGTTCGTTAAGAGACCGATCTCGGGTCTAGGGCGCGAAAGGCAGTTTATACTCGAAATTTGTATAACCAAATGGGGGATATGTATGGTCTATGAGCGACAACGGCAGTCACCCACATTATGACACTTCCTTTTCCTTTTTACAATAGCTAGGGCTCTCAGGAGCTATCACTCTCTGGGGTTTGAGCCGTATCCGGGTCCGATTGGAACGCTGAGTGAACTTCGAGAGCCTTTGCCTTGGCTGGATAGCATACCTCGTGATACCAAAGATATATACAAGTTTGAGGGCTGCCGTTGATTGATTGTCAAAAACATGCTGATCGAACGGAAGGGGTAAGAAGGAAAGTTGGACACCGGAAAATCGAGGTGGCCGCCGGTGGCCAAACAAATGACCGATCCGGTGACCATCCCCAGAATACTGTGGACCACACCTGTTGCGATTGCGTAACTCGCGAGGGAGAACGTAGCCGTAAAAGTCTGTATTTCGGAGTATGGGAACGTTCTCACAGACGGGGTACAATATTCGGACAGTGTTCCTCTACTTGTGCGCTCATGCCTGTCCCATGAGATTCATTCTTGTAAAAGAAAGCCCGACGGTGAGTATACCACCACCTCATTGCGGCTTCTTTCTCTTGTTCTCCCACCTTTTCCGAGATTTCGACAAACAATGCGTCCACCAAGTCCTTTCTTCCTTCTTCCATTCCATCTCCCAACCTCTCAACGTCACTATCTGATTGTCGACGTTTCGTAATGATGCTTCTGACTTCCTCCAAGGCGCGAATCATGAGGGGTAAGGGAAGCGAAGAAATAGTGGAGATTAAGGTCAGATGCAGACGATGTAAGCGTTGTCTGGAAGCAGCGTCGGGATTGTTCCCCTGCCTCTCCTCTAACGATAACTCTCGGATCACATCAAGAATCAATGTGATGCAATACCATCCGAGTCGATGACTCTCAGTAATCGAACCGGAGGTGCTTGCACTCCTTACAAGTGCCGAGTATGCTAAGCGTAGTTGTGCCGTACTAAGTCGCCCGTCTTGGGAATTCTGCATAGAAAGATAGGAGATCGTCAACTTGATGCCAACAAATGAGTCAGAAGTATGACGTTCCAGAAAACAAGATGTGGAAAGGGGACTAAACGGTAGGTCGGAGATGAGGGAAATTTCATAGTTCAGAAGTCAAAGCGAGAGATAAGGGCAAGCCATATGTGATACGTGGCAATAGGAGAGAGGACATCGTGCACTTACCTGAACCAAAGTTTGCGCATAGAATGGGACCATGCGATGGACAAAATTAGCCGAGTCCGGAAAACGGCCATCATCTTTCGCTGTGAGCCGGCGATCAGAATCAGCTGATGAAGCAAGCTGGGCGTGTGATGAAAAGATAGACAGCACTACAGAGTGTGCAGACTCATAGGTCTCACGATGCGATGGGTCTGAGAGGTACCTAAATGCTAATGGAGTTAGCGTGGTTTCGAGAACGAGTTCAGGAAGTTGATCGGAGGAAGAGCGGTGAAATAAAACATGCGCAGATACAAAAAGACGGGATCTAGAACGCGAAGACGTTCATGTGCCACAACTGGTGCTACACGATCAAAAACAAGATATTTTCAACTTGTCAGACGTCGAAATTGCCGGATAAAATACGGAGATAAGGGTGCTTGAATGGCATATTCGCACGAGAAACCAGACAATGAGGCATATGCCGTAAAAAGCAAGCGAGACTAAGACATATTCCGGACGGTCCCGAGGACATGAAGAGCGATACTCACGGAGTACATAGGCGCCAGACGTAATCTTCGAGGCATGAGATCCCCAGTGACGGGACGAGTTGTTCGATACAGGCTAAAGTGTACGCAGTCTTTGCTTGCTGAAAAGTGCCCGAGTGATCTCCGGGCACGACTGGTAGCCGGATTAGAAGCTTACACAGGGACCATGGATAACTTACAAGTATCACTACCCAAGTCTATCACCATATCTTTAACGAAGCTTTCGCAGTGATTAAAATCCCGGCCAAGCATTTGCTGATCACCCTCTTCAGCAGATAGAACGTCGAGAGCTATATAAAACACTTTGCGTAGCTCCACAAAACCCGGACTGTCACCGGTAGCAGTAGCTGTGACCCCTCCAAATCGAGAAACTACAAATGACAGATGTGATAGGGTCTGTAGAACGGATTTTGCGAGTGTGTGGGACGAAACTTGGGTTTGATTTGAGGAAAGTGCCTGTGGTCGTACATAAACGACAGAACCCAGTGCGCTGTCGGACACCATGACGATGCTGAAAAGGAGGGTCTTGAGCATCAACCAAATGGATTTGTACGTGTCCTTCGTGTCGGAAGCTACGTCGGCAGATAATTAGCGCAGGAAAGATTCCTTCAAAGGACATGAATCATACGAAGTTCCTCTTCGTCGCGTACTGAGGCAAATTGACTGGCTCTCCAGTCCTGCTCAATGCGGGATGCAATTATTTGGAAGGTTTGAATAGTGATGCAAGCATCTTGAACACCTCGTACTGAAGTCTCGATCAATAGCTCTAAAGTCAATGCAACCAATTTTGACAGTCCCGCCAATGCATGCATCGCAGGAGACGTTGACAATGATTGAACGACTTCTTCAAACGAAGGATCTAATCTTGTCCTCAAAAACATGCCTTCGTGAAATGCCTTGGCAATCGTGGAAGTTAGGAAGCCCGTAAGGGGAGAGAGCGGCAATGCTGTTAGCTTGGCCTTTGGTAACAAGGGTAGTGACTGAGAAGCTAAAATCAAAGTCAATGAAAGCAGAGGTTCTAGAATTTACATGAGAACCACTCTTACTCGGGAATAGAACGAACCTGACCGTCAATTTGGGGTCTGAACTCCTTTTCCCAGTCACCGGTGTCCGAGTTGTAATCATCCATGACTTCCGCTAATGCAATGATAACTTCGTCTTCCACCTTTCCGTAGGCTGTGCCAATCTGAGGGAAGTCTTTAACGCCTAACAGAAGGCCTGTACAGCATGCAAGCCTCATCGCCGCTCGTCCTCCTTGTAATCCTCTGACGACTGCTCTGACCCATTCCTGCATGCTCCCCCCCACTCCTTTCGAGAAGATAGCTCGCGAGAGACTCCATCCTTCTTCTGTCTTTTTTACCAATGCCCGATGCTTGAGATGGAAGGCATGCCTGAAAGCTGTCACGAGGCCTTGAAGCCTCTCGTTCGTTGGAGGGGAGGCAAGAAAGTACGGTGATGACACAACAGAAGCGGTTAACGGAGTCGGAGTAGGGAGATCAACGCTCAGATGATGCGCCAATGCGGCAACGATCGTTTGAAGAGGAACATTGGGACTTGCTTTTTGCAGATGGGTTAATAAGAGATTGGTCGACATTGAGGGACATTGAGAGGCATCGACCCAGTATCAAAGAAGACCAACGGCAATCACGATTAAATTTCACGTGCACAAAGAAAACTTGCTCAACGACGTTCATCTTGCGTCGTTCCCTTCGCTTAACGTTTTCGTGAGCCCCATTCGAGTTGAGCACTATTTTTTTCTTCTATAACAACAGGAAAACAATTGCAATGACATCAACTGGACAATTACTCTGTAACGCTCATAACAAGTCAAGCATGTCAAGTTTCAAGTTGACCCCTGCAGATTCATGGATATTTCGTGTCAAAAAGCATCTGAGCCGTACAATCACGTATTCCTTCAAACACGAGCCGAAAAAATTCGACACAACCGTCATTATGTCCTTTTTGATTTTTAGGACACGGCAGACCATGTAGGGACTTCAATGCCAACCTTTCTTCGATAACGCGGCGTATTTTGCGCATCACTTCAGCCTGTCGCATTGGAAGCGCTCGAACCAGTAGTCTCGGATGACCCATGTTCTTCTAGTTAACAGTAGCATCATGAAATCTCTCTTTATAATCTTTTGAGCGAAGATTCCTCCCTCCCTGCATCGAACTCTTCTGTTGGATGCGAACGAATCACCGTCTTATTGTTATTCCGTCTATCTGGAGCTCAAGACTCTTGAGAAGAATTCACCTGGTAACGATCCCGAATTTATCTTTATACATTCGCAATCATTCAGGTGTTTGTTTGTCACTGCCTGGAAATGCTCAAGGGCCACATTCGGTCGCGTTTGGAGAGACGAAAATCAAACACGTAAAGTGTGAAGAACGATGAAATACTTTGCAAGTTGGGGTGAGATTCACGGAACACCCTTGTACTATGTCAGCCACGCACGCTGACCCAGTCAAGGCCGAAAATCAGGCCGAAATAAAAGGAGGGCGGCAAGTGTGTCAGCCCTAGCTCTTCTTCTTGCTTTCAACCATCATACTCCTATTGCGATATCTTGCATATTTGCTATACCATTCTGCGAACTCACGCTGGTCATGATGTTCCAATTGTTCTCGATGTTTCCTTTGCTCGTCATGATCCTGGAGTTTAGTGCAATCACCATTTCTGCGAACGGCCTTCACCTGTATTCTCAGGATCGCGATAACCAGCTCTCTTTGCCATCCAGACGCACTGTTTACAATCCGAAAATCACAAGTCCCGTTGAAACGACGACATGGAACGTTGGCCATCAGGCTGTTGTAACGTGGTACGCTTATTCGAAAGCTCGCTGCCTGCCTCCGCTCAAATCTGGTAGGGATCTTCATGATATTCCAAAGGAGTCGTGGAAACAGAAGAGCATGATAGTCCTCGGCTGGGTAGAGCAGGGGAGCTTAAACGAGCATCTTGATCTCGGTCAGCAACCTGGAAAAAGGATCCCTGAATATTACCAGCTCACCCTCTCTTTCTCAATCAGATCATCCCCTAGCTAAAGACTTTGAACTCAGCGATAGACGTGCCACTATTACCGTTCCAAATGTCCCACCAAAAGACAACTACATCGTCGTCGGTAAGCTGCGTTGCTTTGCAGCCAATAATTAGGCCCAGACTCATTCCTCCTTGACAACTTATTAGTGTTCGGTGATTCTGGTAATCGCAGTCCGGCATTCTCTATCAAGCCTTGACAGTACTACCTTTCGATTACATGCTTCGTTTGTTCTACAGTCTTCTAAATGGCCTAGAATTCTGTTCTAGATGCGTGCATTGATGCTTTGTCAATCTAATGAGGTGGCTGTCCTGTTTCATTGTGAGTAACTACGTTCTTGTGACATTAATGGATACTTGCATTTCCCTCTCCTCGGCATGTGTACATTTAGTATAATCACGATGAATTGGAACGTTTGGGTCAGGTAACGAAAGCTTGGAAGATCGGTTCGCGAATATCCTGTTTGATGATACATCGCCACATTTGTGATGAGTCGTACTTTTTGGAAAAGTCCGTGGCCTCAGCACAAAGACGGAAAAGCCAATCACATGAGTTCTATCTGACAAGCTCCTCTGAGTATATCATTGATGATGTTTTCTTGAGTTTTCAAGAACACTGCTTGTGCTTGTGTTTAGTGCGCACTTCCCTGCAAGATTCTCTTATGTGGAAAGAAATCAGGCCTGTCAATAACCGCGAAGTTGAAACCAATACTTAATGACGCCCCAAACGCGGGAGAAGTGTGCCGGCCTCATGCTCAGACTCGCGGATAATAAACTGTAAACTGCCGAAATGGAAGAAGTTCCTCTCTTGCTTCTGATCTTGACCTGTCTCTCAGATATAAAAGGGCTGACTTCAGCCAACGTTCTCTATTATTTTATCTCCTCGCTTTCCCTTACAACCGCTTTCTCTTCTCTAATTGCGTTCTTTGCAGTGTTTCACGCACAATGTTGTTCTCTGCCATCGCTTCCTCTTTTTTGTTGGCGGCCAGTGCTAGCAATTGCGTCGCATCCCTCATCGACCCGCAGTCACTCATTGTATTCAATCCTCGTATTATTTCTCCTGAGGCTGGCGTGATTTGGGTCCCAGGGACTGCTCATAACGTTACATGGGGTGAGCATTACGATGCGTTTAAAGTTCAGGCATTGTGACTGTCGGAACTCTCCCGTCTTACAGACACCTCGGACATTCCAAATGAAAGACAAGGTACCACGGGGCTGATTCTTTTGGGGTACAATGGGACTTACAGCGAGAACCTGGACATTAGTAAGTTTTTTCCCTGTCCCACCGTATCGTCGATGCTTTACCCGTCACTTGGACGATTTAGCTCATCCTCTGGCGTCTTCCTTTCCCATTAAACGAGGACACACTCTCGTAACTCTTCCAAAGAATACAAAGTTTCGCGACGACTACTTCATCGTTCGTAAGTCCAATCTATTTGGGCGACAATACACGTATTCTCATCATGACGTTCATTCAATTACGATGTCAGTGTTCGGTGACTCGGTAAATACGTTCTGAAAATTCCACAAATTTTTGCTCACCTTCTCTCTCAGGGAAACAGGTCACATAAGTTCAAAGTTCGACCACACTATAGCTAGTTGCTCACAATCCTTCGTGTCTTCATAGTATTCACATCATTCAATCGGTTTCATATATAGGGTATTACTATAATGGACCTATTGCTTCCAGTGACTGAGTCACGATATCATTTTAACATCTTTCCCGCCCTTCCTTTTGTGTCCAACGTATAGATATTTTACCTAATGCGGTGATGTTTTTTCGGTCTTCCTTCCTGCGTTGCGCTCAACCCGATCATCATTGATATTTTGACGCGTCGGGTCTCGCCAGCCGAATTAGGTTGCGCTTATATTTGTCTCTATTATTTTTGATCTAATTCAGACGCGTCAATTTGTGTCCGCAGACGACAGTCGTACTTACATATGGCCCCATAAGACTATAGTTCCTGTTGACGTGTCAAAATTGTAGGAAACTGACCGGACGTATACCATAGGCCGGATCCATCCTCCCAAGGAGAAAAACACGACCGAGCGACGTCATATCGCACTCCTCCTAACACCTCGTCCGCGTACATTCAACTACGGTTCCAGCTGCTTCCCTTTCAAGGCGTGACTTGCGTGCCGAGGTGCCGACTTTGTATTCACAGTAATGAGAGAAAGTGGACGGATTATGGAGGAGAGGGGTTGATTTTCTTGTCTTCCGCCTCGAGTTCCTATGAAGCTAAACTTGAGCAGGATATCACGGTTTTAGATAGCATGGTAGATACCCCTGGAACGTCACCACAGGCATCTTCAATTGGAGGCTACGAAAGACATGTGAGAGAGAATGGGATAGTAAAGATTAAAAACATACGGCCCCAGCGGCTTTCACGACAACTGGCAAATTGCTGGGCGGGCTGATTGTAAAAAAGTGCTCCTGGCTATCGAGGGTGATATGGACAACCCATGATGCTGAGTGATACGAACTTTCAGCATCAAAACGACGGATCTTAAAGGAAAAACCCACCTCCCAAATCATATTCATAAACTATCCCAAGCTCCGTGTTTTTACACACACCATTGCTCAAATTATCCTCCTTGCTGACGTTCCATATCATGTCCAAAGTCAACTCATAGTCCTGGACCTTCTCCTGATAATTTCTACCTGCTCCGTCAAACTCCCATCCGGGCTTGCGCGCCTTGCCGGAAGACATTACGACGTGATAGAATGCCGCCCGGTTATTAGAGGTGAGATCCCAAAAATATTTCTCCCTCTCAGGATCACTTGATTCATAGATCCAATCCAGATAATCCGGGGTATGCCCATATTTCTTCATCTGTCCGATCTTTTTCTTATCCTTATACATTTCTACATGAGTATAAACGTCAAATTCATGTGGATGTGAGTTATTCCAGCCGAAGAGGTACTGGATGAGAGTATGCATGTTCACAAATGTGTAGTTCGGAGGCACTTGAACGGTACGAGACAGAACTTATTGTCTTCGACCGAACAATGGGACGGCTTTCGGAAAGATTTTCTACCAACAAATAGAGCCAATGGTGCAAAACTAGCTTGAGCGTAAGCCTATGCGCAATATCGTTACAACACGTTTGATTTACAGATTTACTACTGAGAGTTGAGCACTGAGGTCTTACTCCATTTGAACCTTGTTCTATCAGAAGAGTAAATATCTCCGAGTCTCGGTTCCACATAAACAGGATTGCACACCTTGTAGAATGCGACGTATCCTTCGATCGACTTCGCTTTCTCAGACGCCTTGGGGTAGTACCTTTGTGATGGACAATTGGAATACGCAAATTCAGGATACAGTTGATGTACATACCATGCTACGTCTTTCACAGTCTGTCCGCTCACAGTGGCGTTGTAATAAGAAGCCGTCCTAAAATGACATCATTGTGGGTCCCAACGTCCCGCAGATTTGAACCTAGTTACCCCTTCCACGGACAGATGGTACTATTAATCATGCTTGAGTACAGCCACTGCAATGAGATCCAAATGAGAACCTACTGAGTGTCAGAATCGCTAAACACCGACAAGTTCACAGATGAAGGAGGAAAGTAGTGGTTGTTCTCTACAACTACTGTCTCGGTAGATTCAGCGAGGGTGGTTCCGTTCAAAGTGACCTTGACCATGTGGTGGTGTTTGAGACTCGGAGAGGTTGATTCCTCCTCCTGGTGAGTAAGGTTCAGTAATCAAGCCCGGACCGGTTCCCGGAAATGAGGTCAGACGCAACGAACGCGTCACAGTGTGACTTTAGCGCGACAATCTCGTGACTTGAGCACGCCCACTTTAAGCACGCCCACAGCCGATTCCGAGTCGTCTACTGACTCCTTCACTGTCACCGTTCGATACGGCCTGTTTACCAGGCTCTCACAGAGTCGAGTCATATAGGCTCGCTTGATGTATAAATAAAGGTGAGCGGCTTTTAGCCTTCAATCAAGTCTACTCGGTTTTAACACATTTCTGTCGTGAACCTACGTCCTTGATCATAATAGTCTGACCAAAGCAATTTAACAAGACGCTGAAGGCTATTATCCAACTGGATTGGACAGAGACGCCGCTTTTGAACCCTCTCTGGCCGCCTAGCATCACGTATTGGTTGATTAGCCAAGTTCAAGTTGTACCATAAGCAATTTCTCCGTAACTCATGCCAGCAGGTGCTGAATGGTCACGAAGACAACTATCTTGTCTTTCAGTAGCAAAGGGGACATTTCTCCTAATCTATCTGTTGGAAATCGATCCCAAAGCATGGCGAGCTCAAAAGCTGTGATGGATTCATTCCCTCATTCTGTCGCACGACCTGACCCAGAGGTGAATCCAAATGCAGACTCACATCCTTCAATGTGCAAATCATACTTTTTATCGCCTCTGGAGACCATATTAGAGTCCCTTGATGACTACGATTGGGAGTACATCTCTTGTCATGACATCACCGAAGCATATAATGTACTATCGATGCGAATACGCGCAATTGCTCCCTCAATCGTGCATATTGAGCAGCCTTCACCCGCACTTATCTCCCTCAAAGAACACGCTATCCCTCTTGCGCAAGCTTTGAAACGAGACATTCGGCGTGCCCTGTCCAATCCTTCACACAATCTCAAACTCTCTACTGCCTGCGAATCTTGGTTATCCGATATTTCTATGACCGACCACGATATTCAACATACAATAGATCTCTCGACTCTCTGTCATTTTAGTCTGCGTGTATTATCAGATATTTTCGCCTTCCGCGTACTGTATCTATTATTTCCTGGTATGGAAACTTTCGGTTGTCATAAATCCTCTCTGCTCATATGTAATCTAGTGCAGGATCTTAATGAACTCTTCCACGAGGTTTTAAAAATTGCTTCAGCGACTGAGCTAACCACTCCAAATGCTACCAAGACGGTCTCGCTTGTATTCTGGATAATTCAGAGTCAACGACTACCACCGTCCATTCTAGAGCCGCGAAAAATCGAGATTGTTTCAGTCTTGAGGCATGCCTCGAACGGACAGAGGGGTTTGCAAGCCAAATGTGATAGCTTCAAGGTAGTCTCTACAGTGCTGATTATAAGAATTTTCTGAGAAGTTCCTTCAAGGCGATCAACTCTCTTTTAAAAGATCACTGTGTTCTCTTTACCACCCCTTTCCTCGGATTTCTCTTTACCATATTGACAAATCTCGCTGTAGACGAAGTGGAATGTCGTCTGCAAGCGTGCAATGCTCTATCTGGTCTTGTCCTCGCAAAATTCCGCTCTCCAGATTTCCCTCATCAAGCTATTAGTCAAGAAATCCATGCCTTCCTAAAACCACAAATACCTCCTAAGGACGACCAGACCCTTTCACGAGAAAAGTTTCCGCTTCACTATTATCTTGTGATGGCTTTCGACTCTGAATCGAGCGGAACCAAGGATCCAGTATGGGCCATCATCACACTTATTTCCCTCATAGTCCTCTCCGACCGATGGTTATACACGCGCGTTGATTTTCGTTTCTTCGCCAATACCCTCTTTCCTGCCTTCGTCCACAGCCGAGAGGAAGTGAAACAGCTTGCGTTCGCTGCGTGGGGTGGCCTTGTATGGGCGTTCACGCTTTTACCGGCGACGCACTCAGCTTGGCGTCAACCTGAGGATCCTGACCTTCCAGATGCTAGCCTCGGAATCAGGGGAAGGGCGTTTCGTTTCCTCAAGGACCATGTCAAAGGTGAAAAGGGCCTATTGCTAGTTCGGGGGCTTCTCCTCCCCCAAAATGGTGGTGGAAGTGTTGATGTTGCTGCTAGCTTAGGTGATGTGTCGAGAGCTCTTTTGGTCATCAAAGCGATGGTTGAAAGTACTCAAGCCGGGGATTATGAGGCCGGAGTTCAAGTACTCTCTAAGCTAGCAGGCGCAATTGAATTGAGTAGGTTGGAGGGAGGAAAGCGGGATGACATAAGGCCCAATCTGGACGTGTTTGAGTCGATGCTATTGGAAGCTGGTTTTCTCAAGGTCAAGGATGTTGCCCGGCACGTTTCTACGATACGATTAGACTATATTCGCGTACTCTCGGAAGCAGAGGTTGAACATAATTGGACAGCATTGGTCGAGACATGGGTCGAGGCGGTGGAGCGAACGTTTGCGCCGCCCATTGAACTTCCGGTTAGTAGGATGATTGGTTTTGATCAAGAATAGCTGCTGATTGTATATCATATCCAGAGAGGCCTTCTAAATGTATGGCAGTCCCTTTTGCTGGTAAAAGCGGATTTGACCCAAGGACATCGACATCTGACGGCACCTGGCGCCTTCGCGAGCCAAATAGCAGGCATCGTTAATCGATTCCTCGTTCATTCACAAGATATCTTAGTTCAAGTGCAGCGTCTCATAGCAGTGAAGCGACTATGGAGTGTGATGAAGAATGTCTTTGCAACATCGTGGCTTCCCGCCGAAAGGATCCTCGCAAGTGTACTAGAGATCAACTTTTTTCTTGAAGAGGAACACGTTAAGGCTGCTTGGAGTGACCTGTGCTCTGATTTGATATCTGTTGGTATCCCGACGTTGCTTCATGTGATATCAACTGGGAGCGAGGGTCCAAAGGTGACTAGGCAGTTGTGGACGATTTTGGCGAGAATGTGGCAGGTTTCGGATGAAGCTGCACATTGGGAAGAGTTGGTCTCGTTTCTTGTCATACCGCTCAGGTCAGTTTCCCCCTGTCTCGTGGTTATTGTAGCCTGACTTTGTTGTGTTAGATCCTGGGTCATGCTTGGGACGGAAGTAGAACTGTGGGAAGGGGTACTTCGAAGCCTGATGTCCATGGCTTACTCCAACTCCGTTGGACCCTTTACTGTTGTGGACAGGTTCCTGAGGAGATTAGGAGACAACGGAATCAACGGGTGTGTTCCTCTTTATTTCTTTTCATTGGTATGCGAGGTGATGTCTTTTCTCTAGGTTGGTAGCCTTTCCTCAAGGTCTTGCTGCCTTAATGACATACCTGGATCTGTCCGGCTGCACGGAGCTTCCCCAAAATTTCATTGCTGTTATTGATCGTACCCTCTTTTCAAATTATCCTCCACGCGCCGAATTGCTAGCAGCCTGCCTCGAAATCATACGACACCTTGGAAAGATGATAACTTCAGTACCTCGAACTTTACTCGTCAAGCTCTTGTGTGCCGCAGAGAGGGGCATCTGCTGTTGGATAGGAGATGAGAAAGCGACGATGCTGACAAGGGAACATGATGTTGTTGTAAGTCTTCATTTAAGGCTAAGAAGTAACTTTTCTCAATGTGATCTTTCAGGTTCAAGAAGTATATTGCTCGACATTGGGATTATTGCGCGAATTGCCGCCTTCCCTTGAGACTCTTGTCGCGATCTCACCATTCCTTTCTTCAGCCTTTGGCCGTCTGTCTTCCTCTGCCATCGGTCCGCTCACCTTCAATGCATTCTGGCGTGCGACCTACCATGGAATTGAGGAATATCAGTCGTCTTATCCGGATTGCTTGAGAGCTTGTCTCTTGGGTTACAGCGATGCCTTTGGTGGAAGTATCGCTGAGGGTTTGTCTATGTCGCAAGGAATAGTATGCTACAATTAATTCTTTGATTGTCATATCATGCTCAGAAAAATCTGCTCTCTAGGGATCATCATCTATCCCTGATTCTCAACCATTCCGCCTCGATTGCGAGGCACGGCTCTCTTGTGTTACTGTTAGTCGGGAAGAATGGCAGCCCTCTCCTGTACAACCTCCGTCATCTCTTGAACCAAACCACAAATCACCTGAGCCTCCCGTGAAACGCAGAAGGCTCGATAGCTCGGCTCCGATGAAGGAGATCAGGACTTCTTCAGAGTCTCCTACGTCGAATCGTCTCGACCATGAACAATCACTGTTGCATAGTCTACCCGAGCGCATACCACTCATAACACCCCCTCTTATTCAAAACCACAACGTATATGGAGAGTCTTCTTACGGTCTTTCTACGCCTCGGATGACCCCCCAGCTGCCGCCTTCGACGAATTACCTTTCGCGAAAGCGCTTCCCTGAAATCGTTTCTGGTAAGTACGTCTTTCTATTTCAGCGATCCAGATGCTTATCCTTACTCACTAGAAGCTCAGCTCTCTAAGAGACGGAGGACGGAGTCCGACTTGGACCCTAATCGACCCATTTTGCAGGGTATGTCAGGAGACCTCTCCACTCGACGACGTTCTGGACCTCTATTACCACAAGTCACTGCTCCTCCAGAAGCCCTCTCCCTCTCTCCTCCAACTGCGTCTGCACCTTTAGCAGCGAGACACCCTGCCGATCACGTATCCCCATCTCCAGAGGTCCCATGTTCGGACCAACCTCCTCTGGAAACATGTTCTCAGAACACAGATACCCGAAAACGTAAGAGGGTCGCTGATTGGGTCAATTCATTCAAGGCCCCACAGAATTCGGGACCCCGAGGTAGCGCTTCTCAGGTGAGCTCGTCGGGTTCGGGGCCGAATACCCCTATGCGTCCCGGTGCGGCGACGAGGACGTCAACGCCGACACCTGGGGAAGAGGAATATGATACGTGGGAGGCAGGAGCGGCTTCCCTACAGGAGATTATGGAACTTCAAAAGGAACTTGTTGGGTCTGGTAAGTGAGCCTTTTGAGGAATAGAAATGGATTATGAATACGCTCGTTTATACCTTCACAGACAACTTCGTTCCTGAGACGGATGAGGAAAAACTAGAAGTTGAGACTGAACATGGGAGTGGTACGACGTGTCGTGTTCCACAAGTTTGTATGACTCATCATTCCCTCTCATAGATATTGAAGACTTTCTGGGTGGATCTCAGCTCGTAACATCAGGATCCAAACTCCAACCCCGCCGCTCACAGACCGTCCCGAAACGGCCAGCATCAACACCCTAGGGTGATTTTATGCTCGTCAGGTCGGTGAAGGACTTCACGCGCCACTGGGGGCAGAGTATGTTCCTTTAAGCGACCAGGGAAGAGTCTATCAATGCGTATTTCCCACTGCGGATATGTGCTCTTCATATAACTAATTGAAGGACTCAGTGGACGGAAACATGTTATACTTATGCTCGTTATTTATTTGTCAAAGCTCTAGGCACTGACTGGCATGTATTTGTCTTCATCACTCCTCATGCATTTTCCGGGCCATTATTATCGTACAGATGTATTCCATCTGTATGGATGTGTTAGAGGCAATGAGGTTAATCTATTCCATAACATTGCATCCGTAATCCTGGTATCCCTCTCGTACGAACGAGACTATGTGATCTGAATAGACATATGTAAGCTGGCTGCAATATCTGGAATCGCCGGAGACGGTTTACCTCCCAGAGTCCGGGTAGTGAATCCAACCTCACAATAACAACTATAGAAACGCTCTGGGTTAGTCCAAAAAGTAAGGCAGTTTTCACCGACTTACTAATAATCTATGCAACGAAGAATAAGAACGGGCGATCAACAGGACAAAGGACGACTTACATATCCACTTTCTCTTAAACACTTCAATTTCTTGCATTCCCGTCGGTCCACACATGACATCCGGATACTCCCTCTTCAGCGCAGGAATAATGACGCTCTCAAATCGATCGAGAAACCGTTTACGCCATTCACGCAAGGTACGTGCATAGTGTGGACCGATGTTTGAGACGGAATCGACGACGAGCCGGCCTTTGGAGCCGGTACGCATGGTTTGGAGGAGAAGGGTCAGTGTGGGGAGGAAGCCACCTGGGAAGACTGATTGGGTGAGCGAGACGGATGGAATGAGGTGAAGGAGACATACTCTATTGGTGTCGTTGAAGGAAGAAGGATTATGAGCTTGAAGGGGCCAAAAAATCTAAGCCTTAGACCTACCCATTTTCTGATAAAATCTATCTCTTTAATGTATCGATCGTAGCCTAAATGGCATGATATCAGTGGTGCGATCAAAAGGACAGTTTGCAATTCATTGGATGAGACATAAGATAAAACTTACGCGCTTCGGGGATGGTAATAGCCTGAATAACCCCTACCCCACTGTCCCTCTTCATCGCCCAATCCACAACTTCCCAATATCTCTCCAAAAATTCCGCACCAACAGCCTCAATCATCTCAATACTGATCACCCTATCAAACGCTCCCTCCCACTCCGGTGGCATATTCCTATAATCCATAAGATGGACCTCTACACGATCACTCAGCCCTGCCTGCGCAACACGCTCACGGGCCAGAGTTTGTTGTTGCACAGAGAGCGTGATGGTGTCGACGTGCGTGTCCTGTATAGTTTGAGCGATGAGGATAGCCATTGAGCCCCAGCCCGAGCCTATCTCAAGCACTCGGTGGCCTGGGCAAATTTGGGCTTTCTGTATGATGTGCTTGAGTTTGCGGATTTGGGCTTCGTGGAGCTCGTCTTGGGTTGGAGGAAGGCTTTTGTTTGTCTTATGACCATGACCATTGACCCCATTAAATTTTTTATGGGTTGGCTGAGAAGATTCGAGAACTAGTGTGCGCCCACCAAGGCTGATAGGGGGGCCGTCTTTGATGTCGCCGTCCAGGTCTTTGAAGATTGCGCAAGAATAGGTCATATCTCGAGACAGAAAACCTTGAAATGCGTCAAGGCAGACGACGAATGGAACAGGGACTACTCCGTACCGGAAAACATCTCATTCGAGATATCATAGTGCGCCGACACATTAGAACGTGAATTTCCAATAGTATTCAAAAATCGGTAAGACGTTAGTGTTTGGGGGAGGGTAAACAGATAAGAAAGCTTCGAGTCAAGGCTCGAGAGATTTTCTTTATTGTCTAGAAATATCTTCGAAGGATGAGGATGTTATTCGATCAATGTGGTCAGAAGGCAACTTACGCGAAACAGTGAGACGAGGTCGTCGCATTCGACTTCACCATACATATAGGCTTCTGCAAATCCTAGATCGCTCATGGTGCACAGGCGTACCCAAAACGCGTCATTGATCACTCTGAGTTCTGCTTCGAATTCGACATCGGATTTTTCAACCTGATTTTCCACTGTGGGGAAACTATAGATGCGCGAAGAGGTCAAGACTTTCAATCGACCCGTTGTGATCCTCGACATAAGGCTGCGAAGACATTTAACTCTTTGTTTTCTTTCTGAATACATAGCGAAGACATACGCAGTGACAATAGATTCGCATTGACGTGTAATGGGGTCCCATCCTGTTTTAATTATTGCTTCTGCAAAACTATTCCAGGCTTTGTCCACAAGTTCAATGACCGATAACGGGTGCTTTGCCAGAGTGTCAAGGAGCTGCGTCGACATTGGGAAAAAAGCACAAGATAAGAACGCATTTCGACCTCTTATGTAGTAAGTAAGTCGTGGAGTCGATGGGGCTCCAGGTTGACGTCGGATGACTTCTTTTATCTGAGTCGATCGACCTGTCAACTGGGCATGAGGGCGCCTCGGAGATAAGTAAGTACTACCAGTCTACAACTTTCAGAATAGGACTGGCGTGAGTTTTGTAACAAGTTATGAGCAAATCCTTCTACCAAGTTAGTGTGAGACTCGCAGTCGCTTTCGTGGTTGAGCCATGACCAACGACCAAGAACGGATGAACCATTCCATTCATCATCACCGCCACCACGCCACCACTTTGATCCTACTACGCGTAATTACGTGACACGATACAAGCCTAATTCATTGCCGCTGCATCTTCCCTCATGGACAGAACAGAATCACCTATGTGCCAACAGCTTTAAGTTCCAAAAATATCGCGTCAATCTATCTCATGAAGTACGCGTCGCACCTTCTGCTACTAGTAAGTGCCGTCGCCGTCGTCATCGTGTTCTACATGATAGAGCCCCATCTCAAACTGGAGGCATCTTTGAATTGTATTCGTTGTGTAATGATCTTGACCTAGACCCTTTGGACCGGGGTGCTAATTAGTACTGTTCCTAGCTTGTACTTTGTCAATCACTCTTCACCTCTACTTTCTTCAACCACAGTGGATGATCTTGTTGTAGTATCTATCCTTGACTGTGCGTCAAATTCGCATCAAATACATACCCATCGATCAGTACAATGTTGACGCCGAGCGAAATCCTTTTGGTACATACACCAAACCTCAACCAATCCTATTTTCTGTGTCAGATCCCTTGTCCAGTGGCCTATGTGCCTCTTTTTTCGACATGTCAGTTAGCTTGAATTTTAACACATGAGAGCGTAGAGCTTCGCAGACTTACTCTTCTTGTCATTCTTCGACTGTCACGGTGCTTTTGATTTAACCCCAGTATACTCACTGAAGCAGTATCAAATACAACATAGTCGGCTGGAAGCTATCGTGGCTGCTCGTCGAATCTATGGTAGGTTTGGCTGTAGCGGCTCGGGTTTCCCCGCAACGGAGTTTGAAAGAACCGGCAGTTGCCAGAGCTTCGTCACCTCTGAGAGCAACAGGTCACAGAGTTGTAACGTGTCATGTTCTTATGGGACAGGTAGTCCAACTGGTTTGTCGTGTGCAATTCCGGCGGTTCCATCTCAGGCAGAACCGTTACATTGGCGTTCTCTGCAGTTTTTCTGCTCGGCGAATGCCGAAAAGTAATGTCCTTTCTCTTCTTCTGGAGGCCGGAGGTGAAGGTGAGTATCATGAGCAGTGTGCTTTTCTTTGAGCAGTGATCGAAGATTTGGTTATCTGTCCCCCCAATACTATCGCTCCCCTACAGCTCGGAGTACCCTTCAGTCGGACGTCACAAATTTGTCGCTCTTACTTAAGCTCCGCTCGGACATTTTTCGAGTCGGACGCGGACGCGACGCGTCGTGTTATCCCTCCCTTTCAACGGAATTTCAAACCCCGCTTTGCCGTGGAATCGGCAAGCGTGCTTGAACATCCTCGACGAGGGGACTCGACAAGAAGACCATATCTTGACTCATAAGTTCGAGTCACCTCGGGTATAATATATTGACCTACTGATACAATACTACTACTATAAATGGGCTGTTCTTGAAGAAACCTTCTTTTCCGACTGAAGGGGCAGTCTCCGAGCGATAATAGTGGGCCCTCATTCAGATTCTACATATGCGACTATCGTTTTCCTTCACGAGCATACCTTTCACGATGGTAGGTATAAAGCCCTACTTCTCACGTATCACTTTTGCTCATAACGTGTGTGAAGCATCTTTCAGCGACCTTTGGATCTTGCCAGTCCTAGGCAACCAACTGAGGTGGCTATAACTCTCAACTGACGAGAGTATCCTGGGACTACTCCGTACAGCGAGGACGAGCGACGAGTGATTTTCCATGGCTCATTGTTCTAACATTAAGATGCCCCATCTGTTGCTCTGACGTTGGACCATGGAACAGTTTATGTAGGACTATCCTGAAAAGACTCTGGATTTTCTGGAGGAGATCTGCACAAACGAAGGTCAAAAGAATCTAGGGGATCTGGACTTTCAGGGTTGCAACACAATAGCACAGTGACGAGTTTTATCTAGTACAACTGAGTCTATGCTCTATTTGACCTGATGCGAATGTTGAATGTCGAATTTCGGCCGCTTGAAGTATAAGAGACAATGTGATATATATATACGCAACTGATAACATGTAACAAAGGTGCCAATTGACTAGGAGGAATACCATGGCCATTTGAACATCGTTTCCATCCGAAAAATATCAAAATAAGCATAAAATAAGCATGTCATACCATTCATTCGGCCTTGACATTTAAAATGGGAATAACATGTTTCTTATCTTGTAGTTCGTCAGAAAACACTATGGCTGCTAGTAAGTGTGAAGCCGCAGTCCCATTGGTAGTTTGTAGAGGTCACAAATAAAGTTATTGTATGGCCGTGTGGCGAAATGGCGTCGCGTCTGACTACGAAACGCGAATCAGGAGATTGCAGGTTCGACCCCTGTCTCGGTCATTATTTTTATGGCTCCGGACTTACCTTTACCCTCTTTTCTCTTATCCCGGTTACTATCTGGACGTCATGATCTTTCTGGTTGTGTCTATAGTTGACTGTCACTGTGGTAGAGTGACTGATTGACAAGTTCGGAAAATCGACAACTCATGGGCCCCGGTGCTAACGGTTTTTTCTAACATTTCTCTGTCGACATAGCAATATGCTGACGTGGGCACTGTCGACTCAGGCACGACTCATACCACCAATTTCGGAAGTTTGTTAAAAGTGGCTCATCAAACGCAATTGAAATTCTATCCATCTTTGTATGACCCTTCAGTTTAATAGAAGATAAATGCCTGTGCGAACAGCAGATGATTAGCAACTAGAATCCACCGCAAGTATGTGGAAGAGAACCCAGGGCCAGCATCTTTCTCTGCCCCTGATCGCAAAATCCGCAAACTGGCCGACCCTTTGTGTTGTTCAACAGATCCTCAGCTTGTATTCAATTATTTCAACATGTAATTCTTGCCACACCCTTACTGTACTATCTACCTTCAGGTTTTCGTCTTCACGTCGAGGAACAACGCTCTCCGACACGTCGACATTCGCACCAATATTTACCGTGCCGTCCACAAGTTTCACGAGCGAAGTGTCTATATCCTCTTGGGTGGGTTGACATCCTCTCCATTTTTTTCTTGTCAGTTGAGACCATTGTACTTGACCACAAAGAAAAAGAGCTGAACCTTTGTAGGTAATCGATAGTCAACAAAGGCAACCTCTAGGACCTGAAGAATCGTTCTTCTCCTTCATACACGTCGCAAATAATTCGTTATGATATCATCGCGCAGGAATTGGAGGAAACAAAGACAAAGATCAAGTAACCCGCACGGGATCGCACAATTATTCTCAATTGTTATCTTAGGAGTTCCGAATCTGGTTCAACGTCAAAACGGTCCCATTCTCAGATGTGTGCCGTCGAAAAAGGCCTCTCGTTTCGCCAGAACACAGAACATTATCTGCGTTCAAAAAGAATAACCTTGTTTAGCAGTCACCTGGATTTTCGGCGACACGGTTACGGTAGCTATTGTACAGCAGCTGTGCACCCTAGAAACGGCTACAGTAATCATGAGTGTGCAGTTCTACGTATACGTGGAAGTTGACGTGATGATGTCATAATCGGACTCGAAATGTAACGATTTGAGCCATCCGTCCTCAGAAATTCTAGGTTCGATTCGTCAATGAATTGATGCACACGTAAGTTTTAGAGACACTGAATACAATAATAAACGGTGAGACGTGGAGAGTGTGCTATGTACAAAAATAAAATAAAAAAAACATAAAGACGGACCTAACGTGTATCCCATAGAAGGTATCCAAGAAAAAGCGAATAAACCCAAATAACAAATGTACAATTCCTTCCTCACAAATCCAAACCCAAGGCACCAATAAAAGTTTTCTTCTAGAACCAAGCCATATACCCCGTCTCCTCACACTGCTTCACCAACTCGCCATGATCAAAATTAAACTCCGTATTCGCGTCGACCCTCGGCATACCCAGCACGAACGGCGTCTTCGTCTGTGCCAGAGCAGGTACTGGCGTCCACGATGCCTCCTGTCTCCCCTGCCCCTGCCCCTGCCCCTGTGCGTGTCCGGGGAACGGGAACGGATACCTAAGTTCCTTGCCCACGCCGGCGTTTGCATAACGATATATATCGGGAAGCCATGCCCCCTGCCCCTGGTACTGTTGTCCCTGCTGTGGGTACACGGGAAGTGTATGTACACGCGGGAGCTCGGGAGACCGAGGCTGTTCCATCTGGCGCTGTAATTGCCGCTCCACGCATCGTAGAAGTATTGGATGGGCTGAGCGGAACGAGTCCGGGATTTCAAACCCAGAGGTGTCGCTTGTTGTACTTGGACCTTGGGCAGAGATGGTGGGCATTTGTGGTCCGATGAAGGAGGAGGGAATAGTGGATTGGTATTGTTTGAGCGCTTGCTGGGATTTGTCTGCTAGCTTTTCTGTGACGTATGAGAGACGTCTGCAGAGTGGGAGAATTTGAGCGGCACGACTGAATAGTCTGCATGCCCGGTCAACGTATTTCTGAGCTTCAGCAGCGAAGGGTGTGGAGGGTGTCCTGGCGACGCAAAGAGCTAGGGTTGCCTATGGACATAAGGGAGGACAAAAATAAAAATAGGCTGCAACGAAAGAGCTCGTAGGAACATACAGTTGCGGAATAGGTATTGAACCAGAAATATAAGAACCGTGCACTCAGCTGAGGCTCATTGTCAAATAATGTCTCGATACTTTCGACAAGGGAAGCGGCAGCAAGGCACGTGGCGAGCACTGAAGGGGCATAGGGGTGTGTGGCGAGGTCGAACGCCTCGGGGAGACTCATTGCTTCCGTGAAGAACCTCCTATGAAGTTGAAGAAGAGCTGTTCCAAAGCGTGATCAGCACGAGGTATAGCCAGAGGTCAGATTACTCGCCTATATCGCGGCTTGTCGCGACGAGAGCACGTTGCATGCTGAGGAACCGTGGTGCTACCGCGCCACTGCCCCCCTGTCCTCCCGACCCATATTTGGGCTGCTCATCGAGGAGTTTGGGGATCTGGAAGTTGCGCACGAGGGAGTCGAGTTTGATGATTGTGGAGTATGGCGGAGGGTCGACGACGACGACGGCTTCGAGGATGGGCGTGAGGCATTGGATGAAGAAACCGTTCTTCCATTCGTGGTCTAAGCAAGGGCAGTAAATTAATCCTTGATTGAAATAGTTTACGAAGAAGACGGAGGGTACGTACACACTATCTCTTCTTGGGGAACGTATAACCCTGCACCCTTGAACTCCGGGGGTTTGGTGTCGACGTGGCGCAGGCAAATGGAAGGTGGTCGACCCAGGGAGAGACTCTTTAGCCGAGGATTCAGATGATAAGTGCAGTAGAAATGAGCCCGATGCATACCATACGAGAATCTAGGTTGAGCAGCTCCCAGAACACAGCACGGCGCTTCTCGTCCTCCTCTGGTATACCACGACGTCGCAGATTGTCACGATCTACATGTGCGAGGCAACGTCAGAGATTCTCGGAGTTTACGCCACGAAAAACTCGAGGTGATACTGACGTAGACCAAGCTGGACGGCGTAGACCTCGAGTCAGATCATGGCCGGTACTAGAGGATGATACAAGGAGCGTACCCCTTGTGCGAGCTTTGCGACAAAGCCCATCAGATTCCAAGCATATCCAATAGCCTTCTTGTTATCAGAGAATATGAGATGCCACCAGATCATAAAAAACTAGGCGGCCATACTGAATGCTTGCTCAGTTTCCAGGTGAAACGACTCACTAGACAATGGAGCACATCGAAGTCTGGCTCCTCCATAAGTGGAATTTCGCACACAGACGCACGGGCTAGATGGTGATAAGCTTCGCCATAGAGGGATCCCAAGGGCCGAGACAGGTCGACGAGGGAACCAATAGAAAGGATCATTAGTAATAATGCAAGTCGCCTGGGAGACAGCTCTTCGATGGGTACCGAATAACAATGGTGCAAAAGATTCTGCAAAAACGTCTCAGAAGCATCGAGATGGTATCTGGCAAGAGCCAGAACATACACCACATGAGCAAATTTTGAGACACGCAGAGAAGCAGAAGAAAAGACGCACTGCCACAGGGCGTTGTTCCGCGCTGCTTCGCACATCGTCAGGGCCTCGTGGCGCGGAGGCAACGCCTCGCGGATGCGCTTCCTTATGCGGAGGTCGACAGACCATGGGAAGGGGAATGTGCTGCTCAGCTGCAAGATGTCCGGCGGGACGTCTGGCGGGTTGCTGGAAGATGTTATCTCACCTCCGTTGCTGTTGCTGCCGCTGTTGAGCGTAAGGTGCGAGTTTGTCGGAGGTGCATAGGGTGGCTGGGTCGAGACGAGTGCGGAGAGGGAAAGGGCGTTTGTGGAATCCGCGAGGTGATCCGGAGTGGGGTCCTGCTGCTGACTCGGAGAATGGGTCTGGACCTGTGGAGCGATGTAGAGGTCTTGTGAGGTTTTAATCTGGAGCAGTTCCGGAGCGAGGAGCGGATGGGGGCGAGGCGAATGTGTAGCTTGGAGGGTCTGCAGTGCGTCCTCAAGCTGACGGACACGATCACTGAGGAGAGCGATTTTTTCGTGCAGCTGTTCTGTATTCGCGAGGATAAAGCTAAGTAGATCAAAGTCAGATGAATCGAATCGAAGAAAGTTTGGGCAATAAGGCTCGCCGACTGCCACGTCCAGAGGTCAGTGCGCCTGAAGGAATGAGTCTGAGGAGCGACATGAGCAAGTAATAGCAAGGCACATGCCTTCTGGACAAAGACTGCCGCATCCGCGCTTCACGCAAGACTACAGAAAAGTGAGATCGAACAAGTTCTCCTTACTGGTCGCAGCCCACCTGGCATGGGAATACACGGTCGCACTGCACCAGAGAGAATAAGCATTTTGCCGGCAGGAGAAACAATTTCAGCAGACCTTGAGCTTCAGTCTGCCCAAGCGCGCCGTCAATTAGGACTATCATCAACATGTCGGCAACCAACTGACCTCCGGCATTCCTTGCACGACAGCCGTCGATTCTTTTCTTTGTCCGGAACGCGCGTCTCCTTCCTCTTGCCGTCTGCCGTGAGCTCCTCCGTGAACCCAAGCGGCTCTCTTGATAACGGCAGTTGGTGGTGATACAGGGGTTGCATCTGGTCCTCCTGCGCGTTCCTTGCACGCTTTCCTGGCCTGTTCTGCATCTGGGAGCCCTGGCCATCGGGGACAAGGTAGTGACCCAGCATACTTGGTGGTGGTCGTAGCAAGACAGAGAAGTCAGCTTTAGATTACGCCTTTGTTAGCATTTCGAAGCTGGACATCCCGTGACTCTCGGGTGCATGTCCGTGAGTGAATGTGGGTCGTTTCGTTTTCCGTCAAAATTTGAAGCTTGAGTTTTGAAGGTTGCGAATTCGAAGAGAGTGATCGGAGGTCGAGGTCGGCGTACACATGATGTCCGAAGGACCCGCACTGCGAAATCACCGGAGATCAGAGAATAACATTAGGAAAAAAGGGTATATATTTATACATTCTATGATAGAAGGGCGCTAAAATGACATAACGAGAGCGAGATTAGCGATGAACTATAGACTCCAGCATGGCATCATCGCCATAAAGCAATAGGTATGAACATGAAAGACAAGAAAACCCGACCAAACCTGTATCCTTCTAACATACAACGTAATCCGACCGAGGTATCAAAAGAATAACGATTTCGCCTCATTTAGAAGAAACTCATCCAACTCTGCTCACCCGCGCTCAACGCGCCCAACTCAAAGTTCAGCGTCTCCACGACCCCGGCCATCTTGGACCCAGGCTCAGGCCTCGAATCCATAGGAGGCGGAGGCAGCACCTGGTTCTCAAACTGGTGGTAGTGGTGCAGATCCGGCAGGACAGGGCTTGCCTGTGGCACATTAGGCGGAGGGGCCCAGAAGTGTGATGGTGGGCACTGCACTGCTGTCCGAGAACTGCACGAGCACGGTTTGCGTTGTGGGAACATTTGTCGAGCGCGCTGATGCACCTCGACGATGCATTGTGCGAGGCTGCGGTGGGTCCGCGAGAAGGGGTCTGCGGGGGGCGGTGGGGAGGGTGAGACATAGGTGTTGTTTATGACTGGGGAGAGGTGGCCGTGATCCATTTCGTGGGCTGCGGGGTCCGAGGGGACAACGTGTTGAAGGACGGTTTGGACTTCTTGGCCTTCGGCCCAGCGGTTGTAGATGTCATTTGCTTTTTTCACCATGGATTCGAGTATCGGCTGGAATGCAATGATGGTTGTTAGTGGGCGAGCAAAGATCGCATGGGAAAGGTACTCACGATGACTTGTAGAGCGCGCGGGCATGTACTCCTTGCGGACTTGAAAAGCATTCGTGCCCGCTCCAGTTCCTGAAGGGCGGCGGGCGAAAGGCATGTAAACGGCGCCCGCGAGACTAAAAGGCACAACGCCACCTATATAATAGCGCCAATCATTGCTTACCCGATGCCCTATATAATGAAGACAGGATACGTACTGCCGCTGAGAATGCATTCGACCAGTACCCTAAAATACGAGCGGTCAGTTGTGGCTCGCGATGGTAGAGATCCTCTACGGTCGCTATCATGCGAGAAGCGCTGAGGAAGACTGCGACGACGGAGGGGGCGTATTTGTGCCTCCTGTTAAAGGACTCCTCGGGCCCGCTGAGAGCACGCGTGAAGAACGAACGGTGGAGCTGGAGAAGGACTGGAGACCATCAGTCATCGTAAGGTATCTTATTCTCTGCTACTCACCCGCTTCCAACGCGATGCTCAAGCTAGATTTTTGCATTTGTAGACTCCTTGAATTACTCGTGTTCCCTGTCCTCAAACGAGGAGGTAACGAAAAGTCACGGATCTTAGTATCGAGATCGACAACGACGCCATACTCCAACGAGGGCTGCGAAATGACTTCCAAAACGGGCGCGAGACATTCGGTATAACAGGAATGTTTCCATTCTTGATCTGTTATATCATTTCAAGATAAGGAAAACGGAGATACGGAGGATGGAAAGCGAGACACACAGTAATGCAGGCTCCCTGACAGATCACGGCCTAGATCGGGCTCGTATGACGGACGCGGACAGTCCATGTATCGGATGCATAGAGATGGTGGACGACCGAGTGAGAGTGACTACATTCCAATCAGCGGAACTAACTGAGGTAAAACAGAAACACGTACCAGCCGCGCATCAAGATAGAGCAGCTCCCAGAACAATGATCGACGTTTCTCGACTTCTTCAGGAATACCTTTCACCCCACCAGCCGAATTTCTATGCAGGCCGATCTAGACACCAGAAGAAAACAGCATCAATGTTAGTATTATGACATTCGAGGGGCTTATAGAAGTGAAGAATCGATCGACCTTTGACTTACACTTTGGGCGAGCTTCGCGGTAAGCCCCATAAGCCCCCATGCGTATCCCGCGGCCTTCTTCTTGTCACTGAACACGAGCAAGTACCAAATCTCGTAGAATAATGCTGTGATGGTCTCGACGTTCGTTTCTTCCATAACAGGGATCTCACAGAGCGATGCACGCGCGAGCTGGTGGTACCGTTCGGCATCAGGAGAGTCAGGCGGGCGGTGCGTGAGGTCAACTAGGCACCCGACAGCGAGGATCATGAAAAGGAGGGCCAGTCGGCGCGGGGAGAGCTCGGGTGTTGGGATCGTGTAGCAGTGGTGTGCAAGGTTTGGATAGAATGTTTCGGAGGGGTGGGGGTTGTATCTAGGTAAATGAATAAATGATACTCCATTAGTTAGGAAAGAGAGGGGCGTACTGCCAGAGCGCGTTCTGGAGAGCTTGGTCCCAGAGGTGGTCGGCCTCGGCTCGAGATGGGAGGAGTGAGCGGATGTATTCCCGCATTTTTAGGTTTGGTTCTGGAGATACGCTTTCCGGGAGAGGATAACATTGGCTTAGACGGACGACTTCCTGGAAGAGGTCGTTGTGGTTGTCAAATGACGAGGCCTGCGAGTATCACGGGATTAGAGGGAACCGAGATAGAGGACAAGAGCGGACCGACATACATGCAAGGTCAGTCCCCCACTGTAATTGTCTTCGCTCATTGCTGTTACAGAAGACAAAGGTGTCATATTCGATTCAATGTCAACCTTACGTTCTTCGGCCTCCTCTGTCTCTCGTCCATTTACGCTCCCATTGTTGTGTTGGGCATGGGAATGGGCCTGACCGTTACTGACACTCACAATAGGGCTGTCTGTTCCGGCTTGAGTTCCACCGTACAACCCCATTGTACTTTTTATGACAAGAAGTTCGGAAGTGAGCAATGGGTGTGGTGCAGGAGTGCACTGGCACTGCTCGAGCGCCTCCTCAAGATTCCGGATACGCTCACTCATTTCCTGAATCTTGGTATGGAGTTGTTCGGTGTTGGCAAGGATGAAACGGGTGCCCTTGCCAGATACGAGTACACCTGAGATTCATCGCTTGAAAAAAAAAGTCATAAATGTGTACCATGCCATACCTTCGGGACATATCTCTGCGCAGCCACGTTTCTTTTGGCCATGTGAACCGCTGTTAAACTCTACAATGAGTTATATAGCACACACCTTGCACGATGCACAAGGAAAGTTACGATCACACTAATGTTTCATTATTTTTAGTATACGATATAGAGCGAGGAAGCAGAAGGACAATTGACCTTCAACTTGAGTCTGGACCACACAAAAGCAAAATGTTCAGCTACTTACTGTGCAGACTGAGAAAAGAATTTGCACACCTTCTACATTCGCAGCATGAGAGGGGTGCCTGTGATAGCAAGCGAAGGTCAGCGTTTGGCTCCTTCACGTATCTGTGCTTTTAGACTACAGACCTTCTTTCCACCAGGCTTTTTTGTCACGTTTCCCTCGGCAATGAAGATGTGGTCGACGACGGGGGGGACTTGGGGGTCATACGGGGGGTCCTGCTTCGGCGAAGGATTTTTTCGGGGCCGTTTGAGAGGACGAGGGTCTGGAGGCCGCTCTTCAGGTTGAGGATAGGCAGAGTCGTGGAGGATGAGAGGCTCAGGGGACATGGTGTAATGGGTTGCGTGGAATTCGGACGGGGCTGAGTGCGGAAAGTATAAGCAGTTTGTGGGCGGAGATCAAGAAGGTAATGGCAGGCACACATGACTGATATACAAGTCGTCGAACCCTCTTAGCTATTCATTATACTAATTCAGTTATACTATTATAGATCTATCAGTTCATTCATCAGCTCGCCACCTAGATGCTTTCTGCCCGAGACAACGCCAAAATATAATGGATTGCTCTCTTGTCTGCACAAGGCCACCGCGAACAAACAGATTTTTTTTTATGTTGCCCCGACAAAGAGACAATCACGCAGAATCAACAAGGGGCGTGGAAGATCGATCGATCGAATCCAAACGTGGTTTCGGGCGCTCCCGTCACCATCCCCGTTTAGCAGAAAAGGTTCCATTCTCGGCCTTCTCCCGCCTTCCCCAGCAGGCCTGCGACCGTGCATGCTGCTCTCAGAGCATCGAGTCTCAGGCCTGAGAGTGAAGACAAATACCAGCGGCGTGGCTCACCAAGCCCCTCTGCAAGCCACATGCGAGAATCACGGACACTGCCGAAATCGAGATTGCAGGAAAACCACCCCGGCAACGGAGGTAAACCCAATCTCCTGACGCACACAAGGACAAGTTGTCGCGATCTTCCGATGGGTGTATAGGTCCAACTCATTTACTTCCATTCGCCGTCTGGATTTTGCTACGAAGCCGACATTTGCACGTGTACACTCACCTTCACCCACTCCGGTCTTTTACACTCGTTCTCAGCGCATCGTGAATAAGCGCACCCGTCACTCTCGGCCGACTCTTTGAGGGGAAAGGTCTAGATGGTTATTATTACCTGGTGCTGTCAAGATTCTCAGTCAGAACTTGGTGGTATAGATCTACCCAGCCCCAGTGTCTTGATCTTATCCAGGGAACCGTATGCCATCGAATAGAGAAAAGCTCAGCTTGCGACCACTTGCGATAGAATCTTCTCTCCGAACGAAACGCGCACCTGGTAAAACGGATCCTCGGCACGCTAAAATTGCGCAATCAGAGTGGCCAACGTAGGTGATGAGAGATGCTGAATTCGTGATTTAGTCTTGATCAATCAATCAGATCATGGGAGCTGGAACAACAAAGGGAAGTCTCCTATGTATCGTATCCTTCCCAGTCCCTGGCATGTGCCCCCACGATAAAGCTGCCGGTGCAAGTGTATCGTATAATTGGATGGAGAGTTTGGCGTGCATCGCTATCGATTTGCAGGCTTCGCACAGCATGTCCTTCCGGTAGAGTGTTGACGCGCAGGTACGCTTTGCATCTGTCTTGCCGCCACCGTCATGTATCGGATGACATATCACGCCCTGAGCTTAACTGGAGCATCGAAGTCAACATCACTCCGAGTTCAGGACGTGATATTCCGTCAATAGCTGTGAGGTGTCCACAGTCAACGGGGATTGCCTTGACAAATTTGTCGAATCAATTATTTGTTCTATTCCAGTCTGATCATGTCGTGGTAATGGAGATCAAATACTTACGAGCCATATGCGAAATGACTCTTATCCTGCGAAACTTCCACGAATCAATATCCGAGCCGTCAAATGGAAGAAAAACTCATACTTTGCAGAAATTTCTTGCTTTGACACACCTCGCAGAAAAAATCCATAGTTGCAATAAATGCGTCAAAAAATTCACGATTACGATGTGAATATCCAGATCTATTTTTGCCTTGAGAATATGCAAGATGTTTGCGATTACCCAGTGTTCGGCGCATGCCGTTTGTCCCCAATCATCGGATAGAGGGAAGCAACCCCCATACGTTACAGAATAATCCTCGTAATGCCGAAAAAAAATCAAGGTATGGATGAGCCCAGTGGGAATTTCTTGTTGTTCCCAGAGACAGCATGCGCCATCACTCGGCACACGGTTATACAGCCCGCTATGAGATAAAGGGGTTGGAGAAGAACATCGAATTGCCACCCATCTGGAATGTAAAGGCGGGAAGTCATGATATAAGAGTATTGACCAAATCAAGGTAGCTCCTCGCGTTAAGCTTGTGCCGTGATAGAATGTAAGCAGCAGAAGCACAAGACCAGAATTGGCAAATCGACGAAACCAGAACAGTGATACCCATCCCGCGGGAGCACTTGTAATGTGTAGCACCGCAGGGAGAGTATCACTAGAAATTCCTATCAGGATCAATCAGTAAGAGTTATAGTAATAGAAACAGGCACAATGAGAATGTGGTTCAAGTTGGAGGAGAGTGATGAAGAGATTGTTCCTTTGTGAGAACGAGAGTTGTAGATGGAAACGGACAGACATGACTCAGAATCAACCGCTTTACCCTCTTCCTCTAGATCATCTCGTTCATGTCGCAGAAGGCCAAGAATGTTATATCGCTCCCGACAAATTGGTCACCAACACGAGAGGACTTGACTTGCCAGAAAGCCGTGGCAAAGACGCGCGAAAAGATACTTTTGTTAGTATCGTTGATGAGCAAACTGCCATGTTCACGTTTGTTGGAGATAGATAGGTACGCGATATGTGACAACAACGAGGGTAGAAAAAGTTGGATTCTATCCTAAATAGTAGCGCCCATACAGAAGTCCGTCTGAAGATCGTTGCCGTTTTTGAGAGATCAACGGATGCGTTTTCTTCGCTAGAAGCTCGGCCACATTAAAAGATCATACGATAAGAAAGTGAGGCAGCGGCAAGGTCCCAACGGCGAAGTCGGAGAAGCGAGGACTAAGGAAAGCTGATACACGGGCCGTCCGGGAGTTTAGGGCCGAGACTTAATCGATTCTGTCACGCCACCTTCAAACTACAACTTGGAACCGGAAAGGTACCCTCAATGTCTGTACCAGTCTCCAAATCTCTCGCGGACATATTTACGCTCACATCAGCGTACTCGCTAGGTGGTGTGGTGCTCGTTGGCACTGTAGCTACTTTTCTGGCACGCGTGTATCTTCCCTCCAACTCGCGTAGTGTTGACAGATATACCTTCATATGGCTCGTGTGTTTCTTCATTTCATTTCTATGTCCAGAACAGCTGAACATATTACACGTATATAGGCTTTTGACGCTCTTATTCACTTCTCTTTCGAAGGATCTTTCCTTTACTTGTCAGTTTTTGGTAGGCAGGTGAATACTAGCACTGGACCATTCGCCGCGATGTGTGCGTAAATCGTATATGAATCATTCTTACGCTGACTCATGCAAGTATAGGGCGTGAATATGCTGCAGCGGACTTTCGATGGGGTACAGCTGATCCCACGGTCGTTTCCCTTGAACTTCTCACCGTCCTAGGGGCTGGACCACTATGTTGCTACATCCTTCATCTCCTCGCGCTCTCTGATCCTGCCAGACATTATTGGATAGTAGTGCTTTGCACTGCTGAAATATATGGCGGGTGAGGCTGATTCTATCCTTTGTTCATCTATAGTTCTGACGTACCTCTCAAGTTGGATGACATTCTGCCCGGAATGGCTTACCGGCAGCCCGAATCTGGACACGTCTAATCCACTCTATCTCTGGGTTTATCTTTTTGTACGTTTTATACAATTGACTACTGCCTTTTTCTAACAGACTCATTTGATAGTTCATGAACATTATGTATGTGACTTTTTACTGTGATTCTTCGGAGCTATCCAACTCATGTTATATCAGATGGGTAGTCATTCCTATTGCGCTCATGATAGACTCGTATGGTCACATTGCACGCGCACTCCGTGCATCAAGCACCAAGCTTAAGACGAACTAATACTGACGGGACGTGTTGGTATATATCAAAGATCTGGCCACCTCGAGTGTAAAACTAACACCTTCAACATTGTATTGGATCATTGGATACCGAGCATCAACTAAAAGATACCTTGACAACTGCCTGTGAATTATTTCGTTTGTTGAGAAATTGCGATTTAAGGTTCCGGTTCGGATTTGAAGAAAAACAGACGGTGGCATTCAAGATTGAAGTTGGAATCAGTATTACGTAATCGAACGCCGTTGTTTCCTCTCCTAACCACCGTTGACAAACTGGCTCCCTCACGCTCATCGACGGACTCTACGCACGATATGTCCCGAATAAGAGACGTATGGGCGCCTAATCTCGAGATAGAAATGCGTAATATACGTGATATCATCGACAAATATCCATATGTCGCAATGGTCGAGTCCCGCTACTCTTGGAAGTCGTAGTCGACTTACGCTGGATTCAGGATACAGAATTCCCGGGAGTCGTAGCGCGGCCTCTTGGAGCATTTAAGACGTCATCTGATCATCACTACCAGACGATGCGGTGCAATGTCGACCTGTTAAAGATCATTCAGGTTGGCGTGACACTAGTGGATGAGGATGGCAATTTACCTGAGGAGTGTTCAACTTGGCAATTCAATTTCAAGTTCAATCTTAAGTAAGCTGTTGTCTCCTTGTCCTTTGTTCATAGTCTGACGAAACCAGCGAGGAAATGTACGCGCCAGAATCGATAGAACTTCTACAAAAGTCTGGTTTTGATTTTCAACGGCACGAGGAAATTGGAATAATGCCTAATGATTTTGCGGAACTCATGATAACGTCCGGAATGGTCTTGTCTCCAGAAACGAAGTGGATTTCGTTCCATAGGTGAGTTTTCGTACCCTATCTAGTTTTTCTGTGAATTTTAAAAACATATGACAGGTGAGTTTTTCCCTTGTCAGTAGCATCACAGTTTTCCTTGATTGTGCTACGCAGTGGCTACGATTTCGGTTACTTTGTCAAACTCCTGACTGCAGAATCATTACCCACTGTCGAGGACCAGTTCTTTGATCTGCTGCGAATATGGTTCCCCACTGTATACGACGTCAAATTCCTTATGCGTTCTACGAAAATCCTACGAGGGGGTCTTCAAGAACTCGCTGATGATCTGGGTGTATGCTCTCACATATGACGATATCTGAATACAATTGATGCACAAGTATAGATACAACGGATTGGACCATCGAATCAAGCTGGCTCAGACTCTCTCCTCACCGCGACTACCTTCTTCAAGATACGTGAGCTTTACTTCAATGACCAGATTGATCACGACGAGTACTCTGGAAAGCTTTATGGGTTTGGCCAGACGTTTACGGTGTCAAATGGTCTCGCAGACACTAGCCGAACTGGCGCGACGATCGCAGAACGGGAAGATCGAAGCTCAGTCAGAGAAACACATAACCAGACGCCTGGGCCCCCACCATCAAATGGAATGTCGATAAACCCCATGCAAGGGAGCATGCCGACGTCGATGCCATCATCCGTATCGTATGGGATGGGTGCAAGTGGACCATATATGAGAACATCATTAGTAGGAGGTCGGTAGCACCGTAGCGTGGTCTGTACATGTGTGCTATCAGACGTTGTGTTGCTATACAAGTTGTATTCAGTGCTTTTATTTTCCGCACGTGATAGCCCACAATTATGAACGAAATAGTGTAGATATACGCGTAGATACTTACTTAAAGATCCTCAACTAGCCCAACGGACCTACGAAACGCGCTCGCTTCCATTCGGAGCATCGGAAAAACCAGTCCTGATCGCGTCGGGAAACATTGTCATTGCACACAACAGATCGAAATCAGACAAAGAAAAAATAAGCTTTAGGACTCGGAAAAACTACAAGGTCTGCTCGCCCCTTCGAAGCATTTCCCGGGTAGCTTCCAGCTACGTGATGACAAACATAGAAATATTCTTGAGTTTGAACTTTGCTTTAAGGTTTGCCGCTGGCAAGATAGCTGTGAGTACACCTTTCCCTTCTGTCCGCAGAATCGTCATTGCAGTCATCCATCGCAGGAGTAATCACGCTACACCCGACGAATACACCGAGCGCTGCAGAGGTTACTCGCGAAAATGGAGGCTACGACGACGATACCGAGAATATCTGGGTCTCTGCGTACCACGCAACTAGTTTGACAGCACACTGGCGGAGAAATTCAGAGTATATGTGGATCGCTCATCTTCAGGTTTCACGAGGTCCAGACCCTTGCATTATGTCGTCAGATCGTCTAGACCCCGTCTCGAATGGAATGCATATCTTGTCGAAACATCGATCACGGTGGCTAGAATCTTTCGCATCTGGCCTTGGGTTGGACATCTGGGTCAAACATTGCTTTCCTCTTGATGGCCAATGGACGTACATCTAGTTTGACTTTCATTTCTTCTTGTCCTGGATAACTTGATGCAAAAGGAGTGCCACCATGTACAGTTTAGCATTCAGATCGGCTCCTTCAAGAATGTCAGTCGTCTTCTCTCACCAACGTACCACTAACTCGCCTAGATGTCCAATTTCGTCTTGTAAACAAATCTTGAAATGTCATACGTGGAGTTTTGTCTATGATCTAAAATGCAATCAGCAAGTGTATTACCCATTCCAAGAACTAGCCGCATGTATTTACGTCGACAAGCCAACGATCGAAGTTCAACAGATGAGTTCCTTTCTCCCGACATGTCCATGTCCATACAGAGTCTCAAGTGCCCAGTCTCGGTTCGGAAAAAAATTCGGCACCCCCTGGCCCACAGCACGAAGTAACGAATGATCGCGAAAGCTCTGTGATACATGGATGTCTATCGTAATAAATGAAGCGATGGTCTGTAAGTCCAACGAACGATAATCCTGTAAGTCAGAGGACGATGCTTACTGTCGGATAGAGAGTGGATTGGTTAAGCGCATCTGCAAGTGACTGCGAAACTGCATGAGTGGACGGCGAACTGGTAGGAAGGTCGTTACCTTTCTTTGGGGGATGAGAGGGGAAGTTGTCTTGAGAAGCGTGCGGGTATAAGCGAGATTTTATAGCTCATCCCTGGACTCGTGTTCGCCCCCTTGCGCCGCACAATTGGGTCCTAATCTCATAGAAGCCATCTCGAATGCTTTTGCAAGTTCCGTTTCCTTACCTTTAGGGGATTTCCAAACTCACCCGCTTCTCCCAGTCTCCATCGATCGGAGCGTTTATCCCGACTCATAGGAGGCCTTGTGAACGTCAGAACATCGGTCTCCTTCGGACATGTTCAGCTCCACGGAAACTCTACTCCTTTGGGCCGGTCCCTGTCCACCATTTGTGTGGACAGAAGGGCTAAATCGGTACGTCTGAAGATATAGAATGACACACGATGCATGGACCTGCCAGATAAAAATCAGTTGCTCTCGTCGACCGCATGTAGTGAACGACAGACCAGGTGACTCGAGTTACTGTTATTAAACATTCTGTCGGGTGCGGTTCCAACAAACAATAAAAGAACTCTCACAAATACGAGCTGAGTCTCGATCTGGCAGAATCCTTGCCCGCCTAGTGGCCCACCGACTCAAATCCTCCAAATGTTTGAGTACTCACACTGCCAGTAGGCCTTAGTATCATCCAGCCCTGTTGGATGGCCAAGGAAGAAGCTGTAGCATGATGCACGCCCTTTCGCTTGCAATTTGTCAGGTGGAAGACCTTTTTCGAACATTTCGAACACAGATCCATTCTCAGCCTCCAAGACAATTATTCTGGGAAATTTAAATCTACGTCAACTCGTCTTGTTCTTAACGTTTTCAAGGAATCCGTCATCTGGCCTCTATCCTAGAATGATTAGTAGGGGTTTATATTTTGTGTCGTGTTTATAGAAGGCACATAATCTTGTGACGCGTCTTGCTATCAATTGGATTCATTAAGCTCATGGACATAAGACCTCAAGGAAATCACATTCAAAAGGTCATATGTTTTTCAACATTGCTTCGGCGCAAAAACGCCACCAGAAAACAGAAACAGTATGCACTCCCACAAGCTGTAATCGCCGGGCTAAATACGTGGACCGTTTCGACTCTCCTGGCACCCATCGAGGCTAAGGAGAATTCTCTGCATAAAGAATTGCTCGCGTTTGCTGACTGCAGAGATGCACTCGGCAATTCTTTACAAAAAAAATGGCAAACGCATGTATCCTTGAGCTCCTCACGTCCACCGGCTGCACAGTCGTCTGTAGGACCTTTTTTTGGAAGGCAAAAAATCTCTTGACAATTATGAGTTACGCCGAGCTGAAGTACTGGTAAAATTCCTGCGGCGCTCATCTTGACGTTGATGTCCTTATCAAGAAAAAGAATATATTTACTATGACAAGAGACGTCACACGCAACGAATACATAGGAAAGTGAGTTCAGATATACAGAAGACCGGTATTTAGCTATGTGATAAAGATTACCTTTCATAAATACTCGACCTGATGGCCATCATCAAATTCTCCGAATGAAATAAAATTAAGAAGACTAACATAATTGCTGGGAAATATCCCCCTTCGACCTGTTGAGTCAATACCTGTCAAAGAAGATTAGATCATCGATTACGAGGCGGCACACCACCTACCTTCCCACCATCCACTACCATAATTTTGGCCACCTGACGGACCGCTCGTAAGCTCGACAGTTTGACCATCAGCTAAGCTTAGTTCATCCGGACCTTGCGCCTCATAAGCGTACACAGCACGCACTGACGTGATGTTTACTCAAGGATCGATCGATCCTACATCGTGGGATGAGACATTTGACTTACCTCGCTGACAGGAGTCACCTCGGGTGGCCGGCGTTTGACTGTTGGGGTCCACACGCTCAAGGTATGAAGCAGGGACGAGGCCATCTTTCCCTTGCATATCGGCAACTTTTACCCAACCAGAGCCGTCATTAGCTTCTACCACATGGACCGTTTCGCCCTCTGCGCCATTCGCACAATCAGACGTGAGTGGAATCACGGACAACTTCTTACCAGATACTTCAAGCTCGTACTCTGAGGTTGGGCGAAAGTCGAACAGCACCCGAGCTGTCGGGTAATGGTCCTTTTTCGATGTTTCGGACGCGGTTTGCGGAATAAAAGATGAGGTGCCGGAAGTAGATGAGCTAGTTGAGACTGAAGGAGAATCGGTGAAGTGTATGAACAAAAATGAACTTGAGATGTCATCAACGGCTCTTGCCTCGCGAACCGGTGCGTGTCATCGTTGACCCTGCACTGATAGTCGACCGTGAGCTGATGACGCTCCCTTGCTCGCAGTCAGCTGGTATCTACGAAGGTATTGTGAATCATTTTCCTGTTTGTTCAAAAAAAAAAAAGCGACCTTGAGTTCGCATTTAGTGTGCACAGAGACTCCACACAATTTGCAGGTTTTCCCTTGTTTGCTCAATCCCCAAATTGTTGTCTGTAGTTGATGGTTAATTACGAAACCTAATTCACTTTGAACGGAATACCTTGCAAAATCCACATTGCGTAGGAATAGAGAATGTGGAACTTTTGAAGGAATGGGGTCGCTGGGAACCCTCGTTGTCTAACAGGATATGAGAATGTCAACCGCGACTTCTAATAGATACTTCACCTCCGATCGCGGATGAGATAGCCTCCTCCTCTGATCTTAGGAGTCGCTCTGAGGATGCGTCGAGCGCAAACTGGTGTCGAGCTTCTAACAGGTTCTGTCAAGAGAACGTTAAACACCAATTACGCGATTCAACGTGCATGGATCTTACCTCGATTAACTCATCGATAGGACCAAGAGTATGATCAGCCTGGTAAGAGGAAAACTGGCTCGAGAGGTGCTCCAATTCCTTGCCTATAGTGCTAGTGATCAATGGCATTGCACATCGATAACAAGAAACAAACGTTTTGCATCAAGAAGAGGAGTCAACTCCTGGATTTTCAATCGGCATCTGTTGAGCTTGTTCTGAAGAACGATCTTTGGGGCTGATTCGACACTGATGTCGCTCTGAGAGGCGATCGTAAATGATCAGCCGTTAAGATCACGAATGACACTTACTGTGTCATAGTGTGTTATACAGGGTTCAAAAGTCCAATCATCTGGGGCAATAAATGGACGAATGTTATGGTCAATAAAAAGGGTCTGATCTTTGACCGTGTCAACTTGACTGAACGCAACATCTACTCGGCTTACACGATTCTTCAGGGAATCGAGATGGCGGAGTTGCAGAGACTGCGAATGCTGATTTATTTTTGCGAATCTCTCAACTAAACGTTGTTGAAGCTGTTCTGTGACGTATATGAAATGAGTACAACTCATCAGCTGCGAGATGTATGGAATACACACGGAATTGCTATATACCTGTGTTAAGCCATGAATTAAACGGCAGAAATCGATATCGAACGTACATCTTCTAGAGCAGGTAGACTGGCATCGTAAAACTGTGCTTTGGCATTGTTCGCAACCGTAATGGAAATCAGATAAGCACTGCAGTATGTAGATAAATTGATACGAATATCAGAGTTTGACTGAATACGGACTTCTTGCTATTCAACATTTCGTTGCGCTGCTGTTCTGATTGTTTCGCCGCCCGTTCAGCGTGCTTGTCATCTTGCGCACGGACCTGTGGACATCGCGTTCGTAAGTTTCTGATTGAAAATTGTGTAATTCGGCTTTACCTGCTTCTGCCGGTATGATTCGACTTCGTTACATTGTTCATCGTACTTATGAATCAAAATCATTCATGAAGCCGGAGTAAATAGGAGAAACCTTTGTTTACCTTTTGCTTGGACTGAGACAGGGGTTTTCGTCGATGTGAGGCACACAGCTGTGTTTCAGGGCCGGGGATCACTAACCTTAAGTCGTTCGGCGTAGATACGGTCTCTGTCACTGAGCAACTTCTGGAAGAATTGTATTTCCTGGTTGGGGAAAGAAGTCAAAAGAAAGCATTTCGAAGCTGAGACGTGCATAGCTAACCGTCTTTCTTGCCTCTTCATTCTTCTTTTCAACTCCCCTTAAAACCTCAACCACCTGCGATGTGAGGCTGTCGGCGATATTGACATGATCCTGAGCCGTATGAACCATCGACTCCACGAGTTCGGTGTAAGCTGAAATCAGCGAGCTGCAGCAGATGCACATTAGTGGACTTATTTGGAAATGTGGTGATTTAGACATTACTTCTGCATGACCGTGTTTGAATCCCATGCTTTGGTGGGATGCTCGCCGACAGCCAGTGCTACTTCCACTTTGTACTTCTTTTCTACTGCTTTCTTGGAGAGTGTCTGGAGCTTTGCTGCGTATTCTCTCTCGAGGGCTGCACGACTATTGTAAAGTTCGCGAACCTGATCCTTTAAGTGAGCTTGCGATCAAGGGTTCTCGCGCTGGATCTCACATCGCTTATGAGCTCCAAATGCACGTCAAACAAAGCCGCTATCCGTTCCACTTGGTCCTGGAGGAGTGATCAGAAGTAGTTGGTATTTGAGTCAAATGCATAGACTTTACTGGAAGGGATTGACCGTAAGTTTGGCCGGAAGACTGCATTTGATGCAACCTGCACTAATTTCCGACGTGATTAGCGTGTAAAGCCTGTCGAAGAATCCAATAGTTGGAAGAACGAAAGGTGCCCTATTTGTGCTGCTTCCTGTTTCTACGCGGGGCGACAATAATAATGGGTCCACGTGGATGTCCCGTGCTTCTACATGTGACTGCATAGGTTAGCGCTGCGACGCGTGCTTTTGACAACAATTCTCGCACAGAAGGCTCTATTCGAGTAACAAAGAAGTAAATCCATCGAATTCAACCTAAGATCTCGCATTATGAAAATTATACTTTTCATGCCATATGTATCTAGTACTTTTATAGATCTACCGACACTTCTCTCTGAGGAGCAAGCGAGGTATTGAGTGTTCATATCCGAGTAAGTATAAATGTAGATGATCACTTCATGTACCTTACGATGGCTAAATCATCAAGTTACGCGCCGTGCCACCCGCACCATTCATGGTACATAGCCATGTTTGACAAGATTGATCCTTATACCTCATACACACCCGAATATGAATATTTGAATATTGACCGATTGAGATCATTAATCTTATTAGGGTATACATACCTCGCCCAGGGTTTTGCGATTGTCACGGTTTCTCTGAGTATCTTCAGATTACATAGCTTACATAAGTAGTCTGTGCCGTGAAAACTTATGATAACCTCCCGATACTCGTCCAGAGCGGTTATGAACTTAGTTCCACGAAGCACGCACCTTGTGCGTGTTTCCTCTAGAGTTGAATCAAAAACGTGGATGCAGGTCTGCAGTGCCTTTTCGATATGATCAGATGTCAGATCGTGAGATTCAAGTTGCACGCGGCGTCTACTCATTCTTGAGAAACATCGGTCGATGGGTCCCAAAATAGGGCAGATATCGATGGAATCGATATGTTCAAAGCGGAATCGTCGCGGTCGGAATGATTGAGCTTAATCCGGGGAAATCAAAATCGAACTTAGCTTGAAAACTGACAATGACAGGAGAGTTGGAGGTCTATATGGAACCGCCAGAAACCGATGCCCCCATCACGGCCAATAGCGCTCTTATAGAATGCGGGGAGAGAAATGTAATCAAACATTGTGGTCAGGAGGGCCCAAGATGGTTTGGAAAAGACTCATGCCATCATCCGGAGGCACAGAGAGGACGATCACACAGGAGTCTTCAAGTGGAGAACGAAGCCCTCAACAGAAACTCAGAACGTCATGGAAAGTCGAGATGATCAGGCGCGTTTGACTTGGGAATCTATCTTTCCTCTCACACTCCCTGTGTCCTGCCTTCCACCCTCGCGGATTCAGAGGAATTCCAAAGCTTGAGAAAGCCCGAGTCTTCAGGCTGACCACCTAGATTTTTCGATTTTCAGTATTCAAAAGAAAGAATGTAGTGTTCAGTTCAGACACTGTCAAGTCGGTATATATCATTCGGTAATCATCATGGTTGGCAGCATCGATGAGGATTATTTTTCCTTTCTTTGTTCATCCCTGCTGACAAATGCTGACTGCATTCCACCTGTAGACAGCTGTAGACCTGTGTAATTATATTGACGGTCTCACAATTCGGTCGAGAGAAACGCGCTTATCCCCCTTTCAGTGCATGCCGCGGTCCGAAGCGCCTTGTCCGAAATCTTTGAGTTGCTTTTAGGAACCCATCCCGCGTCACTCATGGTTTGAAAGGGTCGCTCTAACGAAATACATGTTCCCGAGACCTGGGACGGATTTGTCATTTCGCTTTTTTTGCCCATTGCCCAGGTCATCGTACTCGCTATGGAAACTTCTTGCTTTGTCCGAATTCGGGATGATGAACTTGTCGCGTTTGCACTTGGCACAGCCGAAGGGTTCTAAACACGCTTTAGTAAAATTGCCTCGCTCCCGTATAAATACCGCGACGATCCGTTGTCTAACATTGCCCTTACAAGTCTTTCCCCACCCGCAGTTACGCCCCCACTCTGGGTCAACGTCATCCTCGTAACCTGAATATCTACTGCTATTAGCTTGATCAACGGACCTTAGCATCCATGTTTCGCATCTCTTTATTGCTTTTCGCGCTCTTTGCCTCTGTCGTAGTCACTATCGCGGTTCCTGTGCCAGAATCCTTCGCCAATTCCACAGTGGTTAGCCTCGAAAAACGTATTACCCACGTTGGTAGAGTGAGCACGTTGGTAGTTGTGGTGCCATCGGTCGGTACTAATCATCTTTGTATTACTTCAGGGTACCTGGTTTCACGTCGGTACGTTGGTATCCTCGAAACGCCTGCTACAAGCCCTCACTTCGTTCATTTAAAGGCTTAGGTAACTGTGGATATATAAACAAAGACAGCGATCCTATCGTAGCTATAGCCAAATCACGTTACGATGCAAACGGGGGTGCAAATTGTAATCAAGTGAGTGCCAAGATCTTGTGTTTCTCATCGTTCTAACTATCCTTACTTGACAGTGGGTCGAAATTGTAAACACTAAAAACGGCAGGAAGGCTTACGGGAAAACGAGGGACAGCTGCCAGTCATGCGGAGACTCAGACCTCGGTTAGCCTTTTCATGTGGTCTTTCTTTTAGACGCCGCCTTATCATCATTACAGACATGTCCCCCTCACTGTTCCAAAAACTGGACAGTCTTAGCGTCGGTGAACTCACGATCTCATGGCATTTCATGGCGAAAGGTTGGTCCCCATGAGATCCTCCCCTTTCGACCGTCGTATCGCATCGTATCGCCATCATCCACCGGATCACATTCCCCATTCTTCCTATTTATGGTCCTCCCTCTTCCCCACGATTTTCACGCTCAACCCGTTAGACGTTTGTCTCCAGTGACAGCCAACAACAACGATTAGAAGGTTTTCTGTAAATTAAATTTCCGTTACGATACCAATTCTCCCTGTCATGATGTATGCGCAGACATCGACACTTCTATTTTACGACCGACGGAGAGTATGGGCTGGCTTTGATAGTTTACTGCAACGCTCTTCCATTCCTCCCTTCAATGACGAATTACGATTGTTTATGACCCCTTCCGAACTTGGAGTGTTCGGTGTTACTATAGATGCTTTCTCACCCCTCTATAAGTTGTAGACTTGGCTGGTACTCCTCCCACACTGCTTGTACTCATACTGATTGTTCTTCCGCTGGTCCAATTGTAGATATCTTGTTTCCCTGGAAATATCTATACTTCTATACTTGAAGACTAATGATCCTCCAGAGCTTGGAGGCTGCGCTCGTGTTTGTCTCCTGACCTGCAACGTGGTTGGGTCCTTGCTTTATGTACTTAAGACGTACCTATCCAGCGGGATCCATCGCTCATCCTCCTTTGACGCGGGTTTGTAAGCAATAGAATGCGGAGCTGCGCTCTTGTTTCGTTTACTGGACCCGCTGATATAAATGTTTACACTGACGAGCTGAAGATTTGCATCCTTGAGACGTACTACGTACATGAAGCTACCATTTGGCCGACTGAGCGACGTATCCTGGAGTTCAACGGGCGTAATTATATACCAGACATCATGCTCACTGGTCACAGAATTCTTAGGTTTCTGTCAAGTGGCGAAGGCTCAACCCAAAAGGCATAAGACTCGAATGTAGCCGGGAAAAAAGTACAACAGACACGTACGCATATGGCATAACTACATCCTTCGTTCCAAGTCGCTCCGCAATGTAGCACTCGCAGTGAGCGATGGATATTATTTGAAGAGTCATTTTTCAGTGAACAACCAAGGTGCAAATTGATAAGCTTTCTACTCAACTAAGTTTTTCCCGAGTCGGAGGGGTCCATTTAATTTAGATTAGCGACAAGAATCATTCTTACCAGACTTTGACTTTCTACGAGAGAATGACTGTCCTTCCAATTGTGACTATTCATATGGATGTGAGCTTATAAGTATGCATCATTGCATGAAATGGCTGTAAACAATCTATATACGAAGAGCAGATGCAGTTACTACTCTGTGTCGCGAATACTATATATGTAGTATGTAGATTCGCCAAGTGCACGTTTGTACTCTTCAGGAACGACGCAATCAAGTAATTAGGGAGTCTGATAGTTGATCATTTGCATAGCTATGTACAGTGTTCATGGTGATAGTACAGTATTGTCCGTGAATGCTGTAGAGGTGAGAAGTGTGGGGAAAGTCCTTCAGCATGCTCATTCGAGCGTTCTTCGATCACCATAAGTGGCGAATAAAAAGTTCAAGATAGCTTCTCTTAAACAAGAAGCGCAAGAAGACAGACAACACCAATGGAAGTCAACTGCGTTTGTATAGCGCTCAGGCGGTGGGAAGCCCAAGCCGAGTTGCTTGTTGTGACAGCACTATCAACAGCACTTGCAACACTGGAACTCGCCAATGACGATGACAACGACGAGGAAGACAGTGGTGACAACGACGACAATGACGAAGTTGGTGCAGTTTGTGTGGATCTGGAAGATGTGACCAACGCTGTAAACGGAACGAGAAGCGTAGCTGTCGGTGTGTTTGCGGCCGATTGACCACCTGTAGCGGTTGTACCAGTTGAACGAGTAGGCTCAGTCATAGAGATAGATGTAGACAAAGTCACGCTCAAGGAGTGTTGTGTGGTGACAGTTGTATTAGAAGGTTTAGTTGTCGACGTGGTCGGGTTGGTTGCGTTCGTGATAATACGTGTGATGGCGAATGTCGGGCTTGAGTTACCGGAATCTCCGAAAACTGGCGACCATAATCAGAAATAGATATATATTAGTTCAATTGCGCAAATCACTTACGGACGATGATGTAATCATCCCTAGGTGGCACAGATGGGACGATGACTTGAGCATGGCCGACACGGAGCTTAAAGCCCTGAGCAAGGGGATGGTCTGTCAAACAATATACTGAATGTCATTATTCGGGAGGCAGAAAAGTGACTAAGACTCACCGAGGTCAAGATTCAATCCGCCACTTGGGCCAAGGTGTCCCAAAACGATTATTCCATTCGGATCCGTGAGTTGAGAGTCGGGAGGAATATTATCCGTCTCCCTTTTGAAGTTCATGCAATTACCTCATGAGCAGATTCTCTGTGTTGACAAGAAAGATAACGTACCATGTAACCATTTGTTGCGTCCCAACGGGCCATATGGTAGTCTCATTAGGACTCGTGATGTGAGGCGAAAATACATCACGCGTCGTCAGGGGGCTGGCATGAATGTAAGAAAAGAGATAGGAAAGGCATAGTATGGTTAGGGCGAGCATAGTGGAGGCCATTTGTGCTTGAAAGAAACGTCGACGTGGACAGTGACGGTAGGCAGGAGCCACAGACTCATTCAAAGTGAATGGTCAACTTTAAATAGCCTCTGAGCGCATCACATGATCCCTGACATTTGATCGAAAATTGATAGACCTTGGCCGAGCCCTTCTTAAGCTCTTCTCAACATCCAACAGAACTCCAACAGAACTCTTCGACGACGGGTTCACACATGGAAAGGCACATATCTAGCAGCGTGGGCAAGCCTATGATGATTATATTGAGATAAGGTACTATCAATACAATGTAAAAGCGAACGAGGAGGGTTCGTGTGATTTTACAAGTCCATGTGTGGAGTCCGTTTTTATGTGATGGTTAAAAGTTCATGATTAAGTCCATGTCAGTGTCAGTATCGTAATCGTAGCCAGCATCGTAATCGTGGTGATCATGTACTGGTAGTGGACCGTGTTCAGATCGTGAGCACACGGCTCTAGGCGTCAATTAATTTTCACGGTGCCGGTGCCGAGATAGTGAATTTCGGACTGTTGTTACCAGAGTCTCCGAATACTGTAAAATATATATTAATCGGCTGTCCAGAAAATATGTACACAATCAAGACAGGGTGACTCACGAACAACGGAGTAATCATCACCTGGCGCGGTGTCAGCGGGAATAGTCACTTCCTGTCTACCGTTAAGGATGTCAAAGCCCTTTGCCAATGGTGAATCTAATGACATGGTCAGCGTGTGATGTTCAGAGAATGGACATTTCCCTACCAAGACCAATCAGCAAATTCCCCTTTGCAAGAACGATCATTCCTCTTTTGTTCGTTATCTGCTTCGGAGGGTCGGAAATATCCCTATAAGCAGAATGTATCAGTCAACTGGGTCAGGAAAACGTTCCCCTATGTCCATACCAGGTAACATTATGGGTGGATCCCGCTGACCAGACTGTCCCACTACGTGGATACAGGACAGGGGGCACGTAGACATCTCGAGCGTCGATGGGAGCGGACACAACTAGTGTCAAGAGGGAGAAGAGGGTGAGGATGAAGGTCGTCGCAAAAGAAAACATATCGTCGGATAGATCGAATATGAACGAATTAAGAGGGGCGACGAAAGAGGATGGATGAGAGTCGGTGGGATTGAATGGAGAGAAGTTATTGCATGTCTCAGCTTAAATACAAAAAGCCACGGCCGGCTCCAACCTCGGAACTGCCTTCACTCGCCGGACACACATTACAAATGCATTCGGGGAAGCCTGTATCCGATTGTAGGCTATTGTAGGCTCTTGCTCCAGGTCAGATTCTTCTTTGATGCAAACAGCGGCCTTGTTCGATAGACGCGGAACTTAACGATTCCCTCACTTTCGTTGACTTCGATACAGCACGTTTTTATCCTTGCCACAACCCCAAACCGACGCCATTTCGCCTAAATAGAACCCGTAAGTACTCGTAAATTGATTTGCTAACGCATTATCTCAATTATAAGCCAATTGCAAAAGATTCTGGACCACGTTGCATCAACTCTGCACGGCCGCGAACTTCCGTACTCTTGATCGTGACTCTTGTGATGAGTGTTGTGCACAGGAAATCTTTGATGTTTCACGGGCATGTATGCCTACCGTCACAGCATTGCACAGCATGAGCATACCGGTCGGCAAGTGTCATGATATCATAAACACCTATATAGCGTTAGCGCTTACGAAAGCTCTATCAATTCGTCAAGCCGCAAACGAACCAAGGTCCCAGAATGCTCTTCTCGTATACTGACCGCACAGTGTGTTGGCAGCATCATCTGTATGCGAAGGTTGAGCGGACTATCTTCCAACGGAGTTAAGACCTCCGGATGGCATCGCCACAAGGTGGCCGCTTCGACCCTGCCATCTTTTCAATCCGCGCATGCTAAGTATTCTTCATGAGTTTCAGATTCTGATTCTTTGCGACTTTCCATATCACTCGATCTGTGACCGAACAACACTCCGGTGCGATTGTCAGTCGAATAAGGGACAAATCATCTTCTGTCCCGCGCTCCCTTCCGATAAACTCAATACGGGTAAGGTTTATCTAGTCTGGGTACCGCCATCCATGCGTGTACAGGGTGTCTTCGAATGATATTGCCACACAGTTTACTACTGGTTGACGTACAACAGCAGGCTTCAAGCAGTTACCTGATCATGCCTGATCAGTTTTTGTCTCTATGATTCTATCGGCTCCCTGTACGGTAACGTCAACCTATCAGCTGAACGCAACGCTCCACGGATACACAATGACAACGCTTCCTTTGGTTCACGATTGTCGTACTTTGAGCACTACTGCTCGCCCGAGGCTCAAGAATTCGGCAATGTGATCACGCGCACGCGCTATCCACACTCAATCGACAATAAGATTTCTTCTCTGTCAACTTTAGACTCCACTTTGCCCATCACCCTCTCGACCCCTTCCAAGTACGCTTCCTATACTCAAAACTCAAATCTTATAGCGGTAGCTGAATGGAAATTTGACAGGTCATGGACACATACTGTCTCTTTGCTTTCCTACTTTGTTCGTGACGTCGACGTCGATTTTTGAAATGGCGCCATCTCGAGATCAGCACACTTTTGTGGCAGAGATTGAGCTGATCCAGAAGATCATGATGCTCAGTTGAGGCAACGTTGAGCGTATCTCACCCTCGCTGAGTATGCTACAGACTGAAGGGCCGTCTTCTTGCTTGCCAACAACCTTTCATTGGAATCCTAACGCTGAAGGTATGCGAATCGCTCCTGCGCATCGCAGAGTATGCTACAGATCTAGATGACCATCTTCTTGCCTACTCACTATCTATCATTGGAACCATGAACCATAATGCTGAAGGCATGCGGATCGACGTATCGCGCTACAGACCTAGATTTGGAGAACTGTCTTTTTTGCTTGCCGCCTGTCCCTTATCGGAACCATAACACTGAGGGTACATATGTGGATCGCTCCTACGTGTTAAGCCCTCTTCCTTTTCTCTCTGGAGCTCTAGTCATGACAAATAAGTACGCGCAATAGCTCAGCAATGGTGATCCTCATGAAGTCGAGTCTCTTTCCTTACGCCGATGGTACTTGACGGCGACATTGTGGTAGAACAACATCCCAGGATCGCAGTACTTCTTGTTCTAATACACTTTTCGCTCAGCAACTCATCGTATCGATCGCAACAGAACGTCTATCTGCAAAGGCCACGCCCCAAGGAAAAATGACAGTGTTTTGTAAACTGACATCAATCCACCCCAGTGTCATTATCTCTTAATACTTCTAGGCATTCAATTCTCTTCTTTCTGTAGTTCATATCCCGGCGTTCAGACCGTAATGTGACAGCTTATTGCGCTTAGAGGCTGGTCCGAGTAACGGCTGCGGTCCGCGATTTCACCCTGTTCTTGTAACTTTGTTTGTAATCGGTTTCATTCTGCTTCGGAGAAGTGTATGTATGGACAAACTCGATTGCGACAGGGATCTTACGGACCGATACAGTTGCTGCGCATGCTGGAGTTCTGCAGACGGTACTACTCCACTGTCCAGCCGCCCGGCACAAGCCTTGGAGCGACTCACTACTATTTCAGCCGTTCTGCTCCGCTCTTACCTTGTTCAAGCTTTCGTGACAAATCAAATGCTCTTTGGCACCATCCTTGGGACATTGAGCTCTTCACTTGAAACGTCACTTGATCTCATACATTTCGGACCGTAGCTCATTTACTGTGGAGCCGGGTCATCTATCTGAATAACATGGCCGGATGTATGCGATGTCGGACCGGGTTCTCGGATTTTCCTCATTCTACTCACGACTGACCCACCTGAAGTTTCTGTGCTTCTAATGCCGTACACCCAGAATAAGCCTACGATATGTCTGGCTAAAATATCGATCCCACCCCCATCCCATTTTTCAGAAACATGCACGGTATGCTTCTGACGTTATACATGTACTAGGTCTCACGAACGGATAGTTTTTCTGGAAATGGCGGTAGATGTTGGTGTCTGTATCTTGCTTGCTTCGTGCCGTGCGTTGCCGTCCAACTCGAGTGACTACGTGTGTGGTGACGTTAGACGCCGCGGTCTTCTGTTCAGGTCACTTGATCAAGGTTCGCTATCGTTCTTTCAATGTGTTTGGCTTTCGTCTCTCGTGTTCTCGGCTTTCGCCTCTCGTGTTCTTGGCTTTCGCCTCTCGTGTTTGGAGGCATTTGATGCTGATGAAGGCTTTGTGTCGACAGGTAGTATGTAAGTATAATTTGAAGGCAGGCATGTTGACAGAACTGTCTTGTTAAGGGTTTATCAGTGGCTGTTGAGCGTGTCCCCACCCTCCCCAATGCAGACTGTGTTTTCTACACTGTTTGTCGCGCAACACTTTCTGTCTATGTTTCGCGAATCCCGCTCCATAAGCAGATAACCAAACTTTGCAGCGTCAAGTTATTCTTTATATATTGATTATAATCGTAAGTGTCGTATAAGTCCAAATTATTACTTATATATCTCATTCATAAGTCTGGGATCATCCTTTGCGAGTCTGCTAACCCATGCCGAGTTCCTCCTTTTCAAACTGCCGAGCTTTGCCTCGGTGGCATGGATTGATGTTTCGATGCTGTCTTTGTTGGTTGAGCTTTGGATGGGGAGTGGTGCTAGTGGTGTCTTGTGCGTCGTGGTCGAGTAGGTCTTGATCCTTTGGTGCATATAAGTATACAAGGTGAGGTGAGATGGTCATAATTCTGACTTGGTAGGAGAAGGAAAGGTACTCACCATATGATAGACTCTCTCAATTTGGTGCAATAGCATCGAAGTCTGACCTTTTCGGCGATAGTATGAAAGGGCCAAAGTTTGTTACCTAGTATCGTGAGTCTGCGGATGATATACTCTTGAGCTTATTCTTATCCGCGACCGAACGCACGTTGTACGTATCTTGTTTTGGGTGAGAAGATATGATAGGAGGTTTGTGAAGCAGTGGTCAGGTTGTTTTTGGAATATGGTGAGGGTTGTATCAAGATGGATCATGATGGATTGTGAGTCTGCGGATGATATTGTCGAGCTTATTCTTATCCGCGACCGAACGGACGTTGTGCGTATCCTATTTTTGGGTGAGAAGATGTGATAGGAGGTTTGTGAAGCAGTGGTCAGGTTGTTTTTGGAATATGTTGAGGGTTGTGGGTGTGTTGAGATGGATCATGATGGATTGGATGGCGATGAGGAGGTCTAGGAGGCCGGGTTGGTGGGTTGGTCTGTTGAATGTGTGGGCTGAATGGATGGGGGAGGTGTGTGTTGGCCAAGTGGTGTCGTTGTCTGTGTATGCTAAGACGAAGATCCCGGGTCTTTGGTTGTTGTTTGGACTTGGATTCGATAGGACAATTAGAGTCGGTATAATATGAGTTTTTGATGTGCGTAAGCTGGTCTTTGAAGTGATGGCAGAGATGTATGTCCTTTGGGTGGTGTAACCTGTAGAGCTGTAGAGACTTGGAAATGTGTTTTTGTGATGGGGGTATTTTGGAGTTCTAAGTATGATGTGTTCTCCTCGGTGTTGGGGAAGTAGGAGTCTGCGCCGCCGATCTCGGTACCGACGCCACTCGACGATGCGTGTGTTGTGAACGAGCTGGGGGAAGGGTGTGTTGTGAACGAGCTGGGGGAAGGGTGTGTTGTGAAAGAGCTGGGGGAAGGGTGTGTTGTGAACGAGCTGGGGGAAGGGTGTGTTGTGAATGAGCTGGGGGAAGGGTATGTTGTGGCTTGGGTTGAGTTGGTATCTTGTTAGGGCTTCTGAGGTCCAAGTGCCGAGGTCCTTGGGTAACAGTGCCCTGCCATCAAAACTTGATGCATGATGGCTGGCTTCCTTGTGCGTCGTTGACTGGCCTTGGGCTCATTTTCATTGGTCTTTGGCAGGAAGTTATACTCCTTGAGGTGCGCCCTTCATCTACAGTTTTCGACACTTTACTATCCAGCTATTTTTAGTGTACAATATATATTTCCAAAATCCAATTGCTTTTGGATGCTTTGGAAGTCCGCAGAAAGGAAGCTACACAATGAATGTGGAACGTGTTTTATGACGCGGGTG